>CM062812.1:968003896-968462025 GCA_031772625.1 Pinus tabuliformis
GTAAATGTGTGTGTGTGTGTCTATATATATATATATATATATATATATATATATATATATATATATAATGTGTGGCAATGTTCCTGAAAGTTTTTACTTTAAAATAGTTCTACACTTTCAAAAATTCAACTTCTCTTAAGAGTTTGTATTTCAACCATATAATAGATATGAGTTAATATAAATTAAATAATTATCTTGATACTTATACTTAATGTTTTGCAAAAAAGAAATTTATATAAACAAAACTGATAAATATGGTAAGTGAAAGAAAAATATAAAATAAATCCTTCATATACATTGAAATATCAAAATTTAAAAGAAATAGATATCACTTAGTCATCAAAATGTTGAAAATCTAAAAGCCTCAAATCCAATGAAAAACCATAACTAAGTGCTAAGTATAACATTGAATTTGAAAACATTTAGCTTCATCTAATATCTTTCATCCATACCCCATTAAAAGACACTATTAATTCATTCAAGTGCATCTATTCCGGTTGAAAAACACTGTTTATTCATTCAACTGCTTCCATTTCTACAATACTCTTATTCAATAACCTACTGCAAGTTCATATATAAAATGACTCCACTAACTGAAATAAGCATATAAATATGTCAACTATCTATTATCTGAAGTCTTAGAGATATGTCAATCTAAATCTTTTCCTAAAAATTTCAGTTGATTATGACTGTTATCAAATACATTTTTTTAACATGCTTGTGTAACAAATGACCCTATAGAAAGTGTAATCAAATGTCACATTTCTTCAAACAGTCGTTCTCTATAATATTCTCTCGTTCTTGATAGAAAGGAATCTATTACTATGTCATTTCCAATGAATTAAGATGAGCAACAACCAACTAGTTGATGTTCCAACTAGTTGGGAGAGAGATTGCAGTTTAAATCACAAGCGAAATCAACATTGCAAAAACTCCAAACGGGATGTTCCAACCTACGGTATTTCATATCTGTACTGCCAGGACACATTCCATTTATGTACGAGATCCTATTAAAATTCGATAAAGTTCATATATAGTAAAAGTGTGTTATTGGCCTTAGGATACCTTCCCTATTCCTTTTCCATAATTTTGCACAAGCAAGATATTATCACAGAGAATCTGCTTCATCTGACTTATCGGTGGGAACTCATTCTTTTCCTTTCTTTATTGCTTTGTTTCCCTTTAAAGGTAAATCACTGCCAAATCCAGCAGATCCCATTCCAAGAACACCTGAACGACTAGTGATAGTTTATGCCTTTGGACCTTCATTAGATATAGAATCTGAAGCCCGAGATGATCCGCGCCCTGGGTTTCGACCTTCATTAGATATGGAATCAAAGAGAACCCTTTGCTGTGCAACTGTAATCAAACAGAGCCTTACTTTGTAAGTACTCCGTAGCTCCATTCATATCCCTCTCCATGTACTTCACAATATTGTTCTCAAACTCTCGGCCTTCAGCCACTGATAGCATCAGCCAACAAAGTAAAACACACGTCATTGTTCCAGTAACAGAACACATTTCTATTCCTAGTAAAAATCAATAATCAGGTCTGTACCTCAGCTGCAACATTAGGAGTTAGAGGCCCAACTGAACCAACATTACTGTCAAGCTTACTCGCGCTCAAAACCAGCAGAACAAATGAGCTTTGAGAACAAGAACTGAGCTTATCATGGGCTACAGAAATTCAATGTTGCAAGAGATTTGGGAACAACCTTTATTTGCATCTGCAGAAGTTTGACATATTTCATCTAGCATTGATGCTTTGTCAGTCTGCATATATAACAACAATCTTTCCATCATTTAAAGAACAATCATTTACCAAAATATAAAGAACAAACATTTACCAAAATCAAAAGAACTTTAAACCACCCAGTACCTTGGATTCTTATCAATCACCAACATTCCATGTATTGAATGATAGTAAATGCATATAAGCATTTCACACTTTACAGACAAATATTAACAAATTTGTCTTCATCTCTGGCAATGAGTGGGTTTCCAATTGATCCCCAAGACTATGTGATCCCATAGCATTATGGGGAATCCTTATCTCCTTCAATTTATATATATTATTTTATTTGAAGTGTTATGAATTTTTTTCCTCAACTGAGGAAATCAGGCTTGGAATAGTTTGCAGAAATACATAGTTTTGGTCGGAATTGGACTAGAAACACGTGTGAATAAGTACAGAACTTATCAACTTATAGATGATAATTTGAGGAGATTGGTGGATGGCATCCATTTTATTTGAAACTTTATTATACTGAGATTAAAAACATAATTACAATTATTTGCATAGTCAAAATAACTGAATACAATATAATTTTGGGATTTTTGTTGTCAATCACCCAACATTTCTAATCAAATTTGATTCTCAATTCATATAACCTCATTCACCATGGGTGTTTTCATGCCAAACATCGAGTCCAAGGTGAATTATGAAAAATCTATGGCGGAAGTCACAGTTTTCATCCACAAATACATTTCGAGATCATCACTGTATGCTCTTACAATTACTGATAAATTAGGGTATCCCCAGGACTATGTGATCCATAGCATTATGGCTAATTATTATCTCCTTCAATTTATACATATTATTTTCTTTGAAGTGTTATGAACTTTCCTTATTTACCTCTTTTCAATTTATATATATATTATTTTTGTTATTAATTTATATATATTATTTTATTTCTTTCTTTGTGAAAACACTAAAGGTTGAGCTTAGTAAGCCATAGTATTCATCCACAAATAGGGTAGGAGTTACATTAGCAACTATAAAATGTGTTTAACACAATGGACAAATATTAACAAATCTAGAACGGTTAAAAGGACTGTCTTCATCTCTGGCCATGAGTGGGTTGCCATTTGATCCACACTATGTGATCCCATAGCATTATGGCTAATCATTATGTCCTTCAATTTATATATATTATTTTCTTTGAAGTGTTATGAATTTTCTCTATTTCTTTTCAATTTAGATATATATTGTCTTCATTATTAATTTATACATATTATTTTCTTTCTTTCTTTGTGAAAACACTAAAGCTTGAGCCTAGTAGTAGAAGCCACTGTCTTCATCCACAAATAAGGTAGGAATTACATTTGGAGACCATCTATAAATCATGGCAAGGTATTACCATTACCATAACGGATAAATCAAGGTATGCTCTTACGATCACGGATTCTCTATTTTATTACTCTTGTAAATTTAGGAATATTTAGGAATACCTCTTTTACTTACCTTATTAGCATTTAGAATAATCTCATTCGTAGCTTTCAAGTTTTGTCCAATTCTGTCTCTCTGTTTCTTGACCTCGACCAGCCCTCCCAAGTATCTTTAGAGTTCCATTAAAATCTTTTCCACCAGTTGACCTGTCAACATCACCCATGTCTTGCAAACGATTTCCTTACAGAGCTTTTGTATCACAAGCTACCCAAAACATTTCTCTATTGCTTGTAGCCACTAACACAATATATGACGTGCCCACAACTCCACATGGCCTCAGCTTTACAACAGTTGCCCAACTTTACAATGTGTTAGATTTTTCGGGGGTTGGCATGCAAAGGTGGTCAGGTTGGCAACTATGAGCAATTAATGCCCCATTCAATTCTTACCTACACACCTCTGGTTCCTCTATTGGTTCTTTGGCCAAAACACTTTAGCTTCCCAATCATTCCAGATTGTTATGTTCACCCTGTGAAGTTGCTGCAAGAGTTTGTTGTGTGGTTTTTGCCTTGGCAAGTATGGAAATCCCTGGTTCTTTTCAGGGTATTATTGTGGGTGAGTACCCGTCTCCCAATCCTTGTTATGAGGTTGTGATTGGTTTTCTGGAGTGGCTTGAAACAGTTCTGGTTCTGGTGGTGTGCTCACTCAGCTCTTTTTCACAAGGAAAAATTTCTTAGTCTCATTCTGTTGTCCTGCTCTAGTTTGGTTGCTCGTGGGTTAACTACTCCTTTGTATTGTTCTATTGCCTCTGCTTTTGTATGGTCACCTCTGCTACTACTATTGGTATCTCTGGTCACTGTTTTGTACCCAAAAAGGTTTAACTTCCATCGTCCTTAGATTCAGGCAACAAATTAGTAGGTTCTGGCAGCTCTGAAATAGGTTTTTGACTCCTTCCCTCATTCAATTCGGCCTTCTGATGGTATTGATGCTAACCCAAAATGCTCCTTTTGTCTCAGCTTTGTCCATTCACTCACGGCTCGTCGAACCCTAGGTCCTGCTTGCTCAGGTGATATATGAAACCCTCCTGTTTATGTGGTTGATTTGGTTTCGGTTCTTTGTTGTGTAAGTGTATTAACAATGCTATGTTGTGTGTATAGGTCAATGGCTCTAACTCGGTACCCTGGTTCCTCGAGGAGTAGGTCTTCCAATGGTAGCGTACCTATGTCGGTAGGCCCTTGCACTTCAATTGGTCAATGCAATGTTAGGTCTTTCTCTTTTTTTTTCCATCTCTGCTTGTCGTATATAGTCATTCTCACTTGGCCAGATGAGGCTTCTACCTGGTTGTAATTTCCTATTCTAGTTAGTTCGTTTGATTGATTATTTGGGTTCAGAACCCTAAGCCAGGGTTTATCCACTCTACACGAGGCACTTTTTTTTGTTTATCAATGAATGTAATGTATCTATGTATGGTTTTGTGATATCTGTTTGATTTATAAAAATTATGAGGACTCGTTCAAAATTACCTTAACTGTGGTGTGGTTTGCTTCTCGAGCACTCTATTGCGAGTTTTGTTTACTCTTGGTCCTTTTTTTGTAACTCCCTATTCGGACTGTCGTTCAACTCGTACATTTAAATGAGTTTGTTGTAGTTTGTTTATTAGAAGAGAACAAAAAACAATACGACTTTACAGTGCTCTTTCACTGTTTTTCAACACTGTTCATTACAATTCGATAAATAAAAAGAAAAGATAATATTACAATAGATAGGCAATGAGTACAGATGGACATTTTTTTGGAAATAAGATCTGTCTCTCTTTCTTTATTTCTCTCTCTGTTATGAAATTGTAGAACTTTTTTTTGTCTTACATTGCTGCTTTTATATCTTTTGGTTACAGTTAACTTGAAAGTGCAATTGTTTTTCAGTTGAACAGAAACAATTTGTTGGGTAACTACACTTTCTGTTATCATTACAAGATATGCTTTTAGATAATGTTAATGGAAAAAACCTGTGAGCAATTTATGAAACCAATGAAGCTCTTATTAGATGAATAGAAAGATATCTTTTAACTTATGATTTCCGCCTAATTGATTTACACTTATTAATTAATTAATTAATTAATTTTTAATTAATATATATATATATATATATATATTAATTAATTTTTAATTAATATATATATATATATATATATATATATTATATCCAAATTAAATTAAATTAATTAATAAATTTTATTTAAGAGACAGATTGATATTAAATATATTTTTTATTGATATTACTATTATTTATTTTATTATTATTTTTTTAATTGGTTTTAATTAATTAATTTATTTATTTTTATTGAATATTTTTTTATTTATTTTCTATTATTATTATTATTATTATTATTATTATTTTAAATTAATTAATTATATATATATATATATATATATATATATATATATCCCTTATTTCTCTTTAATACAATTAAATCATTATTCTTATTATTAGTTATTTATCACTAATCTTATTATTGTTATACATATTATTATTACTAATAAAATCATCACTATTATTATTATTATAATTAATATATATATATATATATATATATATATATTTATATATATATTTTAATATTTTTTATGTTATTTAAAATTATGTGATATGTTATATAAATGAGTTATTTGTTTTGAAATAATTAAATTGAAGAAGTTATTATTTGCATTTATTTATTTAATTAAATAAATAAATTTTGAATTGTCAAATGATGTCACAAGGAAGTATTAGATTAGTTTAAAGCTTTTTCATTTTATTTAATAAGGGTTTCCACGTACTACTTAGTTTTTTTTTTTTTTAACGGTAACGGATATCTTTTATTTAAAAATCAGTGTGAGCCGAGACTAATTCAGCTTAATTACATTGCTTTATCTTTCCTACTTCCCGCCTTGGAGGATTCTGCGGGCCTGAGAAAAGCCTGAACCTCTGAGAGCTCTACTCATTTCCGACATAGAGGCTAGATTTGCGGTGTTTTTAGCTGGAAGGCGATGAGGACTGAGACGGTGGATTGCTGGCTGTTGCGGGCGGTTCATATGAGTCTCTGGCCAATGCTTTCCAATGAGAAACCCTGCAGCCTGGCACGATGTCGCTGGCCCGGAGGTATCTGGTTTGAGTCATCCATCCGGTTCCTTTCGGACTACAGAGTCGTCCTCATTGCGGATGTCGATTGAGACCATTTGGATATCAAGGAGAGGTGCTTATGCCGCCTTCAGGGTCAAGAATCTAGACTCCTCTGTTCAGATCTTGAACTTGCAGGCCTCCCTTTTTTCCTGGCTGCGCCTTCCCTGTGCATTGGGATTAAAATAAAATACCCCAGAAGTATCTGTGCCCATTTTGGAGTGGCCAGTTCAGGTAATGTGCCGGAAGTATCAAACATTTTCTTCTCGAGCATGTGCAGAGTGCTTACTTCAGTCTTCCTGTTTTTTGGTCTCATCTACCCTTGTGCTAAGGTATGTTGTTTGAGGTAGCACTGTTGCCATTGTAGTTGAGAATTCCCGGTGCTAAGAGGCAACCTTTGTTTGCCATTTCATCTGCCTCCTTATTCAAGCTTCTGAGGATGTGGAATATTTTACAGGAGGTGAAATCTTGCAGGATTAGCTTTAGTCTATTTAGGGACTTGTTGAGGATTGCATTGTTGAACTGATCTTCTGAGTTGATCTTCCTGATGAGGATTTCAGAGTCTCCGAATACTTGGCATTCTTTGATGCCTTCGTCCCTGACTATTTGACAGGCTTTTGTGAGGGCTAGAAGCTCTGCTTGATTGTTTGTGGAGATGCCGAGCCCCGAGCAGAAATGGGCCTTCCTTAGATTGTCAGCGAAGTAAATGACTCCTCCAGCTCCCGCAGCCCCCGGATTTCCTTTGGAGGCACCGTCAAAGAAGATTGAAGTTGTATTTTGGATCTTCCACCAGATTTGAAAGGCATCTTCAGGTTCTCTGATTTTCCAAGGAGGAGGGGGGAGGGGAGGGGGAAGGGGACAGACTTTGCTAGAGGGAGAGGGGCTGTGGAGGTTCAGCCATGCCTTTTCAGAGGGAAGAAGGGAGGATTCAGAGATTTGAGAATGCTGGAGGACAGATTCGATAAGAAGGCCTTTGGCTATTGAGGCGGTTTTTGCAGGAGAGCGGGAGGAGTTATTGAAAATTAAGTCATTCCGGGCAAGCCAAATTTCCCAGCAAACATATTTGGGAATGGAAAGCCATATATGAAGCCACAAGGATTTATTAGGGATGGGATGAGGGTAGTGTTGGAGCCATCCGGAAAAAAAGTCTGCTATGGAGCTGTGCTGGGGCAGGGAGACAGGCAGTCCAAGTAGAGTTAGTGTCCATACTTCTTTAGCAAAAATGCGGTCAGTAAACAGATGGGGAGCTGTTTCTCCTGAGTTTTTGCACATTGCACATCTATGAGGCCCAGCAAAGTTACGCTTTGACAAATTGTCCCCTTTGAGCTGTTTATTTTGCATGAGGATCCAAAAAAAGAAATTAACTTTGGGAAGTCCCTTGGTGTTCCATACCTGTTTCCAGAACGCTGGTGTTCTCATGCTGTCTTTTTTGATCTGAAGGGAGGAGTAGCCCAAAGATGGCGTGTAAAAGCCGGTTTCACCCCATCCCCATCTGTGTGCTATGTTGCGGTGTATTGGCGCTGCATTTAGGAGCAGAGATTTGAGGATTTCGGTTTGCTGTTGGAGCTGCTCTGGCACAGGAGGGATTGCCCAATCAACCCAATTCCCTCTGCTGTCCCACTCAGAAATGTCGTTCAGCTTTCTTATTCCTGCATCGTGGAGCCAGTTTCTGATGTCCCGGATTTCTGTGTGGGAGCTGAGTGGAGGCCTGTTCATTATGCGATCTTTCCAGAGAAAGGTCTTTTCCCCATTACCCGGGATGCGGTATAGGTGTTTGCTGAAACTACTCATGCTTTTCCTACAGAGATTCCAGGTATTTGTGCCTGATGTTGTGTTATTTGCTGTCAGGTGTCTGAGGGAGATCCCCTACGCATATTTGGCAATGAATGTTTCGCTGATCTGATGAGTAGGATCTGAATATATTTTCCACAGGAGCTTGCATCCAAGAGACAGGTTCGAAAGAGCAGGATCTCTGATCTGAAGCCCGCCTTCCAGAATTGGCCGCTTGACTAATTCCCAGTTTGCCAAATGGATTTAATTTTGATTGCCTCTACCTCCTTTCAAGAGAAAGTCTCTTAGAAGGCAAGAGATCTGCTCCATGATGTGTTTCGGGGCCAGAAGAAAGGAGGCTTGATAAATGGGAAGAGCAGATAAGACAGATTTGAGAAGGATGATTTTCCCTCCCTTGGTTAGCCAATAGCCTCCCCAGAAGTTAATCTTATCTTTAATTTTGCTAATGACCCCCTGCCACAGAGATCTGTTATTGACTCCAGGTATGAGGGGAAGGCCTAAATATTTGATGCTGTCCCATTGGGCGAAGCACTCAAATCCTAGGATCTGGGCTATATTATTGAGATTGTGCTGACTCACATTCCATCCGAAAATCGAGCTTTTTCTGTCATTTATCACAGCTCCTGATGCTCTACAATAACTTTTTAAAACAGCATCAAAATTGACTGCTATTCTAGTGGAGGCTCCTCCTAGAAGAATAGAGTCGTCTGCAAAGAGAGCATGATTCATTGGGTTTAGAGCACTTGCGATTCGGATTCCAGGGAGATCACCTGTGTTCATTTCCGCGGCCAGCTTCCTGCTGAGAGAATCGGCCATAAGAATGTACAAGAAAGGTGAGAGGGGGCAGCCTTGCCTTAATCCGCGGTGAGCTTGAAAGAAGGATGCTGGACGACCGTTGACCATGGGGGCAATCCAAGGGCATGAGATGCATGCTTTGATGAGATTGATGAACTGAGGAGGGAAGCCGAAGGCTCGTAGGACTTGGAGAAGATAGGCATGGTTGACTCTATCAAATGCGTTCGCCATATCAAGCTTGATCAGCATCCCCTTCTCTTTCCTCTGTTTGCTGGAGTGGATAGCTTCCTGCACTTGGATGATATTATCCAAGATGTGTCTGCCTTTGACGAACCCCCCTTGGGCTTTGGATATTAGTTTGTCAAGAAGGGGTTTAATTCTATTTGCCATAATTTTTGACAGAATTTTATAGGAGGCATTGCACAGGGAGATGGGCCTGAACCTGCCAAATGTTTCCGGATTGACCTCTTTTGGTATTAATGCAAGAAAGGTGGAATTGATGCCTCCCCCAATCTTGGCTTTCCCAAAGAATCCGTGTATCATTTTCAGCAGGTATGTTTTGATGATATCCCAGCAGACTTTGAAGAAGTGAATTGTGAAGCCGTCCGGACTGGGGGCCTTGTCTGAGTCCATTGCCCAAATAACCTTGATGATTTCTTCTTCGGATACTGGTTTCAGTAATGCCTGATTGTCCTCATGGTTGATGAGGTGAGGAATATGCGAGAGAAGATTTTCAGTATCCTCTTTGCTTCCTTCATGCCTTGTGCCATAAAGATCTTTGAAGTGATTTTCAGCTGCAATTTTTATTTGGTCAAACTTATTACAGATCTGCCCTTCATCATTTTTAATCTTTGTAATATGATTCCGAGAGAGATGGGCTTTGTATTGTCGGTGAAAAAAGGAAGTATTTCGGTCTCCTGCCTTTAACCAGAGGCTGCGAGATTTAAGTCTCCAATGCTCTTCTTCCCTTCTGATGGATTGATGGATGTTTCTTTGACAAGCAGCTTCTTTGTTTAAAATTTCTGGGGTGATGTGAAGCCCTTCCATACCTATTTGCAAGGTTTCCAACTGCTGGACATCGATTTTTCTCTGATGCCTGGTGGGGTTCTGAAGTTTCCTTAGCCACTTCTTTAGAGCTTGTTTGGTGGCTTTTAATTTTTACTCCCACACGTAACTTGGTGATCCATTGATGGGGATATCCCAAGCTGATTGGATAGTTTCCATGAACCCTTCTTTTTCGATCCATAATGGGTTAAATTTAAAGGGGATGGGCCCAAGGTCTTCTTCAGGGGCCAGAAGGAGAAGGATAGGCTTGTGATCCGAGGAGAGCTTGGGGAAAATTTTTGTTGATATGAGGAGTTTTTCCATCAGCAGGGAGCTATGAATTAGAAATCTGTCCAGCCGGGCGGCGATGTGATCAGGCCCAGTTCTGTTATTTGTCCAAGTATATTTGCCTCTCACCGGGGCAAAATCTAGAAGATCCCACTGTTGCATTATTTCCTCTACCAAAGGGAGCATCTGATCTCTGTTGTTGTTTCCCCCCCTTTTTTCTTTAGGCTTCATGACTAAGTTGAGATCTCCTCCCAAGACAATATTTTTTGGGGAGTGCTGATCTAAAAAGGCTATGAGAGTATTCCAACAGTCTCTTTTTTCTGCATAGTTAACACGAACATATAAATTGAATAAGGCTATAGATAACTTACTTGCTAGATGCTTTAGCTCCGTGAAGATCCAATGTTGCGTCTCATGGGAGTTTGCCAGATGAAATTGATCTTCCGACCAGAGGGTTGCAACGCCTCCCGAGGTTCCCCTTGAGCTGACTGCTATACCTTCATTCTTTTTCCATTTAGTTTTGCTGATATCCTTGAGAGTTTGCCCATCGATTTTGGTATCTTGGAGTAGGAGGATGTCTGAGGGTTCTATTTTTATTAGATCTTTGACGGCTTCAATTTTTGGTTGAGTCCCCACGCCTCTGCAGTTCCAAGAGACTATTCTCATTATTTACCAGGCGAGGGGTTTGGGAATCCTCCCTTGGTGGATCTTCCTCTAGTATTTCTTCCTATGGTCATCTCTATTGTAGATTGACTGCCTTGCATTTTGAGACGCTCTGCTTCCTCCTCCCTGACTGCTTTGTGGGTCTTCCTGCCTGCTTTCTTCGAGGGTCTCTCGTAGGTCTCTTCCTCTGAGGAGTCTTAAGGTTTTGGCAATTTTTTCTTCTTTGTTATATCTGCATATGAGAGCCTGGAGGGGCTGCCCTGAGGAGAGTCTAGCGGTGCTTCTCCACCTTGCTCTTTATTTGCCTGTGGATCTTCGGCCTGTGCTGGTATGATCAGATCCGTTTTTGGGGGTTCTGAAGGAGAGGCTTCTTCAGGATTTGGGATCTCATCCGAATTCTGTTGGGTTTCATTTTCTTTGCTGGATTTTCCTTGATTGTTCCCCTTTGTGGCTCCTTTCCCTCATGCTTTTGCATTGCCCGATTTCTGGATTGTAGTCCATTGATCTCCCTTGGGGGGATGGCTCTGATCTTCTGATTTTTTCTTGCAGTGTTTTGCGAAGTGGCCATAGTCGTGACAGTGTCTGCATTTAAAGGGGATCTGCTCGTAATCCAGCTCTTGAATATGGGACCATCCTGCCACAGTGAGTTTTATTGCTTCGGGTAGTCCTTCTTCCAGATCTACTTCCACGCATATTCGGGCGCAGGAGTATTGGTCTTTCCTTGCAGCCTGATCAATGTATTTGCCTAGAGAGTTGCCGATGATTTGGAGGTTTTTCTGACTCCAGCAATGCAGGGGGAGATGGGGAAGCCGCACCCATACAGGAACCGCAGAGGGAACATCCTGGGTCGGATCGAAATCTGGGGACCATTTATTTAAGTATAGTCCCTGTGGCCCCATGAAATATGGCCCGTTCCTGAAGATGAGGCTCCGATCTTCTGCTAGTTCAAAGACAAAAACAAAGAATCCTTTACCAACGAAGTAAGATTTAATTCCTTCCTTGATCAGAGGGATTCGGTTTCTCTTGATCCAGTCTTCTACAGATTTGGGTGAAGGCCAAAGGCCGGTGAATTGTCCTATGAGCCCTCTGTCTGCTAGATTCAGAGCCGAGCGGCAGGTTTCTTCCTCGGGGAGAGCCACCGTGGGAATGCAATCTTTTTTTTTGACGAATTTCTATTGTTGAGCAGAAGGGGGGCGTCTGTTGCATGCTTCGATAATTTTCTGAAACTTTATGACTTCTGGAGGGAGGGGGGGAGGATTTGCCTCCCCATCACCAGGCATGGCTGCCCAGGGCCGCTACTGTAACAACGCGGCACCAGGAGGGACGGCGCAGGGGGCTAGGTCACGCAGAGTGCTGTGCGGTATCGGTCCGGGCCTGTCGGAGCTCTAAAGATCACGTACTACTTAGTTTAAGACCATCATCCCTATTCATATTATTGGAGGATTTCTCAATTTCAATTGCCTCTTTAATTCTTCTTTTTAAATAATGGTCTTCCTTATGGATTAATTTAGCTTGTTCCATACATATATAGTGAGAAGAGGAACAAGCGTGCTCTGCTAGACCTGATTTATCCGACCTATTTATAGTAATATCATTAATGTGTTCTTTTAGTCTTACTCCAAAGGATCTCCCTGTTTCACCTATATAAACTTTACCGCAAGAACGAGGAATCGAATAAACTCCTTTGTGATTTTTTGGGTCTATTGAGTCCTTAGCATACTCAAGCATGTTTTTTATGGTGTTAGGGGGCGTGAAAGCAACCATAATGTTATGCTTAGCGAGAACTCTCGCAATTTTATCTGTGGTTCCTTTAATATAGGGTAAGGAGATTCTAGGGTTTTCAAGAGATTTTCTTTTTTGTTTATTGGTTATGGAATCTTTAATTATTTTATGGATAGCGTGATTTTGATAGCCATTGTTTAAAAGGACTTCATGGAGATGGACAAGTTCTTCTTCTAAATGTTCAGGGTGAGAGATTCTAGAGGCTCTAGTGGCTAGGGTTTTGATGACACCAACTTTTTGCTTTGGATGGTGATGGGAGTTTGAATGAAGATACCTGTCAGTGTGTGTCTGCTTTCTAAAGACCTCGTGGCTTAGCTTGCCATTTTTCTTGGTAAGGAGGACATCTAAGAAGGGGAGCTCGTTGTCTTTTTCAATTTAAATGGTGAATTTTATGTGTTTAGAGAGGCTGTTTATATGAGATAAAAATTCCTTGAGCTTATCCAAACCATGGGTCCATTTAGCAAAAATGTCATCTACATATCGTTTCCATTCTTCAGGGGTAAAGGGGAAATATCTAAGGGCCATTTGCTCAAAGTGTTCCATGTAAAGATTCACAATCAAAGGTGATAATGGAGAACCCATTGCAACGCCATGAGTTTGCTCATAAATTTTTCCCTTAAAACTGAAGTATGAAGATTTAAGGAAAATGCTTATTAGTTCCACTGTTTCAAGGTCTTTTCTTTCCTAAATTGACAAATCAATTCCTAAAGTGATGTTTATTACTGTTGGACCATAACAACCCTAATCGACATTTAACTTTGACATTTTTAACTTTGACCTCATAACAACTAAGAGTAAAATAAACTAAAATCCTATCTCATGACCTCATAAACTAATTAAAAAAGACAATCGAGACAGTCAACGACCTTCCAACCTCGCAGAGACTTCACTCGGTCATGGTGAGCTAGATGCTCATATATGAGGCTCCTCGGGCAAAAGGAAGTCATGGACTCGATCCATGAGCTTCTCGACTGAAGTACTTATCTGTTCAATTTGCCTCGCATCAGGCCACGAGCTGTCCTCAATAGGACGGTTCTTCCCCTTGACCAAGTATTGTACATACTCCTTCCGCTGATTTCATTTAACCACCTGAGTGTTGAGAATGCTTTCGATCTCGGGAGGTTGAACGTAAGGCATCTGTCTCTTCCAAGCTTCTCCTTTCTCTTGGGTCCTCCGTGTAGGTCACGTGGTTCCATCTTCCTCCTTTTCCTCTAGGTCAGTTGTGTAACGGAACATGTCTGCTACATTAAAAATAGGTGAAACGCCTATTCCGGGTGGCAACTGGATCTCGTATGTATTCACTGAAAACTTCTGAAGGACTTTGCAAGGCGCTATCTTCTTATACTTCAATTTATTATGCCTACCTTTAGGGAAGCGTTCTTTGCGTAAATGCATGAGGACTTCGTCCCCCACATCAAACTGTACTTCCCTTCCCTTGAAATCTGCTTGTTGTTTTTACTTTAAGCCATTGTCCGGTAATTTAATTTTCACCTGTTCATGCAAATCTCTCATCACGTTAGCGAAATATTCTCCGTCTGTGCTACACCCTTCCAGCAGTCAAAGGTCCCGCAGTTCATGCACTATGCGAGGATGCATGTCGTACAGGATCTGAAATGGACTGAAACTTGTTCTGCGGTTAGATGAGTCGTTGTAAGCGAACTCTGCCTGTGCTAGCGCTCGATCCCACATCTGCGAATTTTGCCCGACCAAGCTTCATAACAGGTTTCCCAGACTCCTATTTACAACCTCTGTTTTCCCGTCGGTTTGCGGGTGATATGCAAAACTATAGCTTACTTGTGTGTCCATTTTTTTCCATAAGGTACGCCAAAAGTGTCGAGTGAACTTCACATCCCTATTCGGAAGGATAGATTTAGGCAATCCATGTAACCTCAAAATCTCATTGAAAAACAAGTGGGCCACGTGGGTGGCATCACTGGTTTTTCGGCAAGGAATAAAATGCATCATTTTTTGAGAATCTTTCCACCACTACCATTACCGAGTCATATCCTCGCTGTGCCTTGGGTATACCTAAGACAAATTCCAAATTTACTGAGTCCCATGGTCTGCCTGGAACAGGTAACAGTGTATACAGTCCTGTGTTTTGACTGTGACCCTTCACTAACTCGCACACTTTGCATCTGGCCACAAACCCTTGTACATCTCTCCGCATCTCTGGCCAAAAGTAAAAATGACTAAGTTGCTCGAGGGTCTTATCCATGCCAAAATGTCTGGCCAAACCTCCACTATGCTTCTCTCGAATAATGTTCTTCGTCATCGAGGAGTTAGGTATGGACAACTGTCCTCCCTTAAACAACAACTTTTCTTGTAGATTTTAGTCCAACCAAGGACTGTTAACTCTCACTAAAGAGTTCTAACACGCCTCATATGCTTCCTCAAAATCTGTATCCATCTGGTATAAGTCCTGTAAGTGCTCAAAACACAACACCTACACAGTGCTTTCCTGCAGAAGTAGAGCTTTCCTACTGAGTG
Source organism: Pinus tabuliformis (assembly GCA_031772625.1). Lineage (NCBI taxonomy): Eukaryota > Viridiplantae > Streptophyta > Pinopsida > Pinales > Pinaceae > Pinus > Pinus tabuliformis. The sequence continues at coordinate 968,019,074 of CM062812.1, forward strand.
CATCCACTACCTTATTTTCTTGCCCGCTAATATGCTTCAATGCAAAATTGAAAATCTGCAAATACTCCACCCATTTGGCGTGTTTGTGGTTTAGGTTGTGCTACTGCATTACATACTGTAGTGAAGAATTATCTGAAAACAACACAAATCCATTTCCCAATAGGTAATGCCTCTAGTGTTTTAATGCTTGTATAACAGTATATAACTCTTTACCATACGATGAGTATTTCTGTCTACTCTCATTCAGCTTCTCGCTGAACAACGCTACAGGCCTATCCTCCTCACTGAGTACAGCTCCAATTGCTATCTTGCTCGCATCACAGCGAACCTGAAATAACTTCTTGAAATTTGGTAATCTCAGGATCAGCCTCTTAGTAATGTTTCTCTTTAACAACTGGAAACTTCTCTCTGTTTCCTCTGTCCATCGAAAAGGTTGGCTAGCCTTTTTGATGGTGGCTAGCATGGATGCACAAATTTCGCTAAAATTCTTTATGAATTTCCTGTAAAAAGTTGCTAATCCATGAAATCTATGTACCTAAAATAAATTTTTCAGAGATGGCCAATTCACTATCGCTACCACCTTCTCCGAATCCATTTTCACTTCATTCTCTTCTATTACAAATCCCAAATAAATCAATTCCTTCTTTAGAAGAGTACATTTCTTCAAGTTTATTAGAAGTTTATTCTGCTATAATTTCTCTAGCACCTTACACACATGTTGAAGGTGTTATTCCCTTGTCCTGCTAAAAATAAGTATGTTTTATATGTATACAATCACAAACTTCCCAATGTACTCCTTCAACATCTCATTCATTAACCTCATGAATGTACTGGGTGCATTTCTCAGCCCAAATGGCATGAGCAGCCATTCGTATAGCCCCTGATTCGTCTTAAAGGTTGTATTCCATTCGTCCATGTCTCGTATCTGAATCTGATGGTACCCACTTTTCAAGTCTATATTAGAGAAATAAGTTTGCTCGCTTAAGCAATCCATCATATCATCCATTCACGGCAGTGGAAACCTGTACCGGATGGTGATTTTATTAATGGCCCTTGAGTTGGTGCACATCTATCATTCTCCTCCCTTCTTGGGAGCAAGGACTGTTGGAATAGCACACGGGCTTAAGCTCTCCCCTATCAATCCCTTGTCCAACAATTCTTGCACCTGCTTCCTAATTTCTTCATTGTCCTTGGGGCTCACTCAGCATGCCGCTTTTTTTGGCAATCTGGCTCGAGGTATGAAGTCAATATGATGACTTATGCTCTGTTTGGGGGGTAACTTGTCTGGCAATTCATCTACAACTATGTCCGTAAAATCCTCCAACATTTGTTGGATCTCTGTAGGTAAATCTGATACCTCTGTATGCAACAATACTATCCTTGCTTTCTTTACAACTACATAACCTATCTCACTATCCTCAACCTGTTTTAAAAACTGTTTGCTTTTGACAAAAAATGTTCTTGGTTCACTAGTCTCTACTATCCCTTCTTCCTTGATGGGTACAAGCATATGCTTGATTCCATCCTTCACAAATTTATAACAGTTCGTCAATCCATCGTGGACAACTTTCCTATTGTACTGCCAAGGCCTACCAAGCAGTATGTGACATACATCCATTGGCATGATGTCACAAACAACTTTGTCCTTATATATGCCTATTTGAAATTTGACCTCACTCTGCTCATCCACCAACAACTAATGACCTTTTTGCAGCCATGAAACTCTATAAGGGTTGGGATGCTTCGAGTGTTTCAACTCCAATTTTTCCACCATCTCTCTGGACACTAAATTATCAGTACTACCACTATCAATAATTAACTTACAACACTTACATCGCGACTTACAAATTGTCCTAAACAAAGCTTCCTGCTGCGTCTGTTTGGTGACCTCCTTGACTGGTTTTAACAACACCTTCTGTAGCACCAGAGCTTCCCCTATCTCTGGATCATTCTCTTCTTCTTGGGGAGGTGTTGTTGCTTCCTCTAGTTGTGCCACATACGCAACCCACTGTCCAACTCAATCTGCTTCTAGAAATTCAAACGATCGGTGCCCCCACTTATGACACCTATAACACTGATAATCAACCCCTCTACCTCGACCATTTCCCCTGCCTCGCTGGGATGACCTACTGCCTCTCACACTATCACGTGTCTATTGTTCTGGAAGCTTTAGAACTCCTACCTTCCTTGTTCCTGTTAGCAGTTCGGCCCATGCCATGGGACAGGACTTTCCCTCTGCTGGCTCCTTGTCCTCTCCGGGCATTCTGCCTTTTGGTACTTTTCTCCTTAGCCTTCATTGCACTCTCATACGCTTCCTTAGTGTTGTTCGGAGACAAGATACTGATTTCTTCCAAAATATCTAGCCTTAGCCCATTAACATACCCGACTGTTCTTTCTATTGTATCCTCTGTATATCCGGCTCACAAATTCACTTGATAGAACTCCTCCATGTACTCCCTCACCGTCAATACTTTCTGTTTCATATCCTGCACCTACCTGTGCAATATAATCTGATAGTCCCTAGGCATAAATCTGCCCTTTAACTTGGCCACCATCCTAGCCCAAGTTTTAATCGGTGCCTTGTTCAATCTCTTCCTCTCGTTTCAGACACTATCACACCATAGGGCTATGTGTCCTTTCAATTTCATCGCAACGAATTTAACTCTGCGATGCTCGCTCACTTCCTCACACTCAAAGTACTTATCCATCTCACTAATCCAATCTAGTAAAACTTCGATAGACAGGCTGCCATCATACATCGGGAGTTCTGGCTTGGGTTTACTACTTGCCACTAAAATAGATCTCAACAATCTCACTTTTGCATGTTCACCTTTTGCTCCATCTGCTACTACTTCAACTTCCTCTTCACTGTCATCACCTATTTCTAGATCTCTTCGTCTACCTACCTCTACTGCCTCCAAACGGGCAGCAAGAATTTCGATCTCCTCTCTCAATCCTTCCTCTGCCAATCTTTGAGCACCTTTGCCACCACCTCACCTTCCTCTCTCCATTCCTCCTACTAACATAAACAACTGCTTTGATACGACTCTCACGTAGCCGAGCCACACTGGCCCACAACTCCATGTGTCCTTGGCTTTACAACAGTTGCCAGACTTTACAATGTGTTAGATTTTTCTGGCGGTCGCATGCAAAGATGGTCAGTGAACATCGGGTTGGCAACTATGAGCAATTAATGCCGCATTCAATTCTTACCTACACACCTCGGACCTAGTTCCTTCGTTGGTTCTTTGGCCAAAACACTTTGGCTTCCGAGTCATTTGAGATTGTTCTGTTCACCTATGAAGTTGCTGTGAGAGTTTGTTGTGTGGTTTTTGCTTTGGTGAGTATGGAAATCCTTGGTTCTTCTTTAGGTATGACGATGGGTGAGTACCGGTCTCCCAATCCTAGTTATGAGGTTGTCAGTGGTTTTCTCCAGTGACTCAAAACTTTTCTGGTTCTGGTGGTGTGCTCACTCAGCTCCTTTTAACATGGTAAGATTTCTTAGTCTCATTCTACTGTTCTACTTTGGTCTGGTTGTAGAACCTAGTGTCTCGTCTGTTAACTGCTCCTTCTTATTGTTCTATTGCCTCTGCTTTCATATGGTCGCCTCTGCTACTATTATTGGTATCTCTCGTCACTGTTCTGTCGCAAAATGGTTTAACTTCCATCGTCCTTGGATTGAGGTAACAAATAATAAGGTTATCGTGGCTCTAAAACAGGTTTTGACTCCTTCCCTGATTCAATTCGACCTTCTCATGGTATTGATGCTAACCAGAATGCTCCTTTTGTCTCAGCTTTGTTGATTCGGTCACGGCTTTGCTCCTCAAACCCGAGGTCCGGCTTGCTCAGGTAATATATCAAAGCCTCCTGTTTCTGTGGTTTCTTCGGTTTTGATTCGTTGTTGTGTAGTTGTATTAACGGTGCTCTGTTGTGTGTATAGGTCAATGGCTCGACCTGGGTACGCGAGTTCCTCCGGGAGTCAGTCTTCCAATGGTAGCGAACCTCTGCCGGTAGGCTCTGGCACTTCAATCCGTCAATGCACTGTTAGATCTTTGGGTTTTCTGTAGATTTTGTTTTTCCGTCTTTGCTTGTTGTATATAGTCGTTGTCCCTTGTGGAGATGAGGCTTCTGCCTCATTGTAATTTCCTATTCTGGTTAGTCTTTCATTTGACTCATTATTTGGGTTTCTGTTACCAAACCCTAGCCCAGGGTTTGTCCACTCTCAACGCGAAACTTGTTTTTGTTTATCAATGAATGTAATGTATCTATGTATCGGTCAATAGCAATGAGAACATTGTTTTGTGATATCTGTTTGATTTATAAAAATTATGAGGACTCGTTTGAAATTACCTTAACTGTGGTTTGCTTCTTCGACACTCTCTTGCCAGTTCTATTTGCTCTCGGTCCTTTTCTGTAACTCCCTATTCGGACTCTGCTTCAACTCATTGGTCCTTTGCTCTGTGGCTATACATTTAAATGAGTTTTTTGTAGTTTGTTTATTTGACGAGAACACAAAAACGATATGACCTTACCTTGGTCTTTCACTGTTTGTCAACACTGTTCATTACAATTCGATAAATAAAAATAAAATATAATATTACAACAAATAGGAAATGAATACAGATGGACAGTTTTTTGGAAATAAGATCTATATCTCTTTCTTTATTTTTGTGTTATGAAATTGCAGAACCTTTCTTTTGTCTTACATTGTTTCTTTTATATCTTTTGGTTACAGTTAATTTGAAACTACAATTGTTTGTCAGTTGAACAGAAACAATTGGTTGGGTAACTACAGTTTCGGTTGTCATTACAAGATCTGCTTTTAGATAATTTTGTCTTTTCTTTCCTAAATTGACAAATCAATTCCTAAACTGATGTTTATTACTGTTGAGCCATAGCAACCCTAACCGACATTTAACTTTGACCTCATAACAACTAAGAGTAAAATAAACTACTATCCTATCTCATGACCTCATAAACTAATTAAAAAAAAACAATCCAGACACTCAATAACCTTCCAACCTCGCACAGACTTCACCGAGTCATGGTGAGCTAGATGCTCCTGCATCAATATAACTTTCAAGGAAAATGTTTGTTAAGACAAAGTCAATTTGTTTTTCTGTTGAGAATATTCAACTACGTATACTAAATAGTAAACAAAAAAGTAGGTTTTCAACAAAACAATTTTTGTATTTTAAATTATAATAAAAACAATTATTATGCTTATCTATATAAAATAAAGATGGACCTAATATTTAATTTTAAATAATAAAATAAAGATTAACCTTATTAACTAAAAAATATATATTTAAAAAATATATAATTAGTAGGTTTAGTTTCATTTATGGTTATAAAAGGGATATAATTAGTCTATTTAGTTTTATTTATTGCTATAATGAATGGTGTGCACCCCTGAAAGATTAGAAAGTAAAGTATTGTTATATATATATATATATATATGATTTATTTTGTAATATTATTTTTAAGATAGACACTACATTGTTATGAGTTTTTTTTATTTACTCACTAAGTTTTTAACCAAATAGGTATACAATGTATAATTTTGTGTTTATTGTTTATCGAGTTTGTACAATATCATGGGAAACTACCATAACTTATCAATACCATTTGCCAAAAAACCCTAATTTATTTCAAAATCAAATTATTTATTTTAATTTTATTTCATAATATTTTTATACTTACCTAGTTCTTGACCAAAGAGGTACACAATCTATAACTTTGTGTTTATTGTGCACGTTAAGAAAATGAGGGTTAATATACCTCTTGGTGGGTGGATTATCCAATGAGGACTCTTTGGTGTTGTGGTAGGAGGGAAAATTAGTAACACAGAGGCCACAGGATCAAATCCAAACCTCACTAAAAATACACGTCATTTGATTTTATTTTTATTACCAAAAAGGGCATGGTAGCATTCAAGTGGAGCAGAGTTTGTGGTACGATTTATGTTTGTATTATGTTTTGGTTGTGTTATGTTTATGGTTGTATTATGTTTTGGGTACGATTTGTTCATGTATTAATGGGGTGTGAGGCTTGGTTTTAACATGGGACCGTCGCGTGGGCAGGGCTGGCCCTCCCACTAGCCGTGGGTTCAACTCCCACCGGCGTGGTCCTTAATGTGATGTCATATATGTTTATTGGGCGGTGGGTTGGGTCCACCTTAGGTGGCTTGCCCACCCCCTTAACAACTATGTAACATATATGGAGGGTTGGTTGGGGTCCGATGGGGTCATGGTCGTCGTCCCATGCATTTATATAATGTTTGGGTATGGAGGTTGGAGGGTCTAGCAGGGTCATGGCTACCAGCCCTATATTTTTAATAAAAATTTTGATGTGCGGTTTCAGATTCTGGTGAAGGTGGCAGGGGTCATGGCTTGCCACCTATATGATATGTTATTTTTCTTTTTATTTAATAATATACATTTTTTTAATTTGTCTCATATAGGGGATATTAGACAAATTAATGATCCAACAAATTCGTCTACTTTCGAGAGCTAGGTTTCATGCCTCGAGGTTGGTAAAATTGTAGGACACTTGAACCTCACCCAGAGCCCAACTTTGACCAAAACTTTGACTCACTTGTTTTCCTTGACACGAGCTCAGATTGACGAAACTTTCACACTATTGTGATGAGGACGACAAGATCTACACTTTGGTCTTGGTTCAAAAGCATTCTGATCACTTTGATTTTCGAGCTTCCATAAGCCCTGTTTTTCCTTTGTGTCCCTGGAGCCACTTGGATCAATCCTTCCCACTTGCCAGCTTTTGGTCCTCCAAAGTCATGAAAAATACTCTACAACTCCTTTGTACCTTATCTGCATCATAGGCGCCTTGAAAAAGGTCCCGCTTCCATCTCCTTCTCCTTTGTTCTTCGAAGCCTTAAGCAATGAGCCCACATCTGCAATCTTTGCAACGTGTAGTACATTTTCTTCTCAAATTACATGCTTGAATTTCATGACCAACTAATGACCCAAGCATCCCATACTTTCCATGAGTTTATAACACATACTGAGTGGTCAAGTTTACATCGAAATGGAGACAATACCCCAGCTATGAAAACAAGTCCAACATATGATTGTTGCTTCAACAAGTGATGGAAAACACATCATCACTGCAACATATGATTTATAAGAATAAGGCCAAACACTATTGCTTCCTTGACAAGTGATGGAAACACAACATCACTTTCACAGTTTATCATGCAACTCAAAATAAGACCAGACATCATTGTTGCTTAACAAGTGATGGAAAACACATCATCACTTTTGGATTTTAAAACACAACAAATGATTACAAAAGCACGACCATGACAGGCTAACATGTCTACAAACCATTTTTCACTTATCGCTATGAATGGGTCATTCCCCTGTGGTGGTTTTTCTTCTCAAACAATTAGTTCACCTGGTTCATGCACCGACACTTTGTCTTTAAGGCACTGCTCTGGATGGAGCCTCCAACATGTGGCACTTTGATGGCCACCTTTGTTTCAATGATTACAATAAATTTTCTTCCTCTAGATCTGCTTAACATGTTTCTTTACATGTTGTTGAGAGGGTCTTTCATGCCTTCTCCTTTTGGGTGTTGCTATTATTTTCCAATGGTTAGAAAATTTATGGTTATGTAATCCACAAAAGATACATGTTTTTCAATGCCATGTTTTATGTTCAGCATTAACAACATGATTTATAATTGAAACGAACATTTAAATGTCGAGAGCTGTTATACCTTTCCTTGTCATCTTTGGTGTAAGTATGGCGATGAGAGCTTGCCTCAGTCCTTGCAGTGGGCACTTCAATATGATGATGAGGATGCGTTCCCATCATTATCTTTCCTCAATAATGTCTCAGATTAGTCTGACACCTTCGAGCATTCTCCCTCGATGTATCTCAAGCCTGCAAATTGAGGTCTCTACACATCCTCCAATGGTTGAGTTATTCCTTGGTTGTTAACACCAAGTACTTTTTCCTGCTTGTTCCTAGTCCTCATAAGGAGCCTCATTTTTTTCCCTATAGTTGGGATCTCCAAATCTCCAACAGAAATCATACTATGTGAAGATGAAATTGAAAGGAAATCAACATCTTTTACCTCCTCTGTCAATTTGGAAAGAACTCATGAGGGACTCTCATCATCTATTGTTTGTGGTTCACTGGTTGTCTCAGTGCATTCTCCAACTTCCTTTCTAACATACTCAATTCCTGTTTGACAGTGTAATTCTTCTACTTTGATGGGGTTGACAATGCCTTGGTCATTAACGCCCAAGACTTTTACTTCATACCCCCTTTTCTTCAATATTTTGGAGCCAATTCATGTCGTATGATTTTCAAAAATAACGAAATCATCATCAGGACGCATACATGAATTCAAAGAACTACTTTTTACCTTACATGGTTCACGCTGCAGCTTTTCTAAGGCCTTGTCCTTAGCTTGCACATATCTTAGAAAACTTTGTTTTTCCTCTTTCTCTTCATGTAAAAGCATCTTCAATTCAACATTCCCTATTTGAAGATTGTTGTTCTTGTGCTTCAATTCCTCCAGGGCCTCTTCCATGGCTTGTACTTGAAGTTGCAATCACTCATTTTCCTCTCTCTCTTTCTGTAGAGTTTCATACATTATTTCCACCATTTGGGAAATTTTGAGAATGGTTTCATACATCGCTTTTTCATCCTCTATCACTGCACATTCCATTGTTCACGCTTGCAATTCACATCTACGCAAAGACCACTCCGATACCAAACTTTATCCAAGTTGACTCAACTCCCGGATTTAACCAAGATCTTTTCCCTTCGTGATGTGATTATAATTGCGTTTAAAATAGCATATTTGAACATATGTGCATGTTGTAAAGAAGAAGGAACAGGACAATCATCAGCAACATAAAATAACAAGACATTGATAATGAAGTTCATCGACGATGGACTACGTGTCCGAGCTGCAATGTCAAGATGGTGTAGGCCACTGCATTAAGTGTTGTCAATAGTCACGATGTACGTAAAAGGTGATTCCGCTATCATACAAGGAAAGTTCCCTAATGTGGGAGTGGCTCTAAGAGATGTTTTGCTATAGGAACTCTCAGTCAAAAAAGAACTCCTATTAGTATGACCTAAACCTCATGCGTGATGATAATGAGCATCCTGCCAACATGGCATAAAAGGGATCTCAATGCAAACATACATGGCAACACATGGGTATCCGATCAACATAACAACAAAGGGATCTCAAACAATACATGAAGAATCATGACAACAAGTACATCCCACAAATGATTCTACGTTACATCAAGTAATAATCATGAGAAAAGTAAGAAACAAGATCCCATATGAAGCATCAAACTAGGATCTATGTAGCACAATACATCTCATAGCAAAATGAAGTGCATGAACACACTGAATATACCTAACATCCTCGGGCCATTTGAAGAAAAGGATGTCAAACTTCTCAATTTGGTTGTACCATCAATCTCGCAGCGTCGAATCTCATGGAAATGATTGCTCGCACATGAATGTTGACACCTGCACTCCACTTAGAAAAGTGGTTGAAAAATTAATTGAGAAAATGGGAAATCTGAATACACCATTAGATTTGTGGCGTCAAATAGGGTAAAATTGACTATCAAATTTCTGAATTCTGAGAAAGTGAAAATTTGGGGCTTAAGGAATATTTTAGATTCCCCCTAGACTCCTTGAAGTTTCCCTCCTCCGGGTCCTCTGAAATTTTGATGCTTAGATCAGAAAACTGACTACGCGATCAAGTTCATGTCATTGAGAGGTGTAAGATAGACATAAAATTTGTCCAATTTGGACATTGCAAAAATTCCACCCTTCTGAGAATTTCACCCAATCATGGTTGTGCCTGCCTCTTCTCCGGGCTCATGGTTCCACATGCAATAAATTAATTAAAAATTATTGTCTTAATTTCCATGGGCACTCCTCGCTCCTCCATCCTTCGGCACATTAAAAAAATGAGGGAAAGTATACCTCTTCGTGGGTGGATTATCCAATGAGGACTGTTTGGTGTTGTGGTAGGAGGGAAAATTAGTAACACGGAGATTGGGGGATCGAATCCCGACCTCATTAAAGGTACATTTCGTTTGATTTTCTTTTTGTTACCAAAATGTGTGTGGTAGCACTAAGGTGGAGCAGAGTTTCTGGGCAACATTTGTACTATGTTTTAGGTATGGTTTGTTGATGCATTAATGGGGTGTGAGGCTTGGTTTTAACCTGGGGCCACCGCGTGGGCGGGGCCGACCCTCCCACCAGTCGTGGGTTCAACTCCCATCAGCCTTGTCTTTAATGCGAAGTCATATATGTTTGTTGGGTTTTGGTCTGGGTCCACCGAAGGTGGCCCGCCCTGTCCCTTAATAATTGTTTAACGTATATGGAGGGTTGGTCAGGGTCCAGCAGGGTCATAGCCACGAGCCCATGCATTTATATAATGTTTGGGTATGGAGGTTGGAGTGTTTGGCGAGGTCATGGTTGCTGGCCCTATTTTTTTAATAAGAAATTTGATATGTGGCTTCTGATTCCAGGCGAGCTGGCAGGGGTCATGGCTCACCACCTGTATAATATTTTTTTTATTAAATAATAGACATTTTTCGAATTTGTGTAATATAGGGGATATTAGACATATTAACAATCCAACAAATTCACCCACTTTCGGGAGCTAGGTTTCATGCCTCGGGTCGATCAAATTGAAATACACTTAAACCTAGCTCACATCCCAAATTTGACCAAAACTCTGACTCGCTCATTCTCCCTCATACGAGCTCAGATTAACGAACCATTCACACCATTGCGATGATGATGAAAACATCTACGCTTTGGTCTTGGTTTTAAATCATTCTAATCACTTTTATTTTCCAGCTTCCTGAAGCCCTGGATCACTTTTTGGCATGGAAGTCCAGAAAATGACTAAGTGTGGCTCCCTTTGTTCACTCTGTTCTTGTACTGCAAATGGGAACTTTCTTGCTTCATAAAATAGAAACATATACAAAATAATAGAGGGATATTTGAACATTACTTTAGTTTTAATCTTAAGGAATTGTTCATGAATTCTGTCATGAAGGAATTGGCTAAAATTGAAAATTATTGAGGGATTTTCTTCATTGGAGAAAATGGATAGAAAACATAAAATGGGTTCATCTACCCATTCATCCGAATAAAACCCTAGTAAACATGAGAGTAAGGAAATGATTTGATTAAATTTGTAAGGAAAAGTGGAGGAGCGATATGGTGGATTATTTTTTTGGAGATGGACATCTTCATGTAGGAAGATTTTGAAACTCTTGGATCTCTCGGGAAAACTCAACTTTTGATATAATTAATTTAGGGAATCATTCTGAGGGATTTGCAACATTTGGCTAATCGACTGAGGGGTGATTGTGAATAGAATTTCACCATTGTGGGCCACATTGGCTCTCTAGTTTAGCAAGAAACAAGCCTGGCATTTGAGGACAAATTCGGGGAAGTGATGGGTTTGGGGAAACAAGTAGAGGGGTACATTAGATTACCAGAGGACAATTTCATTGCTCTGCTTGAGGAATATGTCTTTGACATAGCTATGTAATTCAAATAAATCGAATTCACACTTCGACTCTTAGATTTTATAGTCTTTTTCAGCGAGGGGGAAGTGATCAAGGTCAACTGATGAGGGAATCATAGGATTTTCATTATTAACATTGGTTTTACTCTTGGGAGCCATGTTGGAAATTTTGAAGAAATTTGGAAAAGACTGAAGAGTTGTGCAATTTAAAGAGGAAAAGTCTGAAAATGGAGGTTCATGATGATGGTGAAGTTACCACTACTGCACCCTAGTTTTATGCTCAATGTTGATACAATTTAACTGTATTAGTTGAGATTGAGGAAAGAGATCTGGACATCGGAGGATCAAATTCAGCAAAGGGTGTAAGAGTAATGGATAACGATATTTTTATGGCTAAGTAATCATTCGTTGAAGATGCAGGACCATTAGGAGGTTTAATGGTAACTTAGAGGAAGATTAAATGCACAACATGTAAGGCAAACTATTAGACAAGTGTCGTGGACGGATTAGTGGTATAGGTGCAGAAAACCATTAGTTGGAAGGAGAGGTTTAGGTAGTTTTCAAAAGGGTGGATGGTAGTATATGGTATTAAGATGGGGGGGGGGGTGCGAAAGAACAAGAGGGTGACCAATAAGGTGGGGTCAGGGTGAGTGAAACCACCTGTGAGTGAAACCACCTTTTGAGATCCCCCATCGTAAAGGACACACAGATTAGATTGGGAGCACCATTTATCCTCTAGATGACATAACATATTTTCATTTTTGACTTTTTTTTATTGGCACTAAAAGTTAAGGATAAATCCTATATCTATTTAAAGCATGAATAATAAAGTTTTAATGTTTTTCATCCTAATTTTTTAAAGAAGGGCCTATCTTCTACAAACCAAGGGTACATCTAAATGTGCAGACCCTTCTTATTTTCCTTTGGAGGAGAGATTTGTCCTAATATAGTTTATAAGCTTCAAACCTAAATTATTAATCCAGCTTAAACAATTGGATCAATTTCTTCACCTATCTACCTAATTTTAACCAAGTTCAAAAAATTTGGTTAAATTATTCTCTAGCCTAACAACAAAAATTCAAATGTGTTTGACCATGATTATATTCTATGATTCAAACAAATATGTGTGATTGTGGCATTTCAAACAAGATGTACACAATTCCTAATTTATTTTTCAAAACAAAACTATTTTTCTCCTATTGGCATTTGAATTTGCATAACTTTCACACTTTTTCTTTTCACGGGGTTCTTTTCATCTTTTTTTTTAATTCTTTTATTCTATTTTTATCTTTTTATCATTATATACCCTCTTTCCATTTTTTTTTTTATTTTTATTTGTTTCTTTTTGGAAAACATTTGCAACGTGCAATATTATTCACAATTTGATATATTGAAAGAAAATATTCAATTACCATTTCATCCTATCAATAATAGGACCCTAACCCAAATATTTAGGTATGGCCATCCACTATGAGTTGAATTTGAACTGTAGCATTAAGAAAAGGACTATAAGAGGTTGAAAATCTTACTATGGGCTTCAAAAATATTGTAAGATGACTGATCTTTGGGTTTGGAGTAAAAGAAGTTCCCCTTGGAGACTCTGGTCACGCCTAATATTTTACATGGATGTGAGGTCTGGGGTTGGAGTATATGTAGAGAGTCATGGAGAAATATTGAAATGATCCAAAAGCAATTCAGAACCTACAACCTCAAGATTAAAGGTAATATTGTATACCCTATTCTCTTAATTGAGGGTAGCCTTTCCGGTATTGAATGTGACTATTTTTAATTATTTGATGTATAAGAGGGAGTTGTACAACATGGAAGCCAAGAGACTCCCAAAAATTTCTTATAACTCTAGTCAAAACCAACTTTGACTCAATCGAGGGTGGGATAAGGATGCCAAGTCCTAGATCCATCATTGCGATATAAACGATGAGATCATCTTTGGGAATAAGGATAATATTAAAAACATCACTACTTCCAAACTCAAGGATAAGTTGTGGAGTGATAAGGAGTTATGGGAGAAAAGAAAGCTAAGATACTATAAGGAGGTTATCAACCCCACAATTGCTAACCATAATTACATTTTTGTCTAATGAGTGCTAAGAAGAGAATGGATATTTCAAGAATTAGAACTAATATTCATGATCTTCGGAGTAAAACGAGACGTTGTTCTATTCCCAAGATACCTTGGCACGCGAGAATATGCCTTCTTTGCAAAAGTAAGAGAGTTAAATATGAAAAATACTTTCTCTTGGATTGTACGACCCTTACTCATATCCACTCTCATTTGAAAATCATTTTCCCCATGACCAACCTCCTCAACTTTTTCAGTCAGCAAAACTACAATGACCTAAAAACGCTTCTTTCCCTCATTTTTTATCACAGAAATACAATTTTAAACAATGCCAATTAATTGCTTCTTTCTTAAGATCTGATAGACCATATGAGCCTTAGTGGATGTTAATCATCATCATCATACAAAACTTAGATCTAAATTAAGCATACTTTAATATAATTTAAAGTACCGTAATATAAAAATTTAACATAACTTTTATCTACAACTCAATTGAGTTTATGTATTTCAAAATTTACTTTCAATTTAATTTTATGATTTTTTTTTTTAAATTAAAAAAAAAATAATAAAAAAATTGATCTCTCATATAATAGACCAACAATAAACAAAAGGTTATGGATTGTGTACAAATTTGGTGAGGAACTTAGTGAGCATAAAAATGTTATGAAATCAAATAAAATTAAAATATTTTGATTTTGAAATGAGTTTTAGTTTTTGGGAAAATTGTATTGATAAGCCATCGTACTTGCCTATGGTATTTTAAGAAATGCGAATAACAATAAACACAATTTTATAGATTGTTTACCTATTTGGTGAGGAACATAAATGAGTATAAAAATGGCAGTTGTCTATAACGCGACTTTTTTAAAGCCTTTCCGGCGGGTTTTTCCGGTGAAAATCCGGTAGCAATTTATTGGAATCGCAATTTTGATAGCTAGTTTTTGCACAATCAAAGCGTCCGAGGGGTTTTTAAGGGTGCTGAATATGCAGTTAAAAAACCATTTTAACTGCAACAAATCATGATTTAATCTCAATTTCTTCCGCCGGATTCCGTCACCGGAATCTCCAAAAAATTGATCTCTCATTAAAAATGTTGTAAAATAAAATCAAAGTAAAACATTTATAAAATATTTTGATTTTCATATAAGTTATGGTTTTTTGGCATGTGGTATGGATAACCATGGTATTGTCCATGTATTGTAACAAATTGCAAATTATGATGACACTTGGTGAATAAGATTTTTTTTAATTTTTTATTTTTTAATATAAGTTTTATATTTTACAATTCAATTTAAAACAACATAAACACAATTCAATTTAAGACCACATAAAAATGGTTTTTATTTATTTATTTCAAGATATTTTGTTCAATGTTTATTTTTTTTCAAGACATTAATAAACTTAATTTAGTTGAAAACTGGAAAACTAATTAAAAGTGAATTTTTTTTGAAAAAATAAAAAATAATATAGTAATATACATTTAATAAATTCTGCATTTGATAAATTGAAATTATATATATATATATATATATATATATATATATATATATAAAATATAACTTTAAAGTAAGACACCACTAGAGATTTTCTAATACTTAATTTATTTTTTCAATAAAAAAAATAAATTAATTTAAGATTAATTTGTAAGTGAAATAAAATTTTAGGCATTAGTTTAAAACATGTAACTGAGTAGGAAGATAACTTTCAACCCATGTTTCACTTTAATGGATCTCATAGGGAAATATGATAATGGAGTGTATGAATGGGTAGAGCACCAATATCATATATTTTGTTATAGTTTTAAAATAAAATTTATAATATTTTGAAAAACTATTACACAATATTGATAGACATTTGCAATATTGCAATTAAATTTTTAAAATTAATTATTTAAAATAATTGTTAGTTATGTAATTGAGTTTATTTTATGATTTTTTTTCAAATTTTCAAAAAAAAATATATATAATTTTAAATAAAAAAAATTATAATAAAAATATTTTTTTATTTAACAAAAAAAACTCATAAACCAATTTAGTTTCTATCTTCCGTGGAGTGTAATGTTAAAAAGTAAATTATATATATAACTATATTTTACTTTCTAATCTTTCCCTTAACAGGTCTATCTTTATTTTATTAATTAGTATAGATAAAAATAATATTTATTTTTATTTTAATAATAAATTTATGAAGTATATCTTTTTCTAATATTTCTTATTTTTTTTTTATAGTTAACAGGTTCAATCTTTATTTTATTAATTGAAATAAAGTATTTTTTTTATGGTTGACAAGGTCAATCTTTATTTTATATAAATAAGAATAAAAATTATTTTAATTTTAATTTAAAATAGACGAATTGTTTCCCCTGAAAACCTACTTTTCTGTTTACTATTTGCGATAAGTAGTTGAATATTCTCAACAAACAATTGGTTTTTACCGGAAAACAGATTGACTTTGTACTAACAAACATTTTCCTTTCATTTAAAAGTGAGGATTTGTTAATGGTGACCAGCCAGTGCTATAAGAAGAGAACTGTCTTGGGTAGCCAGTGCTATAAGAAGAGAACTGTCTTGGGTAGCTTGTGCTACAGAAGCTCTGTGATAAGGGAACTCTCTTGGGTAGCTTGTGGTACAGAAGCTCTGTGATAAGCGCACTCTCTTGGGTAGCTTTTGATGTAAAAGCTCTGTAAGAATAGAACTCTCTTTGGTAGCTTGTGATACTGAAGCTTTGTAAGAAGAGAACTGTCCCGGGTAGCTTGTGATACAGAAGCTTTGTAAGTCTTTTGGGTAGCTTGTGATATAGAAGCTCTGCAAGTCTATCACTGGAAACAACATATCGACATAGGTGATGTTGACAGGTCAACTGGTGGAGAAGCTTTGAATGGTGGTCGAGGAATTACACTGGTCGAGGACAAGCTACGGATCCTCACAGTGTAGAGAAAATATTCTGAAACTCTTTCTCTGTTTCAAATCTTTTAGTCTCCACACGGTTTTGACATTTTTTTCTAATTATCTGGCAGGAACGGAGACAGAGAATTGGACGAAAGTGAAAGGGTTGCAGGAGCTTGTTCCGAATGCTAATAAGGTACAGTAACAGAGGCACTCCTAAACGAGGTATTAATTTAGTGATCTTTTTTTAAGTATTCCTGTTTTATGTGAGTAATAGAATAGCAAATCCGTGACGGTAATACCTTGCCATGATTGATCGATCGTCTCCCAATGTAATTCCTATCTTATTTGTGGATGAACATTGTAGCTTCTACTACTAGGTTCAACCTTAACCTTTAGTGTTTTCATAAAAAAAAATAATATATATAAATTAATAACTACAATAATATATATATAAATTGAAAAGAGATAAATAAAGAAAGTTCATAACACTTCAAAGAAAAAAATATATATAAATTGAAGGACATAATGATTCGCCATAATGCTATGGATCACATAGTCCTGGGGATGAAATGGCAACGCACTCATGGCGGATCTAGATTTGTTAATATTGTCCGTTGTGTTAAATGCATTTTATAGTTCTAACTCAAAATGTTTCAGCTGAGGTACACGCCTCATTGTTGATTTTTACTGGTACTAGTAATATAAATTACTGGAACAGCCACGTGTGTTTTACTTTGTTGGCTGATGCTATCTTTCTTCGGTTTGAACCTGGTGGCTCGATATTTAAGGAAGGCAGAGAGTCTGAGAACAATATTGTGAAGTTCATGGAGATGGATATGAATGGAGGTACGGAGTACTTGCAAAGTAAAGGGCTCTGTTTGATTCCAGTTGCACAGATAACCACCATATCTAATGAAGGTTCATCTTGGGTTTTAACATTGGATTATTATCAATCATCAACATTCCATGTATTGAATTACAGTAAATGCATATAAGCATTTCACAGTTTACATGAGTACACAACAGACAAATATTAACAATTTTGTCTTCATCTCTGGTTGCCATTTGATCCCCAAGACTATGTGATCCCGTAGCATTATGGGAATCGTTATCTCCTTCAATTTATATATATTATTTTATTTGAAGTGTTATGAATTTTTTTTTCTCAACTGAACAAATCAGGCTTGGAATAGTTTGCAGAAATACATAGTTTTGGTAGGAATTGGACCAGAACCTTGTCAACTTATAGAAGATAATTTGAGGAGGTCATCAATTTTATTTGAAATTTTATTATACTGGAATTAAAATCATAATTACAATTATTTGCATAGTCAAAATAATTTCGAGATTTTTTGTGAATCACCGAGCATTTCTAATCAAATTTGATTCGCAATTCCGATCAAAGGTGAATTATGAAAAAGCTATGGCCGAAATTATGAAAAGCACTAACAGCCTAGTAGTAAGAGTCAGAGTGTTCATCCACAAATACATTCCCAGATCATCAGAGTATGCTCTTACCATCAGGGTATGCTCTTACCATCACCGATTTGCTATTCTATTAAATCAGGGTATGCTCTTACACTTAAGGATAAAACAATCACTAAATATTTAGAAATGTCTCTTTCCCTCTACCTCATTTAGGAATTCCTCTTTTACTGTACCTTATTAGCATTTGGAACAAGCTCATGCAATCTTTCAATTTTTGTCCAATTCTGTCTCTCAATTCCTGCCCTATAATTAGCAAAAAAGGTGAAAACCTTATCACCCCAAGAAAGGTGAAAACCGTCTCACCCGTTCACCTACACTGTGAGGCATCCTCTTTACCCATCATACAATTTTTTTTTGACGTTTTAGGTCTTTATGCTTCCCTTCAAAAAAACCTTATGTTTAAAATTTTGCCCTTCCAAAAGTGATGTTTTGATAATAAATTAACACTTCACTAATAAAGGTTTCATTAAAAACACATATCTATCATAAGAAAAGAAAAAACAAAATTACCATAACACATAAATGACTTATTGAATTCTGAAATTTCTTTTGAAATTATATGGAATACTCACAATAAAATCTCCATAACTCTGAAATCAAATGTCCTTGTCTCAAACATGCCATAACATCATATTACTAAGGAGTTCTTATGGGACTTATAAGATGACCAACAAAGTAAAACTATGAGATGAACTATCCTTTGCATCCTCTC
Organism: Pinus tabuliformis; assembly: GCA_031772625.1. Classification (NCBI taxonomy): domain Eukaryota; kingdom Viridiplantae; phylum Streptophyta; class Pinopsida; order Pinales; family Pinaceae; genus Pinus; species Pinus tabuliformis. Next base: position 968,037,798 of record CM062812.1, read on the forward strand.
CATGATCATAATCACACGGAATCAATGTGAGGGACCACCGTGGAGAGTTTGTAGTCAAGTAAGTATAATGTCTAAAAAGTGTTTTAGTATTTCATAATCTTCATGAGTCATATCTTTCATATCTTTTAAGTGATATGTTGAGACACTAGATATCTGGTGCAGATTGTAGTTGAAGCAACACTTCCACTGTTCCATAGGTGATATTATGACATAGGATAACTTTCATAAGCTCTGGCCCAAACAATCCAATAAAGGTGGGCAGCCAATACACTGAGGGAGAGTAAGTGGGAACAAGCAAGATTGTGGTCCCAAATTACTCTCACAAGGAAGAGGTTTTGTTGTTTAGCTATGTAGGTTCGATGATGCACTAATACACTCATGGATTGATTGTTTGATTCATTCAAGTGAGAATTTTAGTGATGTTTGCATAAGAGGTAGATACATATTCATTGGATTTCAATGAAACTATTTGGACTTAGATTCTAATCCAAATTACCCTAATCAAATGAACGAATTGTGAGTTATTGAACAACATTCCTTCTAAGGAGTATGAAATATATATGTTTTCTTCCTCTTGTACCTTCTAGGTGACACGTATGGGAATTCAATCTTAATAAGATTGAGCATCTCAAGAGATCTCATCATGAAGAAAACATTTCAAACCAAGCCAAATTTGTTGTGTTGTGGGCACACACACACACAAACACATATATATGTACAACATTATTTGATATAAAGTCTCTATTAGACTAGATTCTTATTGATCACTTAGTTTTGTAGACATATATTTAAGCACCCTAGGTAATAACCTTTGTTGAATGGTTTCAAATCCATTTTCCTAGTTGTGTGTCCTTAGGCTTTAGGTGCTTTTGTGCCAATTGTAAGTATCGTAATTCCTACTTTAATAAAAATATGTTTCACTTTCTATGTGTGTGCATATTCGAATTCACTTGAAAGCTCTCTTCAATTGGCATGGTCCACTCACATGCACGTCAAGCTCATCAACAAGAAAGCAAATCAATGAAAGGTGAAATCAGGGCCTAAATAGATTTACCCATGGAAAATTGAAATCTTCCAAAATTAATGGCCCAAAAGAAAATAAAGAAAGACTGAGAATGTGAAGCCTTGGAATAAAAATAAGCAAGATTGTTATATTTAAGTTTATAATTTCTATTTGTAATAATTCCTAAACTATAAAAGAGCCAAATAAAGGTCATTCCTAGAAGGTTTTGTCAAAAAAAGTTTCCAAGGCAAGATATCTACATTATCATGTTTACAATTGAGTTATTCAACACCATTTCTACATTTATTAATTCTAATAAATTAAAAATAAGTTTACAGTGATGTTTTAAACTCCTTTCATTCTGATGGTATTGTACAATTAATAAATTAGGTTTTGTTTTACTTGAACCCACTTAATGTATTACAAGTATGTGTTTCAATAACACACCTTGTTGGTGATGGATAGAGTAAAACATAAACCATTAAATATACACACACTTCTTACAAATTTTTAAAAGAATTGTGTTTATAAATTGGAATTGTTGACAATTTTGTTAGTTCGATGGTATGTCTTAAAATTGCTTTTGTTTGGCTAAGAGTTTGATTTCATGGAATGTAAGGAAATAGCTTAAAAGGCCAAGACTAAGAGATATTTGGTAAGAGTGAAAGTCAAACTCGAACTCAGAGTAGGTAATTCAAGGGAATGGTTTTTCTATAATAACCATGACAAGTCAACCTGCATTATGGATAGTTGCGAGTGAAACCATGATGATTCAACCTGCATTATGGATAGCTGCCATTGATAATTGTTGCCAATGTAAATTTCACCACTGAATTATAATCATTTTTCCCAATATTTAAAAAAACAAAAAAAAATTAAAGTTTTATAGAAAGCAATTCACCAAATTCACTTAATATATTTCAAGTATATTTTTAATTAAAACGTCATAAAAAAGACACTAAACTTTTTTATATATTTATTTAAATATACTTAATTAATTTATACATTAAAAAAACAAAAATATTTAATCACACACATCTCTAAAGCTAATTTCTTTAAAAGATACCATACTTAATTCCAATCCAAAAAACTATAAAAAACTAAAATACTTAATAATATGAATAATATCCTTGAGTGAGTCTTGTGGAAACCACAATCACAGAACTTATTATGCAAACGAATTTTAATTTCGTCCGACCATTTCTGTAAAATAAAGTCGATGAAACTGCCCTCTAAAGCACCTTGGTTTTTTCTGAACTTCATTTGTCTATAAGATGATTATCACTGGGTTTTTTCTGAACTTCATTTGTTGATAAGATGATTATTAATTTATTGTACTGTTCCAAATTGAAGTGGAAAGGTGTCACTCTTAAGATATGATATTAATAACATTTTAAAAAAAACTTTAACAATCAAAAATACATTCTGCATCCTTCCCAATGGGATATGTTGGACGAGATGGACTTCTTCTATCCCTTTATCGAAATATCATAATCACAAGTCGCATATGTCAACAACCCTTTGTATTGTGCGGTCTGATTGCCGATCGGATCAACGTATTGCTATCGGCTCCTTCGCATGTGCGTTGGCCCTTTATATTGTTGTGATCCTAATCATTTCTTTCCACCTATCGCCATTGCTTTATCATCTCAAGTCGGTTCCGATATCGCATGGCAACCTACCTTCGATACGATATGTCGAAGGTCGTGATTGGGGTTTCTTAAGGTCTGTTGCTCCTCCCATTATCATAGTGATGTGATATTACATATAAAGCCTACCCTTTATGCCTTTGGGATGAGATATTCTTTGATGAGCCCTTAAGTCCATTTTTATAAGAAATGCCTCCTTTTTAAAGGACATTAGGTCAACATCTTTTTGTAATAACTCCTTCATCCGAAGTCCATTCTAGTCCATTCAAATTGTAGTAGATTCAAATTGAAAAGATCTATGCAATGAGACTATTCTCAAAAGCATCCTTTGACTTTCATTTTTGAGTTAAATGTCATGAAGGATAATTTTCTGATCACCCGCCACTTCGAAAACCCGTTGGGTAACCTGCAAATAGTAGGACACATACATTAAGTTGAATATTCACCTTTGATGCCAGAAAAAAGACCAAAAATTAATAAGTGAATGAGGATTACCATATTTTTCTGCAAGTGCGGTGGCCTAACAGGGGTGTGCTGAGTGTTGAGAAGCGGCAATACCCTGTACCGACCATTGAGTGACAAGGAAATATCACCATGAACCTAAAACAATTGGACCATACCAATTTTCCCAGTGGAGAATAGCAAAACTAGGGAAGATTCGATCTCATTTCTCCATACGCAAGGAATGAGAACGAGGATTGTCCATGATGAACTAGGTAGGCAGGTACCCTAACCCTCAGGTCTTGCCTCTTGAGCATTTGATGGGTTGCCTCGGGGAAGCAATATGGAAAGGCTTCCAAGTGGAGGGCAGATTGACATGCACCTGGAGGGTGCCTTGAGGGTTTGAGAACGATCCGAATTAAGGATGAGTGCATATAGGAATTACCATGGTTAAATCTCATAAGAGGTGTTAGGAAATATAGCATTAAATCCAAACTTATGCTTGTAATCTCGGTCAGGTTTATTCCAATTAAATGTTTGTTCCATAATCAGACTTTTATATGTAATTAATCAAACACTTATGGCATGATTGTATTGCTTGAGTTAATTCCATAATTATATTGAATAGACCTTGATGGTAATTTGGATGAGCTAGGGAGTTAAAAGGTAGTATGGATGTAAATTTTTTTTCATTACCTTATGCTTAGGTCATGTAGGTGTGAGAAGTGGTATCAGAGCCCTGAGGTTGCTACATTGAGGCCGAAAAGAAAGATTATTGAATAACAAAAGTAATTATGATACACAGTGGAAGAGGGTTGATGCATTGTGAGACAAGGAGCAAGATATTCCCCCTCTAGAGGGAGAACTGGACATAATCCAGAGGTTTGGGTACAGTTGAGTGAGCCAAATCAGAAGAAAAATGCTGCACAACTAGAAACAATACTAGAAAAAGTCTAACAACTACTAGAAGAGATATTGAACTTATGAGCAGAAAATTAAAGATTACGATTAGAGGAGGAAAATATTATGAAGAGTCTTTCAAATAGGTAGAATTAGAGGAATCCTAAACCCACTTAAGACGAGGAAAATAGAAAAGAGTCACAGAGATAGCAAGATGAGCGTCCAATGTCTGAGGAAGGCCGAACTTGCCATGAAGAAGAATCTGATAATTTTTCTAATGAAAAAGGATTTAAGAGACAAAGAACTGAAATTTAAGGGCAATTTGAAACGATCGAGACACCAATATACAATGGAGAGGTTGAGGAAGCGACAGAGGCTTGGTTAATCAACATGAATAAATACTTTCAAATCTATGAATACGATGATAATTTGAAGGTAAGGTTAGAAATATACCAGTTGCAAGGTAAGGCCACTTTGTGGTGGGAAGAAATTAAAATAGTTAGGGAAATTGACGAGAAAAAGGTCACATGGGAACAATTCCATAAGCACTTAAAGGACAAATGTCTAAATGACCAGTTCTACGATGACAAGGCAAAAGAGTTTCATGACCTGAAATTGGCACAACAAGTGGATCAGTTCATAGCTATTTTTAGCTCCATGCTGGGATATTTTCCTTACATTCGGGAAGAGAAGGCTAAATTCTAGTGCTTCATCAACAATTTACCGATTTATATGAAGGAAAGGGTGGAATTTGAAAATCCTAAGAGATGGATGAGGTTGTTCAGAAGGCTCGAATTTTCTATCAGCAGATGAAGCAGAAGGGTGCGGTCACCAAAAATTGGACAAATAAGAAAGGGAAAAGAAATTTCCCAACCAGAAAGAGCATGAAATATACTAGTACTAGATATCTAGGTCGGAAAGGATCAAGTGGAACAGTAGGTAGGAATCAACAAAGGTATAGACCTCAAAGTGAAGTGAAACAAAGCGAAGCATATAGCAAGATGAAAACTAATCAGGTTCCTAAGCCTCCTTTGCAACGTCGGGGTTGTGGGAAACTCCATTACTACAAAAAATGTATCCATCGAGGTAGAATTGAGCTAGTTGCAAACATTTAAGAAGCTTCTATTGTTCACAATATTGCAAGGAAAATACCAAGGATTAACACAACGTGGGAGGATCAACAGCCAGAATAACAACCATTTATGGTGGAACTGGAAGGTAACATATCCAACCACCCTATTTCCATTCTGATAGATCTGGGTGCAAGCTTAAGCTATGTTAACCCAAGAGTAGTTGATTTATGTCATTTGACAAATACAAAGTTTAGAAATCCTTGGATGGTCTTGTTAGCAATAGGATCTAAAAGAAGAGTTAATGCAAAGATAGACGATTATGTAATTGAATTTCCCAGACAACACGTTAAAACCAATTTAGATTTTCTACCATTACATTTCTATGATGTATTAATAGGTATGGATTGGCTAGAGCAACATTGGAACATATTAGACTTTAAGGGAAAAACAATTAACTTTGTATATGATAATGGCAACACAGTAGAAATTCGGGGTATTAGAAGAGAAGTTAACTTCTGACCAATTACACCTCACCAATTAGGGAAATTTATGTGTAAAGGATGACAAATTTACGCTGTCCATGTAGGATATACTAAGTCTAACGATAAACTATATGTCTTGGACAACATACCAATTGTTAAAGAATTTAAGGATGTCTTTCTAGAAGATATTCTGAGATTACCACCCAAAAGGAATCTTGATTTTACTATAGAATTGATCCCTAGAGTTGCTCTAGTTTCCGAAGCTCCTTATAGAATGAGTGTTCCAGAGCTTACAGAGTTAAAAATGCATCTTCAAGAAGTATTGGATAAAGGTTATATTAGACCCAATGTGTCCCCTTGGGTGGGGGGGCGATTTTATTTGTGAGGAAAATTATATGGCTTGTCCTTGATCTACCCATTCATATTTAGTAGTAGAAATGGTTCATGTTATGGTCATGAGTGTGGATTGATAAAGTTTGATTGATAGTGTTGTAACTAGACATTTTGACATGATTTCTACTCGTCACCTAGTTCAAATAATTTGTTAAAATGATATTGATGAGTTTGATATCAGTTTTGATCTGATATCTAAACTTTGATAATTTGACAAAATTGATTTGATTGCACAATATTGATTTGTGTAGGGATAAACATATTTCTTTGGTCAAGTGTTATGTTTCCAGAAAGCAATATATGAAGCAAGATCCCTAAGCCTAATTTATCTGCATTGATAGTTATTTGGTGAAGTTAGGATGATGTGTCAATCCAAACCTATACTTCAAAAGTGGTCCAAGGTATGGATTTGATTTTGGTTTTATATAATGATGATCTATTCTTGATAGGAAATGAGCCTATGTGTTGAAATATGGCAACGAGAATATTCCAATTTAATTTTTCCTTGAATTAAATTCTGAATTAAAATCGAATTTAGTGTGAATAGCTACTTGGAAATAATTAATTTATTTATTTTGAATTAATTAGTTGGAGAAATTCAAGTTAGAAGTCTTTCTGAAGTCATGCAAGAGTTATCCCTTAAATTAAGGAGATAAGATTGAGTTATATTTGAGTTGTAATTAGTTAACTGAGTTTACTGAGCTAAGTCTATTTTAATTAGTTCCAAACTATTTGAGTAACTAATAGAGAGTTAACGGTCAGTTGATGCATTAATGCGTCCACTAGTGCTACTCCAGTTAACTGAAGATTCCCTCATTAGAAACTCATGCATGTATATTTTGAGAAAGGCCCAGTTGATATTAATGTCATGGACAGTGTACTATCATTTGCATGTGTTTGCTCATGCGAAGAAACTAATGCATGTAGTCAAGGATTTAAGTGTTGAGGATTGCATTGTTTTGGAGGAAGTGTTCCACTTGGTTGGAGGAGGTTTTCCACTTGGTCAGAGGAGAATCATCCCAGAGGAACAACACAAGGAAATAGGAGCTTGGAGGGTAGAGAAGAAGGCCTGAGAGAAGCCAGTATTGCATGCAAGCATCCGTGAGGATTGTACCGAGAACTGGATAGCTGTGAGAGCTAATGCTTTGTATAATTCCTATGTATTTCCACCTTGTATGATAATACAGATAATGGGGTTTTTAGCTGAGGCTTTCCCCAAAGTATTTTCATGTGTATTGTGAATTGATTCTTCTTCTTCTAGTTATATTGTTCAGCTCGATATTTAAGCTTCCGCAAATTGATAGTAGAAGTAGGTTATTGTATTCTGCTTTGATTTATATTGCATTACCGGGTTAGCCAACATCAAATTTTCTACATGGTATCATAGCTGGATTTGTAGAAATATCTACATGGTACCGGAGCTGTGAACACTATACTGAGAAGATAATTTGAAGTTTGAAGTTCAGGGTCGCAGGTGAAAATCGAATTCATATCATACTTCAAGTATGGCCAATGGAATTCTATGGCTTGAGACTTGAGTATGCCTTAGAAGGTAGCTCGAATTAGATAGCATGGAAAGATAGAATGGAGGTTGTATTAGAAGACAATGGTTTGAAGGAATTTAATGATCAAGAAATCCCAAAGCCTTCAACTAATGCACAAGAGTTGGCTGAATGGAAGAAGTGTGTGGCAAAGGTGAGATGGATCATTCTTGAGGCAGTTCGAGACCATATTGTGTCGAGTCTCCATGGGAGGGATACTCCATTTTCAATGTGGAAGACATTGAAGGGCATCTACCATAACAATAGCGACTAGAGGAAATTAGCGCTCAAGGATAAGCTTCGAGGAATCAAGATGGAGAAGGGTGATACTATTTCCACATATATGAACAAGCTCACCAGCTACAGAAATGAGCTTGGCAGTGTCGGAATAACTATTGTCAATGATGATATGGTGAGCCTCGCTCTCCTTGGCCTTGAAAAGAGTTGGAATAGCTACGAGGACTCTATGAATGGAAGGGAGGAACTGCCATATTGGGAACGACTGTGGTGGGATCTTATGTAGGAGGAGACTAGGAGGAGCACACGAGATGGTTCCTCATCAAAGGATGATGATGCAGAAAATTTTGATTTAGCAAGTAAGGAAAGGAAAGGGAAGGGGAAGGATTCCCATTCTAAATCAAATTCTTCTCATGGAGGGAAGAAGGGTGACATGTCTAAAGTAAGATGCTTTAATTGTTAGAAGATGGGACATTATGCAATTAATTTCCCATCAAATAAGTCCAAGAGGGGATCGTTGGAAGGATAGGAAGGTGAGGCATTAACTTCTCAGTTCAAAATGGACTTTACCCTCATTGCATGCATGGTGTCATTGATGATGGGTTGTGTCTAATATCTTGACAATGAAGCCTCATTCCACGACTGGTGATAAAAGTTTATTTAGTGCCTTGGAGGAGAAATACCTCAAGATGTGCATAGATATGGGTGACGATGGAAGGTATATTGTTTCAAGAGTGGGCACGATTGCTTTTCAGAGGGAGCATGGAGCTCGTATCTCCTTGATAGATGTGAAGTATGTGCCTGGACTGAAGAAGAACTTGGTATCGGTTGCAATGTTGGAGGACAAAGGCTGTGATGTTGCCTTCACTAAAGGAAAGGCATTCCTAAGACACATAGCCATGGGTGAGACCAAGAGGATAGGGATTCGAGTGAAGAATCTCTATAAACTAGAGGTAGATGATTGTGCAACATTGAGTACGAAAGGAAAATTGGTGAAAATCCAAGACATTGACAATTTGTGGAATAGGGAGTTTGGCCATTTGCATCATGGGGCTTTGAAGATAATGCAACAGATACCTACAGGACTTCCCAAAGGTAAACTTGAGCAAGTTGACACATGCAAAGGTTGTACCTTGGGAAAATACACCAATTCTTCCTTTAATAATCGAGACAGTCGAGTAGAGGCTATCTTAGAGCGAGTTCATACTGATGTGTGTGGACCATTCTCAATGTAATCCACAACGAAGCAAAGGTATTTTGTGATTTTCATTGATGACTATTCTTGTAAATTCTGGATTTATTTCAAGTAGAAGAAGAACCAAACTTTCAAAAAAATTTGTGAGTTCAAAGCTTTGGTTGAGAAAGAGTTGGGGAAGAATATCAAGGCCTTGAGAAGTGACAATGGTGGAGAATATGTCTCTCAAGATTTTAAGGACTTCTATGTAATGAAAGCAATTAAACAAAAGTTTCACAGAACCTCATAACCAATAATAGAATGGGGTGGCTGAGAGGAAGAACATAACTATTGTAGGGGCAAAACAGGAAATGTTCCACGACCAAGGCCTACCACTTCACTTGTGGGTTGAGTCATGCAAGAGAGTGGTCTATTTGTAGAATAGAAGCCCACATCACATACTTGGGATGAACAGACTAGAAGAAGCTTTCTCTGGTAAGAGACCAGATGTCAGTCATGTCAGGATCTTTGGCTCATCGGTATATTGCCATATGACAAAGGATGCACGAAAGAAGCTTGAGCCAACAACAGAGTTGGGGATATTTTTGGGGTACACTGATACACCTCACAACTATCAGGTGTACTTGCCTACTAGTAAGAGGATAATGGTTCACAGAGGTCTCAAGTTTGGTGAGCAGAACACCATGTAAGTTTTCCTTGAGAGGGAGCTCCAACTACAGGTTGTGGAGGAACTGTTGGTTCCTAAGGAGGAGGATCCTCAAACTGATGCAGAGCAGCGACATGCAGATGTTCCAGGAGTGGAGACATCCACTCAAGAAAAGTATTCTAGTGATGGATAGAAGCGCACAAGAGAAGCTGACAAATTGTTGGAGGATGTGAGATAGAATATGGGAGCACCATCTTATCAACGCAGACTGAGGAGGTCACCTGAGAGGTACACTAGATACATGGCCCTTACTAGGGAATGTGTTGACACCGAGCCATCTTCCTTTGAGGAAGCAGTGTAGGAACCGATTTGGGTTGATGTTATGGTGGAGGAGTATGACTACATAGTTCGCAACAGTGTTTGGGACGTGGTTTCATGACCGGAGAATAAGTCATTTGTGAGTTCCCGTTGGCTTTACAAGGTAAATCAAGCTGTTGATGGTAGTGTGGAGAAGCATAAGGTAAGATTTGTTGCTCGTGCATTTTCATAGGTCGAGAGGATCATGTTGCCGTAGTATATTTCAACAGAGGAGAAAGATGCTGACATTTTGACAAAGGCATTGTCAAAGTGTAAATTCGAGTTCCATAGAGACAAGATCGGGGTGGCAGATAATACCTTTCTTGTTGAGAGGGAGTGTTTAAATATGGCAACAAGAATATTCCAATTTAATTTTTCCTTGAATTAAATTGCGAATTAAAATTGAATTTAGTCTTAACAACTACTTGGAAATAATTAATTAATTTATTTTGAATTAATTAGCTGGAGAAATTCAAGTTAGAAGCCTTTCTGAAGTCATGCAAGAGTTATCCCTTAAATTAATGAGATAAGATTGATTTATATTTGAGTTGTAATTAGTTAACTCAGTTTACTGAGTTAAGTCTAGTTAAATTAGTTCCAAACTGTTTGAGAACTAATAGAGAGTTAATGGTCAGTTGATGCATTAATGCATCCACTAGTGCTACTCCAATTAACTGAAGATTCCATCATTAGAAGCTCATGCATGTCTATTTTGAGAAAGACCTAGTTGAGATTAATGTCAAGGATAGTGTACTATCAGTTGCATGTGCTTGCTCATGGAAAAAAACTAATGCATGCATTCAAAGATTTAAGCGTTGAGGATTGTGCAATTTTGGAGGAAGTATTCCACTTGGTTGGAGGAATTTTTCCACTTGGTCAAAGGAGAATCATCCTAGAGGAATAGGACAAGGAAATAGGAGCTTGGAGGGTAGAGAGGAAGGCTTAAGAGAAGCCAAGATTGCTTATGAGCATCTGTGAGGATTGTACTAAGAGTTGGCTAGCTGTGAGAGCTAAGGCTTTGTATAATTCCTATGTATTTCCACCTTGTATGATAATACAGATAGTGGGGCTTTTAGCTGAGGCTTTTCCTAAGGTATTTTCATGTGTATTATGCATTGATTCTTCTTCTTCTCGTTATATTGTTCAGCTCACTCTTTACGCTTCTGCAAATTGATAGTAGAAGTAGGTTATTATATTTTGCTTTGATTTATTTTGCATTATCGGGTTAACCTACATAAGATTTTCTACACTATGATGATCAAAGTAAGAGGGAGATGGCCTTTGAATTTAGAAATATAGAATTATGGCATGATGTATTATGTCCTAAATTTGGGAAAATAAAATCTATGTAGTGAAGCTACTAAAGAAAGTGGAAATGAAAATCCTTGGACATTCCAATCAAATTTCAAGAAATTATGAAAATATTATTGAACCTATCTTGGCAACCGCTAGTTGATTGAAGCATTGATGTTCCATGTGAACACACATATGTATTTTTGGTATGAGACGTTCTGCCTATGATATCTCACTGCATTGATTTATTGATGCTATTTGGGATCTTTGTTGATGAAATAAGCACATTTTGATATTCCATTAGTATTTTATCTTTGATGATATTTTGGATGAAAAATTTTGTATCTTTAAGCATGAACGATGTTTTGCACCAAGTTGCTAGCATGGATAGCTATGAGGCAGGATGAAGAAGCTCTTTAGAGAGTTATTTGAGCAGATTCTGGATATGGCAAGATTACAATGTGATAACACTAAGTGGGATCTAATTGGAAGACAATATCGTATATGGCTAGGACTAAGATGGATTCATATATTGATACATTGTTTCTATATGAGACAAACTTAGGCTTATGGTTGCTGCCTCTATGAGAGGGAGAATGAATCTGGTATCCTTTATGTGATATGTATATTTTTTTTCTAATATGATATTTGATTTGATGTCTTGTATGAACAAGAGACAAATTCTATTGAAACTTAATGATTACCAGATATGAGCATAACGATATGTTGTTGATCTACATAGAGAATCAATAATAGAGGACACAAAGCTAGCTCGTCCCCCCATTTTTGTTCCCAGGGTGTGGAATTTAGATGGAGGGCTCTTGGGTTTCAGGCATCTATGGAAAATAGGGTGTCACCCCTATCTATTACATATAAGGTCAGATATGTTCCTCCCCTATCTTAGTATTTGTATATTCTACCCTAGTTGGCATCATACCCATTAGTACAGCTTGTTGGGATTGTCCTTCCCCGCATGGGAAATGAGTTGAGGAGGCTTGGGGCATGTGATCCTTACCTATTGGTAAGTCAGGTATCTACACAAAGATTGGACTATGAAGTATGCGTTATACCACATGACTCTTGATGGTCATTATTGGGAAGATAAGTAGGAAATAGGATGGGTTGAGATGTGTTCCCCTATATCACCTACTGCTCCATATGGGGTTGTATATGTTTAGCTCCCTTATGAGATTCTAGGTTAAGATTAATCTCATCGATGTTGTTCCGGATTGAGCTAAGCTCTCCAATGTTGATGTAGGTCATATATTTGGCTCCTTTCGAAAGTTTCCTTGATGGTAGAATGAGGCTCCCAGTTCAAAGAGATTTTGTGTGGTAGTTGTGGCTCCAAGATGGATAGAGGGTGGTAGACTGAGTGCCCCTCTAATGTCAAATTCTTCTTCTTTTAGATTCGAGAATGTTGATCATATGAGAAGGGACAATCAAGAGATATGCAAAAATAAGCAAGAAATGAATCGATGTGAATAGTGATGATACATGATGATGAGATACTTGAGATTGGATATGATTTGGTGACTTGATACACATGACATCATGCAAGTGAAATTCTCCTTAGTTGAGTGGGAGTGCTAAAACTGGAAACTACACCCAAATTCCACTTTCACTAGCTCTTTCGATGGCGATAATGATTATATTGAATTCCTCTTCTTGAGAGGACCAAAATCGACCTAAAGATCATCAAATTTGGACAAGTGATTGTATAGTTTTGAATTTTGAGCCCACATGTGCATATTTGATCAAGTCGGCCCTAAAGAAAATTTGACTCCCTTGGAAGGCTATAAATACAAGTGACTTCTATCTCATTTTCACATCATCATGGATCATTCGTCTATTCTCTTTCTTATTTTAGGCTCGCATAGGTGTGAGGTGTTAGTGTGAAATTTCTTGGGGGGTGTACTGAAAACAATTCACTTAAGTCATTAGGTGACAAGTGACCCTAAAAAAAACTGGATGGATACTTGGTATTTAGATTTGCAATAAAAATAGAAAATGCGCAACAAAAAATATAGACTATCCAATATATAAAGCAACAGTAAAAATATCCAATGCAATAACCCAAATGGGAAGACTTAAATTAAAGAAATATTTAATTAAAAAAACCTGGTGAAGGCGATCTACAGATGGGTCTGTAAGTCCCCCTTTGTGGGATGGGTCCTTAGATGTCCTTGATGCTTCAAAAAATGATCTTCTCTCTCAATATGTGAAAAACCTACACAAAATTTGGAGAACTCGAACGAGAGTTCAAAAGAAAAAAGATGATAATGGTGACAATGATAATGGTCATGATGAGGAATGAATGATGATTATAACAAAGTATTGAGTTAACCTTGAAAATGGATAGTAATAAAATAATATCAACCAAATCAAGATCTTACTGCTTGGAATACTTTATTATATTTATTGGAGAGGGAAAAGATATTTAAAATGGTTAAATATATTTATTTAGAAAAAATTAACAAATAAATTTTTTTATTAATTATTTCGAGAGAATTAAGAATGGTGTGAAAATTAAATAATTATTAAATAGTGATTTAACAATTATTACAATAACTGAAATAAGGAAAATTAAATATATGGTGATTTATTTAATCAGTTCTAAGGGATTTGGTCAAATTTGACAATGAACAATTATTTAATAATTATTCCTAGATAAAATTAAATCATTAATGATTTATCTAATTATTATAATGTGTTTTTTATTTAAATGAGAAAATAATTTAATAAAAGTGGTTTACTATATTATCTTCTACAGTGAAAGTGATTTTACTATGGTAAAATTAAATCTACATGGTGTATTTCAATCCTCCTAGTTAGAAATGGTTCGGTGATCATTTTTTGGTGATAGCAAATTTCCCCCACACGTATGAGTTTTAGGAAAAAATAGTATGACTAAAATATCTTGTAGGTTACACTTCCATGAGACACCAAAAGGGGATTCAAAGAGAGAGAGAAGTATCTAAAGCAAGTAAAGGACAGACAAATAATGGAGGGGGCAAGACCTACTAAACTCATAGGAGTCTCCTTTTATGTGGGAGTACATGATCTCAAATGAGGTGGGGAAGGCATATCCATACCCACCAAGATATTTTTGTATAAAGAATAATGATGAGCTTGATAATGTGGGACTGAGCTACAAAGTACATGATACATGATACACTAGAATCAATGGGCTAGAATAAATAATACAATGAATCCCATATACATAATGTGCCTTGAGAAACATAGGCCACGACTACATACAAGAACATATGATTACATCACACATAATTCCCCTCAAGGTAACATGGTGAGGAGGGATCACAGCCAAACAATCCCTTTGGAATAGGAAAGGGTTCTAAAGATCTGAATGGATCATGTAAAGGATACATGCATGTTCTGGGCGTTGTAAGAGGCGAAAATCGAACCCATCACATCTACAAAACTGTAACAAAGGCCAGATCAACATCTTTGGTCATCCAGGCATGTGGGGGGTCCGAAGGGTCACCCACTCATGAGGTCTGGAACATATCAAACACATGGGAAATCACTAGGATAATCATTTGGATCTCTGAATTGTCAAGAGTATGAATCGTAATCATGCGATAAGGAGCTGATGTCGAGCACGTGAGAAACAACAAATTTAAAGGCTAATAATGAGCCCCTTTGCTTGATCCAAGGCACCAAACAAAGACGGTAGCTGGAATCAAGGTACACGACCCTCTAGATCACTCTTCTACAATAAATGTGTTGAGGTCGACAGAAGAGGGCCTGCCAGAGTCAAGGTAATAAGGAATCCTCAACAAAGGCATGAGGGATAATCTTAGAGTGATTGATGGACTGACACCAGGAATGGTGACGGAATGAAAGGAGATTGGTGGTGGACTATCAATTTTCCTTGTCAGAGCATAATAAGGATGGTTGACCTGGTAGTGGCTGAATTGATTCTAGAGGGGATGGTCAATGACTCAAATGAGGGTTTGTTAAAGATGGAGTAGTAGAGTTGGAGGAAAAATACAAATAATGGGATGGATGTGACATGAAGACATATGAAACATTGTAATGGGACTCAAGGGGACTCAAAACGGACTCCATAAGTACAAGGATGACTCATCTCAGATGCTCTAAACAAGGGTTAGTTGATGATACTGTCACATGGGGGAGGCCAAGAGGGGACCGTAAAAGCACGTGTAACTGATAATTACTCATGAAGAAATTGGGCACATGGGTCAATTAATGGAAAGGTAAAATGGTACCATAGTATGGCTGACTCAAATGAAGATATTTGATCTTAATAGGAGGCAAAGTGAGACCCCATGGAAAAAAAGGCTTCCTCGCAAATTGTCAAATTATCAAAAATAAAGAGAGACCCATTATAGAACTCAGTGAGTGATTTCAAATGGTGATAATGGTTCAAAAAATGAAGCTATGGTTTGGTCACAATGGTTGACCAAAAAACTAGGGTTCTACCTATAAAAGCGATTTTTTCCCCCCAAATCCAATTCATTTGCAAAGAGAGCTGCGAAGAATTTGGAGAGGAGGATAAGGTACTAAATGTTGCAGATATTGTAGCAAACAAAATGACCATCAGAACTTGGATCTACGTCTTTCAAGTAGGTGGCCTTACTTGTCTAACATGGCCTTAATGCTTCGTGGAAAGAGGGTTCTTGGTGAAGAATCAAGGTAAGAAATGAATAAAGGAGTGAACTACGAGAGAAGGTTTAGGATCATCTGCACCCACCAAGTCAAACATGGGGACTAGGTGATATGTGTGACATCACATAAACTAGAATGTTTAAATAGGTGGTATCAATGATATACAATATGCAATGTGTACGTGGCTCGCCAGAGAGGTCGGTAGGAAAAACTTTCCATGGAATGGGAGGATAATCAACCGTACATAGATCATTGGGATCTAGGTTGAGAATTCTATTAACCAAGTGATAATGTGGTCAGAGGTAATCATGCCCCCAAGCATGGGATACATCCCCCCACAATATGGTGATGGAGGGGATTGATCAAGTGGTAATGATGCCCCCTACTTGGATGATTTTATGGGGTGTCATCATGTTCCAACTGCGCAAATAATGGATTCATGCATTCAGGGTTGCTGGCAAAAGATCTTGCAGAGGATCATGAATAGATGTGATGGCATATGTTCCCCATAATTTTGTATGTATATATGGGTTATGCTATGGGCATACTAGATGTATTTAGGGTAGTAGACTCCAAACACATTTTAATCATGTCATTCACCATTTGTTTATGTTATGGTCATCTTCTTATGGGAAGAATTGATAGATACATTTATAGAAATGAAACCATGGATTACCAATCTCATTTGGTACTACATATATGAATTAAATGGACTGAATTTATGGGTTTTCATACATGGTTTCATTATACCAAAGAGTGGCTTCTAAAAGAAGGAACTGATGCTCACCTAGAAAACATGGTTGTTGAACAACAACAATTTCTAAGGGACTGGGTCGTTGACGTAAAATGAAGACATGATTAAGTGGGTCATTCTGATGGTGATATAGAGTGATATGATACTCCAGAGGTTCTTCTACATGGGGAAAAATAATGGTATGAGAGTCGACACTAGCAAATGCACTAGGAGGGTCGGGGAGAATTACTTCTCATGAACTGTCAAAGATGAATTCCCCCTTAATCAACCATTGAGTGGTAATATAAGGGACACAAGGTGGATGTGGTTCGAATTCATAAGTTCAAATTCATGGGTTCGAAGTAAGGGGTTATTGAACCACTTGACCTCACTGTTGGGCCGTTAATATGCCATTATTATTATCACTTTTGAACACTTATTCCACCCATTTCTACCATTCTTCATCACGTCATTTATCATAATTTATCATATAATTCTATTTTACAATGATTTATGCCTTTATGTAAAAATACTATTTATTCTCCTTTATTTCTAATAAATTGATGATTATGCATGATTTTATCAATGATAGTTTTAATAAAGTGGTTGTAACATTATTCACCATTTTTAGCCTCCAATACAATTTCCAAATTGAATACTTGATCATTAAATATTCCAACTCAGCAATTCGCAGGAATAAGAAGTGACAGTTTTGCAGTTGAGATTCTGGGCAAATGAAGAAGAATCTGGAAAATCTGGAACATGGGTTTTGTTTAGAAGGGACCCAATTAAATATATTAGAGAACGGCTTGCCCAAATTCGGCTTGTATTGAGAGAAAAACAGGTTGTTTTGAGCACGATTTTCTCAGATTTACTGTGTGGCCATTTCCCAAATCTCAGCTGCAAAGCCAAATTTGCCTTGCTCTTATTGAAAGATGGATGGAAATATATTTATTGTTGATCAATTCATTAGAAACAATCCAATTTTGTAATAGAAATCATGTTGTAATTATATTTACTGTAATTGCTCTCTAATCTCTCTCTATTTAAATAAAAACAGAGATCAGAGATGGGGATGGAAAAATGATGGAGAATTGAGGATTCAGAATTGAAGATTCAAGAATGATGATGGGATAGGATAGAATAGGAGGAAAATGAGATTTTTGCATTTCCATTGTGATCTTCAAAGCTTCTATTGTTGTAATGATTTCATAGTTTGATGGTGAATAAATAAAAGGGTTGTTGTTCATTCTTCTCGTCTTGAGTAGCCCAGCCGCATCTGCTAGCGGCTAAGGGCCCAACCTCCAGTGGATTAAGCTACTACTGTATTTTATCTTTCCGATTTCTGCCATGTGATGGTTTGGTTTCCTTCTAATTTCTTTAAATTGTTTTATTCAGCAATCTTTTGTTTATGAACATTTCACAGAATTTCTCTGTTATATTGAAATTATAATTGGATTGCGTTAGTGACAAAATTATTAATTATAACTCGAAATGTCCTACACTTAATTCTAATCTAATAATGCACTGTCTAATTAAGACCGTGGTTCATTTAATTGTTGTTCATGTGTAATCGCAATTGTTGTTCAATTATGTTATTATTCAATTATAACAGTAATTGTTCTTGCTTCAATAACTGTGATTAATGTTCATGATGATGGATTAAGGTTGTTGATTCAATTACATTTGTAGTTGCTATGTATTTCTATTCAATTAGCTTTGTTGTTTAGATTTATTAAATAGGATTCGTTGTTTAATTCCTTTAATTACAGTTTTCTGTCCATTTACTTTGCTGTTCATTTATGTTGATTAATCGCAAATGGTTTTATTTTAAAGAGTTTTCATAGTTTACTTTCAATAGCAGCTTTAGTTCAATTTCTATTTCCCTTTAATTTCTTTAAAGCAGGACTGTCAACTGTAGAGAACATTGGTTATTGCTTCCTCGTTCCCAAACTGATTGTCTTGTTCCAGTTTGGTTTCAATTGCCTCAATCTCCAGAGGAATGAGTTATTGCTACTCTATCCTCGATTGATGGTTTTTTGAGTAAATGATTTAGTTGCAGAGCGTTTGAGTTTCTTGTTGTTCCGATTATATTTTATTTCAAGCATTCATTTAATTTTTCATTTTAAGCACTATACTGCAAAACATTACTCTTGAGTAAATAGTCGCCTAGGACTGAGTACGCTCTTGAAATAAAAAATCGTCCCCGGGTTGAAAATTAATGTGAAGATAATGAGGAGTTAAAAATACACCTTTTTATCACTCTACATTTTGGCGTTGTTGCCGGGGAGAGTGTAGCCATTTTTAAAGAGTAGTGTGCATCTGATGAGTGCCTGTTAGGAAAGAATTGGGTATTAAAAATGGAAGGTAAGAACCTACGTACGAAGCATGTAGAAGCCCTGCTCCCCCACCCTCTTTCCAATAGATGTGTTAAAGAACTTAGGGTAGAAATAAATGTTTGAATTTTTGTGTGAATGATTAAAAAAAAAAATAGAAATTTTGAAAAACAAATATCATGATTTTTCTCAAGTGGTGATGTATGACCACTCATTTCACTAACCAATTGACAGGAACATTTGAAAAAGGAGCCTTAAATAACCACATGAAGAACATGTTCTATTATGGTAAGAAATGACTCACATTTCTACTTTTGAATTTCCTATCAAAGATCTAGGAGAAGTGACACAAATGCACATAATTCCCCCATCTTCTCTACCAAATTTTCATGGCCTGACAAATGAAGATTCAGATACATTCTTGTTTGAGTTCGCAATACTTTGTAGAGGATATGATTATTGTACTGACGATCAAAGGTTGAAAGTGTTTCCTCTTACTTTAAAAGGAGTAGCTCTCCAATGGTTCATGCGCCTAAGTGGGAACTGCATTCAAACATGGGAGGACATGAAGAACATATTCTTGAAGAAGTACCAAGACTATTTCAAGGCTGATGAAGATATTTTCGATATGATACAAGGGGAAGATGAAAGCTTGGAGGACTATGTAGATCAATTTAAATATAACCTTCAAAAATCAAAACATAAGCATTTGGAAAAAGAAATTTAAAAACACTTCTACTCAAAGGGATCAAAGATGAATTTTTAGAACTCTTAAATCTGATAGGAAAAGGTGATGTTTTTCAGTTGTCATACGATGATGTTTGTGAATTGTGCATAAGGTACTCAAGAGGAATCTCCAAGGTTGGTAAGAATTCTAGAGATGTTTGTTCTTTCTTTTCCAAATTTGCTACAAGAACAGAAGACATAAGAGCTGAAATCAATGTTTTATTTGAAAATTTTAAAGTTGATTTTATTAGCTCTATAAATTCAAAATTGGATGTTTTTCAAGTTCATAAAAATCAAGACTTTGATGAAGTATTTTTCCCTCATGACCGAAAGGAGCATCCCATATTTGTTCTTCCTTATCTAGGATGGAGGCATCATGTCAAAGAGATGGGGAAGCTGCAATAAGGTCAAAACCGTGGAAATCATGGCCTACAAGTATGGTTCAAAACATTTCTTCTCCATTTTCTTACTTGCATAATCCATTATAGAATACTAATGTGTTAGGGAAGCCATGTCAATATAACCATCAATCTTGTCTACAAGCTTGGCATGGTTCACCTTATGATTGTATGACTACTCTCCCTCATCTTGTAGCAAAAACATATTGTCCATATTCTTTACCAGCTCTTCCACAATATCTTGCTTTCCCATCAAAACCATCCACACAACCCAATCATCTACATCATCAAAATACTCCATTCCATGCACAATTTCTTGCTCAACTAATTCCACACCCTCACCACAATAAACCAGTACAACATACTTACAATGTTGAACTACAAAATTTACCCACCCTTCCCACTCATTTTATCTCTCATGCACCATTTGAAAAAACGTACAATGAGATTGAAAATGTTTCAAATTCCAAAATTGTAGAAGCTATGGAGGAAAATGAGCTTTCTTTTAGTATGCATCAACAAGTCATTTTAAAGGCTCAAGAACTTCATGGTATGATGGCTATGGGAAATCAAGAAAGTAAAGGATATATTGAAGATTGTTTTCACTCCATCATTTGTTTGCAACATCACTCTATGCTTCAACAATTTTTGATACGATCTTTTCAAGTTGGCTTCTCATACCCTAATTTTTATCAACATGCATTTTTCAAATTTGGGTATGTACATACTAGAGGCCTTATTTCTAAAATGGTTCCATTGGAAATACTCTTGTACATAAACATATTTGATTCTCAAAGAAGAGTAGGATAGTGGAGAAAATAAAATAAATAAAAAAATAAAACAAACACATTTTTATTATTTTTGTAAAAATAATTGTTTCTTTGTTGCAACACGCTATCGAAATCAACATTGGTGATAAATATTTCAATTTATTTGTGTATTTAGATGGATTATATTGTAAATAACAATTATACAAACACTTATATGCATTTTTATCATCAATATGAAAAAATTGCTTAAATATCATTTTTTGGCTTGCGAGCTTGATGAAATTTCTGGAAAAACAGTCGGGACAGTCATGTTTTGAGAGACCAAATGGCTATATTTTTAAAACCTGTTTCTATCCTAAGTATCCCTTGATTTCTACTTTCCAACCCAATTTGAATCATTCAATTTGGATTTGAAATAAAAAAATTTAGAACCAAAACATTGACCAGATGTCTAACAAGCAGCTCAGGAATAGAGTTGGGACAATTGGTTTTTGGAAGCATAAATGAATGAATTTTTAAAACCTATTTCTATGGTACCTTCCTTATGAATATAGTTTACAATGCAATTGGAATCACTCATTTTCGATATCGTATGAGAAAGTTATGACCAAAATATTGATTGTCTATCATAAATCAGCACTTTTAAAACGTTGTCTCTCCGGTTGTTCCTTACAGTATTTGACCTATCAATTCTTCTTATCTTCAAAAAATATTTCTATTGGAGATAAATAAATCAATCTAATTTCATTTCTAATTTGAATTATTTGAATCCAACATCAAACGAAAAATTTATGCTTGAAATATCAACTGGTGGTCTAAGATGGGTAATCGAAAATGACTCTGTTATGCAGGTTGTTCTAACTAAAATTGACATACCATATCATTGAATCTTTAAAACATGTTTCTACTGGAGATGAAACTTTGAATTAGCTCTCATCCAGCTTTAGAATCGCTCAATTTTGATGAAAAACAAAGAAGTTGTGACTAAAACACTGCAGGTTAGCATGATTGGCCACTCCTCTCCCGCAAATGAAAAATAAATCTTACGTTGTTATTTTCTCCGTGGATTTGTTCTACAGAGTAACTTCTAATCGTTTTCACGCAAGTCACTATCACCGTTCTTATATATGTCATTACGCTATCTCGCCCCAAGTTGAATAAGCATGTTAGTTTTTTGCATAATTCTTGGATTAGGAGAGGCTGCGCACCTCTCTTTCTCTATGATTTAATGTTTTATTGCAGATAGACACTCATTTTTTGCAGCTCCTAGGAGAAAAAGAAGGTCAATTTATGGACAAGTGATTCTTGAAAGATATTTTAACAAAACAAGGGGATTTCATCCAACTCATTACCCAACGGATTCATAATAGAAGAAATGAAGAATTGATTTCCATTTGAAGATTCATGTCATGTCTTTGCTGCCAAAACATTTTTCGAAGAGATCATTTTTTTTGAGATAACATCATAGTTGTTGTAACTTAATTTATTTATTTACATATTGTTTTTAAATAAAAAGTTGTTTATTTTCTGATCTCTCTTGTATTTTCTGTTTCAGGTGTTACTTCATTAAAACTATAACTCACCCTCAGCATCAATACAGTGAACAACTAATTCATTCTTTGCGTGCTTGCATTTTATGCTAGTGCATTTTGTTGTTCCTTTTATGAAGGGACAACATTTGTGTGCACTTTTGTTGTTTCTGTTGTTCCTTTTCCAAAGGGACAACATTTTCATTTTTCTATTCATTTTCAAAAGAATGGCACCTTTTGTGTCAGTTGTTCCTTTCCCACAGTTCATTTTGTTGTTCCTTTCCCACGGGTCACTTTGTCGTTCCTTTCCCACAATTCATTTTGTTGTTCCTTTTCCATGGTTCATTTTGTTGTTCATTTTCCACGATTCATTTTGTTGTTCCTTTTTCATGTTTTGTTGTCCCTTTTCGAATGGAACAACACTTCTACACTTCCAATTTTTGTTGTTCCTTTCCGAATGGAACAACACTTCTGCACTTTCACCTTTTGTTGTTCCTTTCCGAATGGAACAACACTTCTGCACTTTCACGTTTTGCACTTTCATTTTTGTTGTTCCTTTCCGAATGGAACAACACTTCTGCACTTTCACGTTTTGTTGTTCCTTTCCGAATGGAACAACACTTTTGCACTTTCACATTTTGTTGTTCCTTTCCGAATGGAACAACACTTCTGCACTTTCACGTTTTTCCATTCATTTTCGAATGGAACAACACTTCTACACTTTCACATTTTTGCTGTTCCTTTCCGAAGGAATAACACTTTCACATTTTTGCTGTTCCTTTTCAAAGGAATAGCACTTTCGCATTTCTTGTTGTTTTCTTAGGGAACAACAATTTTTCACATGCATTTTTTTCGTTGTTCCCTACACAGAACAACACTTTTTCGTGTGTATTTTTGGTTTTTGGTGTGCATTTCCTTTGTCGTTCCCTACAAAGAACAACAATTCTTTTTTTTTGAGTGTTTTTGTTGTTCCTTCAAAGAAACAACACTTTGGGAGTATTTTCGATAACAACCCTTCTTTCCTCTTGTAGGATTATTCCTAATTCATCTCAACCACATTTTACTGATTCCCTTTCATGGCATGAAGTACAGTATTTTTATGGGGACGAGAATTATGGATTCTATTGAAACGAGTTAATATCTTTCACGTTATGATTTTTAACAGGACATCTCCTTGATGATAGAATCTTTTCAAAAGGGACACAATTATTTGCATACTACTTTATTGCATTGTTTTCTGTTGTACATGATACTGATTGATTATCTTAATACCATGCTGGTTCCGCCCTTCCTGGTTATAATATTCTCTGTCTATAATAAATGAGATTATGGGTATATTTTTTTCTATTGACATGTTCAACTTCTTCCACCATCCCTACTCTTAAGGAGTATTGAGCCTCCCTCCTTTTATCATAAAAATGTGTAATAACAACAAAATTTTGTTCACAGATAGAGGATAGGGTGTCTCATTACGAGCCAGCCTACCATGTTCATAAGGCTATAACAAAGTGACATTCCCATTATGGCCACCACACCAGGGTTATGATCCATTGGATAGCCAAATTATCCTTGGAACAGGATGTCTCATCACGAGCTGACCTGATAACTTTTGCTACATCCCAATGAATGTCAATGTGTTTATTTGGTTACCACGCCAGCACACTGATCTCTTCTGTAGAACAACACTGAAACTCTTTAGTTATAAATTGAAGATTTTGGCTCATATGGGTTAAAAGGAAACCCTACCGAGGCTATGGATGCCTGCTGGCAGCAGAGGCTCTGCTTATGGTATTGAAGTTACATCTTATCGTCAACTATAATACCATTTTCTTATTTTTTTTTCTTTTCATAACTTATCATCAATCCAAAGCGTCCTATCTCTTATTCATAACTATCTTTACACTCTACTCTCATTCTAACCATAAATCTCGTTGTCCTATCATTGATATGTGTACTCTGCTTCATTCACTATTGTATTGTTCATTCCCTTGCCTTGCCGTTAGCACAATACCTCTCATATGCATTATGGTCATGGAAATCCCTTTCCAATTGGAGGGGGGAATGTATGCATTATGGGATCGCATGTGATATCATTACTGCACTCTACCATAACTTGTTGATTTGACAAAAGTTTTTCTGATTGAAAGTTTTGCATGCATCTTATCTATTTCTATTCACAACTAACACTATGGATTCAAGAACATTGTATGCAAAATAGTGATTTGTTTACAAGAGAACAAGAAGTATGTCATGGAAACTCTATTTGCAGCATGACCACACTATTGCAACTAATAGAAGAGGCTCGAGCAACTCGTGAACATGAAAAAATCTTCAGACATATGTGCTTACCTGGATTCCACCTTCTGCATCACTTTCAGCACCCACCCTGCCTACATCAGCTTCAAAAAATACCAGTACATATATGTCCTTCCACATTTTTCTTTTGGAGGTAAAACTTGAGGTAAAATAGCATAATTTTCTGATTTATTACAAATTTAGGAGAGTTTCATGCAAATCCATTTTGAGC
Organism: Pinus tabuliformis; assembly: GCA_031772625.1. Classification (NCBI taxonomy): domain Eukaryota; kingdom Viridiplantae; phylum Streptophyta; class Pinopsida; order Pinales; family Pinaceae; genus Pinus; species Pinus tabuliformis. The sequence goes on from CM062812.1 coordinate 968,062,677, forward strand.
ATTATTTGTCATCTTTCATTTCACATTTTTTACCACTTCCCATTTTTCAGCGGCATATCATCTTTCGGTTTGGGGGAGTGTCGCTTTCATTCATTTCTTTCTTATAACCATGTCGTTCATATTCTTTATCATCCATTGCTATTCTTATTCATTGTCAACACCTCCCTTATTCCATGTTGTTTTACACCAAGCATAGCATTCAACAGATGGTAGCAACTACCTCTATTTGTTTTCTAGCATTGTATGAGGGCATGCTAATTCTTCAGAGAGGGGGAGGAATTGCTATGCATGATAGATGTTTTCTATTTTCTTTCTCATTTAAGGCATACAATTTCAGTAAATAAATTGATTTCCATAATACTTTTAAAACTATGAACTCAATTCTTGTAATCTCTGGAAAACACAGACGTATTATTAAAATACACAAACCCAGATAATTGCAAGTTATATTAGTTCGTAATATTTCAGAAATCATGCACTCTCACCTACAACCATTTTCTTTATATGTCATGATCCGTGCATCAAAATGATCTGATTCTTGGATCCTAGAGGCATTCATATAATACAAATTTGCTTGCAACGTTTCAACAAAAGTTAGTTTCTAGTTTTTGGGAAAATGGTTAATGAAAGTTGCTGTCACTTATATCATATTTTGCTGCAACTTCATTATTATGCCTTCATCAAAATCGCTAAGTTTGAATATTCATTAATTAAGGAAGAATTCATTTTTTCTATACATTTCATGAGTTGGGTTGAACAAATTTTGTATTGCTTGGTTAACACATGGGTTTTGTCTTTGGGTTTCATGAAGACATGCAATATACTTAGTTTTTGTTGCATGAGGACATCCAACATATTGAGTATGGGCATATGTTGGGCCGTTAATATGCCATTATTATTATCACCTTTGAACACTTATTCCACCCATTTCTATCATTCTTCATCACGTCATTTATCATAATTTATCATATAATTCTGTTTTACAATGATTTATGCTCTTATGTAAAAATACTATTTATTCTCATTTATTGCTAATAAATTGATGATTATGCATGATTCTTCCAATGATAGTTTTAATAAAGTGGTTGTAACATTATTCACCATTTTTAGCGTCCAATACAATTTCCAGATTGAAGATTTGATCATTAAATATTCCAACTCAGCAATTCACTGGAATAAGAAGTGACAGCTTTGCGGTTGAGATTCTAGGCAAATGAACAAGTATCTGGAAAATCTGGAACATGAGTTTTGTCGAGAACAGACCCAATTAAAATTAGCAAATAATGGTTTGCCGAAATTTAGCTTGTATTGAGAGAAATGCAGGGTCTTTTTAGCATAATTTTCTCAGATTTGTTGTGTGGCCCTTTCCCAAATCTCAGCTACAAAGCCAAATTCGCCTTGCTCTTGTTGAAAGATGGATGGAAATATATTTCTTGTTGATCAATTGGTTAGAAACAATCCAATTTGTAATAGAAATCATGTTGTAATTATATCTATTGTAACTTCTCTCTGATCTCTCTCTATTTAAATCAAAACAGAGATCAGAGATGGAGATGGAAAAATGATGGAGAATTGAGGATTCAGAATTGAAGATTCAAGAATGATGATGGGATAGGATAGAATAGGAGGAAAACGAGATTGTTGCATTTCCATTGTGATCTTGAAAGCTTCTGCTGTTGTAATGATTTCATAGTTTGATGGTGAATAAATAAAAGGGTTGATGTTCATTCTTCTCGTCTGGAGTAGCCGAGCAGCATCCGTTGGCAGCTAAGGGCCCAGCCTCCTGTGGATTAAGCTGCTGCTGTATTTTATCTTTCTGATTTCTACCGTGTGATGGTTTGGTTTCCTTCTCATTTCTTTAAATTGTTTTATTCAACAATCTTTTGTTTATGAACATTTCACAGAATTTCTATGTTATATTGAAATTATAATTGGATTGCGTTAGTGACAAAATTATTAATTATAACTTGAAATTTCCTGCTCTTAATTCCAATCTAATATTGCGCTGTCTAATTATTACTGTGGTTAATTTAATTTTTGTTCATGTATAATCGCAATTGTTATTCAATTATGTTATTATTCAATTATAACATCAATTGTTTTTGCTTCAATAACTGTGATTAATGTTCATGCTACTGGATTAAGGTTGTTGATTCAATTACATTTGTAGTTGTTGTGTATTTCTATTCAATTAGCTTTTTTGTTCAGATTTATTAAATAGGATTCGTTGTTTAATTCCTTTAATTACAGTTTGTTGTCCATTTACTTTGTTGTTCGTTTCTGTTGATTAATCGCAAAGAGTTTGCTTTTAAAGAGTTTTCATCGTTTACTTTCAATATCAGCTTTAGTTCAATTTCTATTTCCCTTTAATTTCTTTAAAGTAGGACTGTCAACTGTAGAGAACATTGGATGTTTCTTCCTCGTTCCCAGACTGATTGTCTTGTTCCAGTTTGGTTTCAATTGCCTCAATCTCTAGAGAAATGAGTTATTACTATTGTATCCTCGATTGATGGTTGTTTGAGTGAATGATTTACTTGCAGATCGTTTTGAGTTTCTTGCTATTCCGATTATATTTTATTTCAAGAATTCATTTACTTTTGCATTTTAAGCACTATACTGCAAAACAATACTCTTGAGTAAATAGCCTCCTCATACTGAGTACACCCTTGAAATAAAAAGTCATCCCTGGGTTGACAATTAATGTGAAGATAATTAGGAGTTAAAAAGACACCTTTTTATTGCTCGACACTCACCATGGATGAATTCTTTCGAATCCACACCATATCGTTTAGGGGTTTGTTTCGGATGGAAGTATGCACGATGGTGCATATCATCCCAAGGATAATTAGAGGTGGTCACAACTTCCATGATGTCTTCATCAGAATGGAATAAGGGTGGATGGGAGGAAGAAAGACCACATCATGGACAAGAGACACCTGAGGCATATTCATGAGAGACAAGGTTCACATACACATTGTCAAGGATGTGAGACATATGACAAGTAGATGGAATATCTACCAATGTTGAGACCTGAGTGATTGTCAAGGAAGGTTCAACAAAATCACAATAGGATACATCAGGGTAGTTCCAAGGCATTGATCTCATGGATGACAACAGGTAGAGAATAAGAATGTTACTATCCGTCACCTTAACATCAAGGGGATGGATCATAATGGGTGTTTAAGAGACCTAATGTTCCAATGTAGGAGAGGTACTAGAATTTGTAGGTAGAGGAGAGGTGGACTCACTACGAGTAGCCTCTAATTCGCAAAGAACTTGAACTGTACCATGAAAATCAGACATGGACAACGATGAAAATGGTGGCCATAATTATTACACAAATCACATGGGTAATTTGTGCATAATGATATTTTATTTATGGCTGACTCAGGTAAGGTGACATGGACCTCACAAATGTTATAATTACGAAAGGTATCATTTAGCACATCCTTAACATGAGGGAATTTAGGACAATTATTGATGGTATGACCGACAACATCACACAAAGCATAGGGAGGAATAGGCTTTGGTGGCTTAGGAGGAGTTGGGGTTGCTAGGAGGGCGTTGACTTCATTTCCATTTTTCTAGGCTTTTCCCCCCTCCCCATATGCTTTCACAACATGAGTCAACTCTTGTTGAGGTAGTTGTGAAACTGAAGCAAAGGAAGGGGTAGGAACAATAAGTTGAACTAGGGTCAAAGTAGTGTAAGGTTTGAGTTCGATGGATGGAGTATTTGCAAGAGGATTGATGTACCAGACTGGGATCCCCAAGGTAATGATAGGTAGACTCAATGTAGCCATGACAGGTGTAGAATAAACTCCATGAGGTGGAAATTAGAAAAATATCTGACTAGAAGGATAGTGGCCTCGAGGAACTGCTCTAAAATGGTTAAGGCCTAGGGGAATGGTTCCAAGAGATAACAGATTAGGAGAGACATTAAAATAAGGAAATTATCCTTAAGGAGTAGTTCGAGCAGGCGGTGTAGAGTTAGGAATAGCAGATTGTTGAGGTGCAGTCTATTCTAAATGCATACCAAACCATTAATGGGTGGCTCGTGATGCTTGGAGCATGAAAACACTAGATGAGCTAAGCTCAGATCGGTAGGCATGGATCATAGTAAGAATGACGCAAAGTGGAATATTTTTAGACTCCTTGTTAAACAGACACATGGCAGCAATAGTATATGAATGATAAATAGGAGAGTATATTTTTTATTAACAAAACACATATATTTATAGTACATGGTCTAATCGTTGGGTTCCACATCCGAAGGTCTCTTGGACTTCCTTAGTCTATTCTACTTCCACACTAACGCATAGAGGATTAGGTGTCCAACATTCCCCCCTTAATCCGAAGGGTTATGTATGAGTCCAAGAAGAGATTTGTAATACAAAATGTGCAAAAATGCATGGCAGCACTAGGCTGAATGTGCTCTCTGAAATGTTGGTATAAAGGGTGATGGTTTAAGGATGAACACCAACACTAGAATACTTAGTGTAGTCCCCAAAACTCTTCCAATTCTGGCATGAATCTCAAGTCTTCTGGTAGAGGAAGTGTTCCTGATGTTTTGAAGAGGGAAACCTTCAACCATGAAAGGGAGGTGTCACCCCACATAAAAGGGATAACTTCAACCTGAAAAGGGAAGTCTCAACCTGTGATTGTTTAGGGATGACCAACAACTCTGGAATGCCTAATGCAATTCCTGGAAATCTTCCAAAACTGTCAAGAAGATGAATTCTTCTGCTAGAGGAAGTGTCCCCAATTCTATTCCTGGAATTCTTACGAAACTAGCAAGAAGTTGAAGTCTTATGCTAGAGGAAGTGTCACATATTACCAACTGAGGGCATGCTCAGGGGCATCTTTGTCTCTAGCTACAACTCTGAAACTGGTGTGGCGGGTTGTGGCTCAGGCTCGCTTGATGTGACTTTGAAGCTTATAGATGACAATCATTTCCCCCCCTGTCAGATACAAGATGAGATGATGGAGAATACTCAACTGCAAGACTGTTCAATACTCTTGAACAAGTTCTGACATGTGACTAAAATATCTTCTTGGTTGTTGATGCCTATTTCCAAGAAGCGATCCAACCAAGATGAGTCTTTGTTCTTGCACGAGTTTTGTTTCTGAAGCATCTTTTTGAAGAATGACTGGTTTTATGACAATGCTTACATGGATGAAGATCAAAATAGTGATCTTTCACATGGCCAAGTCAGTCACAGTGTTGGCATTTCAGAATCTATTGTTGTTGTTGTGGAAGAGGAGCAGAATCTAGAACAACTGAAGGTGAACTGTCATGAAGGAATCTAGCACTCTAAAAATGAATGGGCTTTGAGTAGTCTGGAATGTGAAAGGACACTTCCTTGTCATATCCAAGACCAATTTTGTGCTCGTTGTGGACAAGGTCTTACCAAGGTCTGATGATTGGCTTGGGAAGTGTTGGACGAATTTTTGCATCTGCATGCAACTCTGTTACTTCATTAGGCACTAGATCTGAATCAACTTGCTTCTTATGGGAGTATGTTTCAATGTTCTGAATAGAAACAGGTTCAAAATGCTGACTCCTCTGTTTTAATTCTTCTTGCTGAAGCTAAGATTCAAGCTCCAAAAATTCCACTTTTTCTTGTGTATACTACAGATAGGTTTTAATATCACAGAGAGTGTTCTTGCTAATTTTCACTGTATTGTGATCAGTAGAATTCATCAAAATTTTCAATAATTCTAATACTTCAGCAATTTGAGCCATATTCTCCATTGTCAAAATTACATATTTTAAAAACTGATCACAACTATGACCCAATGTGGAAAAGTAACACCCTACAAAGACACAACAATATCCTCTATAAATGTGAACCGATTGACCAATGTGCAACTAGCAAGCACCAATTACTGTAAAGTAATTCAAGTTGATCAAGTTGCAGCATCTTTGAATTCTACATGTTGCTTCTTGTTGCAAATTGGGACATCACTTGTCATTTGGCATGGTAATTTTGTATGATTGTGCATTTGAAAAAGGAATATTGAAGCCTGCAGAAGTCTTCAACTTTACTCAAGATGACCTATTGATGGAGGATATCATGGTACTGGATACTTACAACAAGGTTTTCATTTGGATTGGTCAGCATGAAAATTCTAAACTGAAGCAACAATTTTTTTTTTTTTTTTTTTTCTATATGAAATATTAGTGATAGACAATCAGTTAAAGTACAAGTCAGGCGATTCACAATAACAATACAATTGAGTATCCCAAATCAAAGCCTATTCATGGTCCTCTGAATAGCAGTACCATCATCCTTCGAAGAACAAAAATGAAGAGTTCTTTGTCTATGTTTCCAAGCATGAAATATAACGTCGGGTCTTAGTTTTTAAAATATAGCAGGTGAAAACTAGCGGAGAAGTTGCATCTTTTCTGAGAAACCTATAAATTTCCATCTGTTAGTTTGAAAACAATTGCAGTCCATCTTAAAACCTATTGGTAGTCAGTTCCAATTAATTGATAAATGTGGTCAATATTTAGCCACAGGGAAAGATCCTAAGACTTATATAATTGTCCACCAAGCAAAGACATGTTAATATCTGTATTATTTATAGGCTCTCCCTTAGTAACAATGTAAAGCGGAGTATCTAGAGACAACCCTTCAACCACAGCTGCACAACATGCTCTATGTATTTTTGAGAGTTTGAATGGTCTTCGAAAAGGTGGCTTAACTCGAAAATCTTATGCACTTGCTGCCTTCACTTCTGCTTTTACATCAAGTAATGGAGAAAAAGGTTAAAGTAAAGATGTGAAAGTGTCATCCAAACCTACTTTGAACTAGTTCTCTCAAAGATCATCTATTGGTTCAGCATTATCTACTACTCTTAGTGTAGAAACCAAAATCCATCCCGGTAAAAACTTAACCATTCAATCTATTCCAGTTACTGATGCTGCAACAGTTTCAGATGTAGCAAAGATTGAAACAATCAATATGACACATGATGAAAGTGAGTCACCTAAGAAAGATGAATCAGCCTTAGAAAATGATACGAAATTAGAACTATTTATGCCTAATAATAAAAGAGAGTAAATATCTAAACACGTCAATATCGAGGGAGAGGAAAATGGATCTTCACAATGCCATGTCTAACCTTGGAAGCATCACTGAGGCCCTCGAGGAAGCCGTTAAGGAATGAGAAGAGATACATGCTTGATTGAAAATTTGACCTCTTCAAATGGTTCACTGAGCTTAAATTTGTGGGTAGAATCCATGCATTTCTCGGCAAAGCCTAGCACCAACTCGAGCAAGTCGTTTGTTCTGTATGAAAATGCGTCCAATGTTGTATTCAATAATAGATCATCTTCTTATAATGGCTTTGGGAATGAAAGCATAGTTTCCATAAGCATGGAAAATGATGTAGACGCACTATAGTCTGGTCTCACAAGCTCATGGAATTCTTTCCTTACACATCATCAAACCTCACAATCTTGTCATCCTTCTAAAAGATTGCAGCAACATGAAATCGATCATTTTCTTACTTAGCCTAACAAAAGTTCTAGTTCTGGGTCATTGATTTCGAGCTCTAATCCATTGAACCAAAGTCAGGGAAATCCCCTTCGTGAATATCGTCAATTTGAATCATATCAACTAACTACAAACATATTTGAAGCTCGCTCTGCATTGCCTCTTAGGACGCGAATTATCCTTGCTCATTTGACGAGTTCTCCTCAACCCATTTCATTAATTAAATGCAATTTTCATCGATCAAAATGCCGGAACATGCGATATGTTTGGTTAATTAAATAAAGCACTAAATCCTGGCAAATGAACAAGGGAATGTGTAGAAGATAGAGGTGGGAGGGTGGCAAGGTCACAGTGGATCATTATACATACGTCCTACCATCACCCGTCCAGCCCTTTCAAATTGGCGATGTCCAACAACTTCAGGGCCAATAATAACAACACATAACAAGATGCAGATCAAATCCACCTCAAACAATGCACAACACACCATGATATTCCAACGCACAACGCATCATGCGAATGATGGTTGGACGCACCACATATCAGTCTGATAAAGGCGGTTTATAAATTGTATTACAGAACGAGCAACTGAACATGCCAGAGCAGTTTAGTCACAGCAAAAGAGGTAACATTTAGTATTGCACAACCCTTAATCATTTGAGTTGCTTGTGCCTTACACCACAACAATAGCCTAGCGTGGCTGACAAAACTAAATGTTATAGCTAGGAATATAACAGTGACACCAGTATGCAAAAAGGTTGTAACGATTCTGCCAAGGGGTAGTGATGACAAAGATGCAGTTCTGACATGCAGAAGGGCAGAACTGATGGCAGAAATGACCTGCACAGAAAGGCCATAAACAAATGGTTCAAAATAATTATGCAGGGCAGGAATACGTCTGCTTTGATACCATGTTAAACACACACATGACATCAATAGTATATGAACGACAAACAGGAGAGCACATTTTTTATTAAGAAAACATATACATTTATAGTACATGGTTTGACCATTGGGTTCCACATCCCAAGGTCTCTTGGACTTCCTTAGTCTATTCCACTTCCACACTAACCCATAGAGGATTAGGTGTCCAACACTCCTTGAGAGACATTGGTGAAGGAAAAGACATTCATATAGTCAACCACACAGGAAATTTTGGTGTGAGGTGAATTTTGGTCTTTATGGTCATACTACATCAACTGATCGATGGTGACAATCTTTCCATTATGGGGAAAGAACATCTTATGGTGAGCCATAGATGCGATACTGATCTGGCACAGCATACCGATATGCTATCAAAATTGAGCAAAAGTTCAAATAGAAGAAGCGAGACTTTGGATCTGTAAATCCGAAGTCCAAAGGACAAAGCCAAGGTGAGGTGACCCAAGACAACCCATTGAAGCTGCAAGAAAAGAACACCAGCACGAAGCCGAAGAAGGACACAGGAAAGTGGTGTGAGTTCCACAAGAGTCCCACTCATAACACAAGTGAGTGTCAGACCAAGCAGTCGCTGGTGGCCGAGTTGAAGGCTTCTGAATCAGATGCATGTTCCGACTCTGAGCCAGAACCCGACAAGGGGGATGGCAAAGGGAAGAGGATCATTGATGTGGATCCTAGTGCCACTTTTGCCACTGCCAAGATCCAGAGGAATGAGCCCGAAGAGCCAGAGGAGGGGGAACGTCTTTTCCACTCACAGATGTGGGTGAAAGGTTCACCGTTGCAATTCATTGTCGTCAGTGGCAGCCAAAAGAACCTCGTTTCAGTAGAGGTCGTGAAGCGGTTGGGTCTACCAACTACACCACACCCACAACCGTATAGTATCGAGTGGCTTCACAAAGGACGAGATCTCAAAGTTCGCTAGCAGTGTCGCCTTCCCTACAGCATCAATCCCTTCATAGACGACGTATTGTGTGATGTTACACCTCTGGATGTTTGTGATGTACTATTAAGCCAGCCATACTTGTGGAGGCGACATGCTGTGTATGAGTCAAGGCCTCGTGTTGTCATTATTTCTTTGGATAATTCATTATACAGGATACCGGAAGTAGCCCCACCTACCGCTGCCTCTTTGATCACTACCAAGAAAGGCAGCAAGTTCATATCATAGACTAGGAAACTTATTTCCTATTTGGTTCACTCCCAAAGTAAGGGGAAGAACGTTGCTACATCCATGGCCCCCACAAAGGGTTCCTCCATGCAGAAGCAACAGTAAAGGGATTTGGTCATGACAGAACACAGGAACAACTTCTCCTCACCCATAGGGGTACCACACAAGTTTCATGTGGGCGACAAAGTTTGGTTACATCTGCAGAAAGAACGCCTTACCAGAACCCGTCAGAAACTCAGACCACTCCGACATGGTCCTTACACCAGTACCAAGGCTACGAGAAACAATGATTTGAAGCACATCATTCCCCCATTCCTTTTCTTGCATCGAGTGTTCAATGTGGACCATCGCCGACCATGCTTCCCACCATTTCTGGACACATCACAAATTGCAGAACAGCTCACCAGAGACCCAGCTCAGCAGAAGCTTCCTCATCTCACGGAGGAACTCAATGCAATGGGGACCATTGCTTCCTAAGGGGGGAGGAATGATCCAGGTGGATGTTGGTGGCTACCCACCTATCCCATTTGGACCCCCACAACTGTCTCTTTTAGTTTTTCAGTTTCCTTAATTATAGCGCAGTTTACTATTTTTAGCAGTTTTTCGGGTCCTAAACTTCCGGAGCTGTTTTGAGGCCCTAAACTACATTTTTTGGGAAATCCACCGCCAACTACTTTTCTGTCTAAAAATCATCCTTTCCGTCGTAGTCCTCGGAGAGATCTTTCCAATGAGATATCATGCGCGTCAAACGGAGATAGTATGACCAATTCGCTACCCTGAAAAGTTGATTTACCAACTTACCCAAAAACGGGGCCCACAATTTGGCGTTTCATCTTCTAGGGTTAGGTTTTGGAATGTGAAGCGTTTTCCATTGTTTCTCAACAATAAATAGGCCCTCGAGCCTCATTGTAACACATTTTTGGGAGAACAGTTCAGAGGCATGTAGCCGACACATCTCTTCTCAGAGATAAGCTACCATCGCCCTTGCTGGGTTATTTCCATTTCTATTTGTAAGCATATTTTAGTATTTTACAGTAATGAAATGAAGTAGTATTTCCACTGCATATTTGCCTTTATGGTTATCTCTGTAAATTGTTGCGTTCTTGTTTAAATATGGATCAGATACATGACATCAAATAAGTATAAGTACGACCCAAAAGGATGTTGTATTATAGGGGAGAATCAATGACTTCAACGTCAATATAGACAGTCTTGCCAGTAACTGTGACTAGGAAGTGGTGATATAGGCCAAGGGGTTGTGAAGGATGACCATCCAAGGCTCGAAGAGTGATGGTGGATGGGGATAGGTTAGGGAAAACAAGTTGCTTCAAGCACTAGTGGCCATCACATAAGTGGAGGCACCTTTGTTGATGATACGCTTCTTAATAGTGGCATTTCTAATAAAGATTAGTATTTGAAATGCAATGGATGAAGTAAGGGGAGGAGTTTCTCACTTGTCAACATGAAATAAAATCATCTAATCATCCTGAGGATCCATGACACACAAGGAAGATAGTATAGCTTTCCATTGGGATGCGCACATTTATAGGACTTGTAGCATTGGCATGGCACCAGGAGACTGCACCAAGTCATCTACTATGCTATATGTATGGGCGGCTTTGGCAGAAGTAGAATTTTGATGTAACGAACCTTTGGGGATCTTGGGAGTAACCTAGACATAATGCTAATGGATTTTTAAGATACCATTGTATAATGATAGAGCCTTAGTGAACACTTTGGGTTGGGTCTCAGTTGCTGACTTAGTGGATGGCTTGTCGTATTAGCACGATCAAGGGTGAATGTTGACTTGCTCGGTATTTACCTCATAAAAATTCGTCATAAGAATATAATAATCATGTTGATCAGATGGTGTATTTATTTTATTTGGATCACCTTGTGTGGGTTGGGTAGCTATATATCCTTGGTGCTGAAAAGCATTGGTAAGCATTGTTGGTTGAGATGAAGCAGAGGGTGAGGAGGAGTGGTGGACTGTGATCCTCAAGGAGCTACTTGAGCTTCTCATACTTGTCGCATATGAGGTGAAAGAGGACACTCATAGTTATAATGACCATATATGCCACAAAAAATAGAAGGTTTGTTCATATGAACACCCTCATTCTATTTGGGATGATTGCCCTATTGTTGGGTTCCGGGATTAGGTTGAATACCCTGAGGGGAATTGGGTGGAAGACCCTAGTTTCCTTGATTACATTGAGACTCCTTGTTCGAATTACCCTTCCATTTTTTCCTTTTCTTAGGGTTAGGGGGATTAGGTCCACTCTGTTGAGCATACACTTGACCTTGTGGACAAGGTGCTAGTTGTGGCCGAAGTGGAGTAGGGATGGGGGGTTGGGGCGATGGTGCGATGGTGCCAGAGGATATGGAGCACTAGGAGGTGCATGCTGATAATAAAGAAATCGGGCCACATTGGGATAAATAGGAGGTGAAACAGTTGGCCCTGTCATATATTGATGTGGATGGGGATATGTATATGATATGATGGGACCTAGATAAGGGTTTCCTTATGCAGGATCAGGGGAGGGATACTTCTAAGTGGAACTGGTCCCTCCCTCAGGTGAACCATAACTCATGTAAGGTGGAGCATATGGTTGAGGGTGTGAAATGGTTCCAACTATGCCATCCATGGTGTGAGATGGCCTCAATTACTTAGAAGCACCATGCCAAGGGAGATTAGGGATTACAATGTAAACATAACCTTACTGGGCATATATTATATCAAATTTTATGGCTACTTGGAGTGCATCTTCCTCAGATTGGGGGAAGTTTGATGCAACATATTTAAAAATGGGAGCCTACAACTATCTATGGACCCAATCCATATAGAATTAGTCTTTGAATCAACGAGCTTTAAAGATGCTCCTCCTTCCACACCATTCTTGAACATGGTCGGAAAGGTTCACATCATCATCTTGAATCCTATTGGTTCTTATAAAGTTTATTTTTGTTGTATATTTTACTTTGGAGACCCATTTTAGACCTCAAAAGTCCGCTAATGATTCTTGAGCTTCTGGGTAGTCAGCCATCACACGAGATTCCCTACCACAGCTTGGTTTGCCTTGAGAAGAATTGCGTGCATGATAACATAATCTAACTAACTTTGAATTGGGTTTCTGACGTAATCTGGCTCTAGATCGTGGGGTGGTGAAGGATTTTAAGTCCCTAATATGTAAAATTCTATGTCTGAATTAAAATCGACCGATGGGTGTTATTGGAAACCTATCACACTAATCCTAAAACTATGTTATAAATATTATTTGTCCTGGGTTCCCAAGTGAGCTTAATCTATGTGTGTTCATATTTTAAGGTGTAGTATTTCAAGTCTTGGCTTGGTAGTGTTAACCAAGCTCACATTTGCTTAGGGTGTGACTGTGTGTAAATAATTTGTCATGAGTTAATTAAACGTGTTTCATGATGCCATGTGTTGTTGAAGGTAAAATGATGAAATATTGTAAATAAATCTGAAAATGACAGAAACTAAACAACCAATCAAGCACACGAAACCTCACCTACAAAGGCTACTAAGCAGCTAAACAAGAGATGGAAAACAAGTTACTCAAAGGCACATAACAATTCCTAAATGATCTAATGTCAAGGGACTAAGATATAGAGCCAATAATCTCTTGTAAAACAGTGTAGACAAACAATAAAAGTCATAGGTGAAGATTTCTACAAGGGATACGTGTGAAGCTCTTAAACTTAGGAGGATCAAGGGTATCCTAAGGGGGAAAGGAAAACCCAAAATCTAAATGTAAAAAAGGTAAAATAAACCTATCCAAAGGAGCTAAATAGTAATGGATCAGTCTATGAAAATAAATTATTAAAAATGTTGAAAACCCTAGATTCCTCACTCATCAAATCTCTTCCTAACAATGTGGAGGTGTACTCTAAACCCTGGGGAGGGGTTTCCCTTCCTCCAAAAGAAAAAATAAGTGGATCTAAGCCTAAGGGAGACTAAAAACAGAGGTAAAATTTCTAAACTAGTCTGTAGACAACACTCTCCACAATTCTATAAAATGTTTGAAAAATTTATGGAATTTTCCAAAATGTAGTTATTGACCTAGAACAGTGGAAAACACGGTTTCAGGGCCAAATAGTGCACTTTGGAACACATATCAGTGGTTGAAAAGTGTTTTTTTCTCCTAAGACTCTCGATCGGAAAATCTCACACATCGTTTGTCATGTCGCTCAGCTAGTACCTATTACTTGCGAAAAAACCATAAAACCACAAGAATTTCAAAATTTGACAAAAACAAGTTTACTACTATAAATAGAAATTTAGAGGCTAAAAATAGTTTTAGAAAACCCTAAAATTTTCTAAAGCTTCAGTTACCCAAAAAGATTGTTATTACACTAGTGGAGTTTGCGTCATTTGTTGATGACAAATGTAACCAAAGACCCAGTGGAGTCACCATTTTTTAGTGTGAAATTTCTTAAAAGGTGTACCAAAAACACTTCACTTAAGTCACTAGGTGACAAGTGGCTCTAACAACAAGTTGATGGTTGGTTGCAATTCAGATCTACAATAAAAATGGAAAACATGTAACAAATGGTATAAATGATCGAGAATAGAAAGCAATAGTAAAATTATCTAATCCAATAACCTGGTGAAGGAGATCTACAGATGGGTCTATAAGTCCCCCTTTGTGGGATGGGTCCTTTGATGTCATTGATGCTTTAGAAAATGATCTTCTCTCCTAGTATGTGAAAACCCCAAAGAAAATATGGAGAACTTGAATGGGAGATCAAAAGAAAAAATATGATAATGGTGACAATGATATGATCATGGAGAAGAATGAAAGAAAAGTCCACCTATTTATAACAAAGTATTGAGTTAATCTCAAAAATGGAGAATAATAAAATAATATTAACCAAATTGAGATCTAACTGCTTGGAATATTTTATTATATTTTTTGGAGAGGGAAAATATATTACAATGGTTAAATATATTTATTTAGAAATTCTTAACAAAGAAAATGATTTAATTATTTCAAAATAATTAAGAATTGTGTGAAATTGAAATAATTATTAAATAGTGAATTAACAATTATTCCAATAACAAAAATAAGGAAAATTAAATAAAGAGCGATTTGTTTAATTATTCCTAAGGGATTTAGTCAAATGTGACAAGGAACAACTGTTCAAATAATGATTTAATAATTATTCGTAGATAAAATTAAATAAATAATGATTTATCTAATTATTCTCATGTGTATTTTTATTTAAATCAGAAAATAATTTAATACAAGTGGTTTTGTCATGCCAGGCAGTAACTCCAAAAAGCAAAAAACTAATTTGTGTATTATTCCATCAGGTAGGTCTTCGCTATATACAATAGGGAGAGACTATTCAGTTCATCTCCCAATTACTGTTCGCATTTCTAATTTAATTATTTACATAAATTCACCCAATCATGAGGATTAGGTGTCAACACCCCCCCCCTAATCTAAAGGGATGTTGGTGAGTCCAAGCATTGTTCTGAATCGTTCAAGCTTTCCTCTTCCAAGTGCTTTGGTGAAGATGTTTGCAATTTGCTCATTTGTGGAACAATGACGGAGATGGATTGTTTTGGCCTCAACATGATGTCGAATAAGATGATATTTAATATTGATGTGCTTCGTTCGATCATGGAACTTTGGGTTCTTGGCCAAATTTATTGCAGAGGTATTGTCAATCATGAGAGGAGTTGATTGTACTTGTTTTACCTGCAAATCTTCAAGAATTTTCCTGAGCCACCAAATTTCTTTTGTTGCCTCAGCTGCTGCCAGAGATTCTGCTTCTGTTGTGGAATCTGCTAGAACTAATTGTTTGTGTGATCTCTAGGAGACAACTCCCGATCCAAGACTTGTAGCATATCCTGAAGTAGATACCCCAGTTTCTTTGTCTCCATCGAAGTCTAAATCAGAGTATCCAATCAAGTTGAAGTCATCCACCTGTGTATGCTTGATTCCAAAGTCTTGAGTTCCCTTCAAGTACCTTAGAACTCTTTTTACAGTAGACCAATGTCCCTCACGAGGCTTTTGCATAAACCTAGAGAGGATTCCAACAGCAAATGAAATGTCTGGTCTGGTAGTAGTTAGGTAGTTAAGACTTCCTACAAGTTGTTTATACTTTGTTGCATCCTCAAATTCCTTTCCTTCAATAGTTGTAAGCTTTAAGTTTTGTTCCATTGGAGTAGTAAGTGGATTGAACTCTGTCATGCCAAACTTGTTCAACAGATCTCCAATGTATTTCTTTTGAGAAAGAAATATGGACTTTGGATGTTGGGTTACTTCAATGCCAAGATAGTAATGAACATAGCCCAAGTCAGTCATTTCAAAACTTTTCCCCAATTCCTTCTTTATGGATGTAATGTAGCTTTCGTTGTTCCCTGTCGTCAAAAGATCATCTACATATACCACAAGATATACAACTGTTTTTCCAACTTTCTTGACAAATAAAGTTGCATCATCAAGATCAAAATGTTTGAAATTGAGTTTCAGAAGATTCTCAGTGAGTTTTTCATACCAGGCTCATGGTGCTTATTTGAGGCAATACAAGGAATTCACAAGTTTGCATACTTTATGTTCATGTCCTTTCACATCAAATCCTTCAGGCTGGGACATAAAAACATTCTCTTTTATATCTCCATTCAAGAAAGCAGTTTTTACATCCATTTGATGGACTTTCCAACTGTTCTGAGCTGCTAGTGCAAAGAGTGTCTGGATGGTAGCCATTTTTGCTGTGGGGGAAAATGTCTCCTCATAAATGGCCCCTTCCTTCTATGCAAAAACTTTTGCCACAAGCCTAGCTTTGTGCTTGTCAAGTGAGCCATCATCTTTATACTTGTTCTTGTAGAGCCACTTGTATCCAATTGGTTTGGTTCCTAATGGAGGATCAACCAGCTTCCAAGTGCCATTCTTTATGAGGGCATCATACTCCTTTTGCATCACTTCTTTCCATTCATCATGAGAAGCAGCTTCTTTGAAGGAAGTTGGTTCAAAATCTGTAGAAAATTTTAATTCACAATCATAAGAAACATCCATATCAACAGGTGAATTAGAGTCATCTACATCACCTCCATTTTGCTAGTTTGAATTTTTGGTTCCTGTCTTTCCAACTTTATCAGGATTAACACTTTCAAGTGTCTCTGTCACCCACTTTGGGTGACCTTTTTTAGATGGTCCAGGCTGCTTCGTTGATTGAGTTGGGACTGAATCAAGATTGAGTCTCCCAATTCTATCAATCACATCACTTAAAGCATCATTTGTTGTTGGAGTTTCATGCGGGGGAGAGTGTTCTTCAGAAGAAGATTCCACATGTTGATCTAGTATAGGAATCCCCCCTTCAAGATGTGTAATTTGATTATCAAATTCTTGCAATGATTTTTCTTTTGCGAATCTATCCAAGTGATCAAGTTTCCGCTCAACAACATTGTCAGTTTTGGACGATTCAAAGAAAATTACATCTCTAGATACAACAAACTTCTTATTTACTTCATCATAGAGGTAGTATGCTTTGGAGGTGTTTGAATATCCCACGAAGATACAATTACGACTTCTAGCACCAATTTTGTTTCTATGTACCTTTGGTATCAAAGCATAACAAGTGGAACCAAAGACCCTGAGATGATTTACCAAAGGAACATGTCCATACCACATTTCATATGCAGTCTTGTTTCTTATAGCATTAGATGGACATCTATTCTTTATATATACAACACAGAGAACAACATCAGCCCAAAACATTATCTTTACATTTTTGAAGAAGAGCATGGACCGTACCATATTTAATATTGTCCTATTCATTCTTTCAGCTACATCATTCTGTTGGGGATTATAAGGCACAGTTGTTTGATGTTTGATCCCATGTGGGCGAAGATAATTTTCAAATTCATTTGATATGTATTCTTTTCCATTATCAGTGCGAATAGACCCAATATGATATTGTGCATCATTTTCAATCCATTTATGAAAATTCTTGAATGTTTGAAAAGCATCAGATTTGTTCTTCAATAAATAAACCCAACACATTCTGGTGTAGTCATCAATAAATGTCATGATATATTTATTTCCATTTGTAGAAGGAACATGCATTGGACCACATAAATCTAAATGAATGAGTTCAAGTTTCCTATGTGCTCTTGAATGTGAATCATGAAATGACTGTTTGCTATGCTTTCCTAGAATGCAAGAATCACATTGCTTAAGCTTTCTAGGAATTGTAGGCAAACTAACAACACCATTTTTCTTCAACAAGCAGAGACTGTCATAGTTCCAATGTCCAAATCTAGCATGCCATAATAAAATTTGATGGAAGTGTACCTTCTTCATGATGAGAATTGTATGAGAAATGTTGTGCATGAGCAGAGGTTCTTTGCAGTTTGAGAAGCCTTTCTTCTTCTATTCCCCTAATGACAAGTGAGTGGTCAGATGCTTTGCTTACCTCAAGCTTGCCATCAAACATATGAATGGAGCGACCTTTCTGGTGGATGTGGACTAAGGACAACAAGTTTCTCTTGAGCTGTGGGAGATATAGAAGATGATCCATAAGAAAGTCTGGAAGACGAGGCAGTTTAAGCCTGATTGTGCCAAGCCCTGATGGCTTGATTTTTGATTGATCTGCAAAGTATAGTGCTCCATCAACATTGTCAGTGAAATCTTCAAAAAAATATTTTCTATGAGTCATGTGGCAGGTTGCTCTTGAATCAAGCAACCAATCATTTTTCCAAGAATCAAGTGAAGAATTAAATAAATCTTCATTTACTCCAATGTTACATTGTGCCACAACATAGTGAGCGGATTCAGGTGCTTTACCTTTGTTTGTATCATCAATTTTACCTTTCTGTTGGTTTCTTTTCTATTCAATTTTGTCCCATGGTAGCTTGCATGTAGAGGCATCATGTGATCCATTTCTTTTGCAGCAAATGTAGTGCAAATCTGTCTTTTCTCCTTGAGAATGTCTACCCCCCATGCCTCTGAAATATCTTCCTCTTCCTCTTCGTCCACCTCTTCCTCTTGTAGAATCTTGAGCAGGATGCTTTTCTTTATGAGCAAGGCACACAATCTCTTTAGAAGATTTAGGGGCTTTCTTCTTTCCAAAAGCTTTCTCTCTTTCAGCAAACTTTTTCACAAGAGAGTCAAAGGTTATATCTTTGAGATTTCCATTTGCTTGCAATGACTCAAGATAATTGAAGTAGGATAAAGTGCCTTGAGAAAAGCAATAATAGGAATATCCAATTCAACCTTAGTAGATTTGGTATCATGCATTATAGACTTTACTTCAAATGCAAGAGAAAGAGGATCATTATTTTGCAGATCAAGAGTGAAGATTTTAATCATTAGTTGAACAACTTCAAGTGCAGAATGTCAGTCATAGAGTTCTTTCAGATTTTGTAAGGCTTCAAAGGCAGTTGAATATGATGAAATATGGTGACTCACCTCTTCATTTCCAGATGTTGTGATTAATGCATAATCTTTGCTTTTCTTGTTTTCCCAAATGACGAGCTATTTGTCTGAGGTAGGTTGTACTAGGTCATTGTCTCCTTCTCCGACACACACTCCTTTCCACAACTCATTGAAAATGAGGGTATGTTTTATCATCCGGGACCATTCAAGATAGTTCTCCTTGCTAGTGAGTACTATTCCCACCATGGATATGATTGAATGCATTCTGTAAAAAAAAAAATTTGCTGATAGAAAAATACTTTTGCTGTTAATGTATAAAAATGTACTTCTCGTGGAGAAAAAAATGCAGCTCTGGTGTAAAAATTGTAAAAAAAATTGCACTCTTATATATAGGAATTGGTAACCTTATGGTGGAGATGATATCACTCACAACACAAAGCTTCAGTGTTAAAATTGGACAACTAGGTCCAAACTCCATGTTCTGATGCTCAGATTAAGAGGCTGATATTTTTGTTGGATTCCTCTTTCTGAGAGGTGTAAAATCCATATAAAAATAGTCTTAATCCGATGAGCAGAACTTATATTTTGAATTTATTATTCTTAATAAATTATATGTGCAAGGTCAGCCAATTTTGTAATGTAGGCTCACATGCCCAACAGATGTGTCACACACCCTCATTGATGGATATATATACAGGAAAAGTTGGAGAGAATTTGAACACAACACAACTCACATCTTCCTCTCTCATCCTAAAAGTACGAGCTACCTGGAGGATGAATTTCAGCCACCCGTGGGAAGGACGAAGAGGGTTTCTGCTGCTAGGGTTTCGTAGAAGTTTCAGGACAGCGTTGACTTTTGTAGAACTGACTTGGGTTGACTCATCTACTGGTTGGAGGGTTGTTGTGACACATGCTGGGCTGGCTGACCAAAGGAGACTTTGCTGGTTGAAGCATCCTGTTGACCGCCGAAACGAACACATACATTTTTCTTGTTTCTGATTTGTCTTCTGTAAGATCTGCTTATATGTTCTATCTGCTTTTTGCTTATCTACTTGTATGATTGCTGTGAGAAAAGTGAAATTGCTCTTAGCATAGAACATCTACAAAACTTTACATGGTATCAGAGCTGAGGTGAAGACAAACTCTATCTATAGCAATCATCATCGAAGAAAATGGATTCCTCTAAGCTGGAAGTCATCACTTGGAGTCATAAGCACAACCTCTTCATGTGTAGTCTCCTCCTCTCCACGTCTAGGTTTTTGGTGAAGGAGAGAGACACCATGAGTGATACGCTAGTCTTCAAGTGATGCCCTAGCTGCTGTACATTGCCCTAGCCGCAGAGATCTGAACGCAGTCAAGGGAGGCATTATTACGCTGCACAAGAAGCCTTTATACGTTGCCTGTAGCAGCCTAAACGCAGACTTGTTCACGTAGTCAATGGAGGAAGAAGAGCCGCAGTCATCAAGCATAGAAGAATTCATAGGAGATCTGGCCGCAGTTGAAAGGAGACCTGTAGCTGCCAAGCCAATACGCAGTGTGAAGGTTCACGTAGCCCTAAACTTCAGCCACGTCCCTAAACGCTGTAAAGGAGAAGACGTTATGTATGCACAGCACTATACGCTGTCATGATACGCATACGAAATTAAGGAAACTATACACACAGCGTGGACATCTATACGCTCAGTTATGGACAGTCTATACACTGTCACCTTATACGCAGTTATGGACACTATACGTTGTCACCTTATACGCATACGCAGCAAATCTATATGCTGTCATTATACGCAGCAATGGAGAATCTTCGCATAAGGGAGCCGCATCCGCAGCAAGGTATTGACTGCACCATGGTGCAGTCATGACACTCTCAGCATCCTGTAACGTTCGTTGATCTGGCAGCGTGGGATCTGGCAACATAGATCAGGCAGCGTGTATTAAATGATCTCGGCATAAGGACGCAGTCACCATGAATGAATACCCTCGACCTCCAACGATATACCTATAGTTGATCTATTATAAAGTAGTTATACTACAGCATGGGATCCATGTTAATGCCACGTAATTGTAGGTGACAGCGTGGTAAAATCCAACGTTGTCTATGAGAAGAAGCAGTCTTGACACCAGATCTTGGTGGTTCTTCTATAGATGTTTAAGTATATTGAATAACAGTATGAAGATAATCCAGTAACGTATCTATTGCAAACAGTGATCTGAATTACAAGAAGTGACAAGGGTAAGGATCTCGGTTGGATGAAAATCTCGAATGAGGGGACCGAGTTATCTCACACAACAGTCCTGAAATACAGTCTCGGTGAAATCTCAGTAAAGGATTTCGGTGCTATCTCAGGGACAAGGTCTTGTTACTATCTCAAGAAAAAGTCTCGGTTCTACCACAAAGGACAGTGACTTCAATTCGGTGTTGTAATTTCAGTTTCGGTGTTATTGCAGAAGGAGAGGTTCAATGCCATTGTAGAGATAAACTCAGTGACCACAAGATTCAGTACTATTAGAGTGACCTCAGCTTGGTACCATCACATGACCACTATGAGAGGACATTCTACTTCAACAACCTTAGTGATGCATGAGATCAAGAGCAGCATGATGATGCATGATGCATATGTAGTGGTGCAGCTTGAGAACCTGATGTAGGATGATGATAGGTGAAGGAGTCACCTTGGAGGATCAGTTGAAGTAGAATGTCTTCAACTGACCTCATCGTTATATGAGATGATCTATGCTCAGATCTAGACAAGTCAAAGTGTTGACTTCTGTTGTAAATGTACACTCTCTCTCTTTCTCTGCTGCACTTTGAAGATAAAAGAAGAATTGATCAAGGGTTTCCCCACACAACTGATCTCATCCTTGGGGGGATGTTCTTACTATATGACATTTACTGATGACTTCTCTCGCAAAACCTAGATATACTTCTTGAAGAAGAAGGATGAGGCTTTCATGTGGTTCCGTACCTTCAAAGCCTCGGTGGAAAATATAACCGGAAAGAAGAACAAGATTTTGAGGACTGACAATGGCACTGAATATGAGTCAAATGAGTTCAAAGACTTTTGCAGAGAAGCTGGCATTAAGAGGGAGACTACCACTGCATATACTCCTGAGCAGAATGGTGTTGCTGAACGCAAGAATAGGACTATTGTGGAAACTGCCCGTGCCATGCTATGTGACCAGGGTCTTCCAAAGTTTCTGTGGGGAGAAGCTGCAAATACTGCTGTGTACATTCAAAACCGATGCCCTCATTCCGCTTTGGACTCCAAAACTCCCGAAGAGGTTTTCTCTGGTAAGAAACCTGATGTCTCACATTTTAGAATTTTTGGATGTCCTATCTATTTTCATGTGCCGAAAGAAAATAGAAGTAAGTTGGATGCTACTGGGAAGAAATGAATGTTTGTGGGCTACAGTGAGACTTCTAAGGCATATAGAGTCTATGTACCTGGTCAAAGGGAAGTAGAGATAAGCCATGATGTCACTTTTGACGAAGATGCCTCCCTGAAGAAAGTAGTAGATCTTCCTAGATCTGAAGAAAACCATGAAGAAAGACCTGGAAATCTGGAAGAACCCCAGGATGAGACTATGCCTGATGTTGAAGGGCAAATGGACCCTATTGATCCTTCCCCTTCTCTAGGAAAGAGGCCATCATGGCTCAGGGACACCCTCGAAGATGCTGAGGGTCATGCTGCCCCAAGGGGATCATTCCGAGAAAGCAAGAAGCCGTGTAGATACCAAGGGTATCTAGCTGCCATGAGTACTATTATACAATCTGAACCTGGATCTTTTGAGGAAGCCATCAAGCATCAAGTATGGAAGGATGCTATGCATGAAGAATATGAGGCTATTATGAAGAATGATGTCTGGGATGTGGTCCCGAAACTGAAGGACAAATCTGTTGTCACCGCTAAATGGCTCTACAAGATTAAACATGGATCTGACGGGAGCGCTGAAAAGTTTAAGGCAAGATTTGTTGCCCGTGGCTTCTCTCAAAAGGAAGGAATTGACTATGACGATATATTTGCACCTGTGGCTTGATATACCACCATCCGATCCATCATAGCCCTTGCTGCTACGCAAGGATGGAGTCTTCATTAGATGGATGTCAAGACCGCTTTTTTTGCATGGTGCAATAAAGGAAGAGGTGTATGTAGAACAACCTTTGGGATTTGAAGTTCAAGATCGAGACACTTATGTCTGCAGGTTGAAGAAAGCCCTCTATGGGTTAAAGCAAGCACCCAGAGCTTGGTATGAGAGGATGGATAGTTACTTGATGAAGCTGGGCTTCACTCGAAGCAATGCTGATCCAAACCTTTACTTTAAGGTTGAGGAAGGAAAGCCTCTCATTCTAGTGTTTTATGTGGACGACCTCTTCCTGACAGGTGATGACCCTCTCATTCATCAATGTAAGAGGGAGCTTGCTGCTGAGTTCGAGATGAAAGACCTAGGACTGATGCACTATTTCCTAGGCCTGGAGGTCTGGCAGAGACCTGGAGAGATTTTCCTTTCTCAAGGAAAGTATATTGTGAAGCTTCTGGAAAGATTTGGGATGGTGGACTGTAAGTCCGTGTCGACACCAATGGAACTCAACTTTAAGAA
This sequence comes from Pinus tabuliformis, assembly GCA_031772625.1. NCBI lineage: Eukaryota > Viridiplantae > Streptophyta > Pinopsida > Pinales > Pinaceae > Pinus > Pinus tabuliformis. The sequence goes on from CM062812.1 coordinate 968,086,283, forward strand.
GTTGAGTGGCAGCGCTGCTGGGCCTATCTTGGCCAATACTACTGAGTATCGTCAACTCATAGGAGCTTTGATGTTCTTAGTGAACACCCGTCCGGACATATGTTTTGAAGTGAATACTTTGAGTCAACAGATGGTTGAGCCTCATCATTTTCACTGGGTTGGTGCCAAGAACCTTTTGAGATATCTTCGGGGCACGATAAACCATGGGCTGAGATACACTGCCGGGAGTGTGATACTCCGGGGATATACTGATGCCGATTGGACTGGCATTGTGGTGGATCGTAAGAGCACATCTGGATGCTGTTTCAATCTTGGTTCTGCTTCGATCTCATGGATGAGCAGGAAGCAGAAGTCGGTGGCTTTGAGCACCGCGGAGGCCGAATACATTGCTGCTAGTATGGCCTGTTGTGAAGCAGTTTGGTTGAGGAAGCTCTTTAGTGAGCTGTTCCAACATGTGCTAGGTACCACTGTAATACTCTGTGATAATCAGAGTGGGATTCGTATGACTGAGAATCCTGTGTTCCACGACCGATCCAAGCATATTGATATCAGGTACCACTTTATCCGGGATATGGTACAGCGAGGCGCCGTAAGGCTCGATCATATAGGAACTGATGAGCAGGTCGCGGATATTCTCACTAAGCCCCTGGGGAAGGTCAAGTTCCTAACCTTCCGTGAGAGTCTTGGTGTCGTGGAAAGACCCTATGATGTGGGTCATGTTGGGCGATGAGCTCTGAGAGCTCTGGGGGGCTTTGGGGATAGCTTCTCGGAGCTATAAGCACTCATAATGCTTCTGCCCCACTCTTGTGATTATTGAGCTGGTTCGCCACTCATTTAATCTGTGCCCCGTATGCATCCTACCCATTGAGTTCAGGGCTCATGGGAAGTACCTCTCATTTGGCCAATGAGGTGTGGAAAAGCTAGAGACTATTAGCAAAGACTGATGGACGCATCAGAGATTGCCGTACTCTCTATCTAGGATGGCATGGTCCAACCACTTGATCTGGGATCAAGATTTGTGAGGTCTGGGACCTCTGGACTGATTATGTCAGTCAGGGAATGATGTCTTTGTGACTAACCCACTTCTGTTCTGAAATAAAGAAGCCAACAAAGCAAGTTTCGGCGGGATGACTCACGATGTTAATTGCACTAATAGATGGAGTTCTCCCTAGTTGAGAGGGAGTGTTAAAATTGGACAACTAGGTCCAAAATCCATGTTCTGATGCTCAAATTAAGAGGTTGATATTTTTCTTGGATTCCTCTTTCTGAGAGGTGTAAAATCCATATAAAAATAGTCTTAATCCGATGAGCAGAACTTATATTTTGAATTTATTATTCTTAATAAATTATATGTGCACGGTCAGCCAGTTTTGTAATGTAGGCTCACATGCCCAACAGATGTGTCACACACCCTCATTGATGGATATATATACAGGAAAAGTTGGAGAGGATTTGAACACAACACAACTCACATCTTCCTCTCTCATCCTAAAAGTACGAGCTACCTGGAGGACGAATTTCAGCCACACATGGGAAGGACGAAGAGGGTTTCTGCTGCTAGGGTTTCGTAGAAGTTTCAGGATAGCGTTGACTTTTGTAGAACTGACTTGGGTTGACTCATCTACTGGTTGGAGGGTTGTTGTGACACATGCTGGGCTGGCTGACCAAAGGAGACTTTGCTGGTTGAAGCATCCTGTTGACCGCCGAAACGAACACATACATTTTTCTTGTTTCTGATTTGTCTTCTGTAAGATCTGCTTATATGTTCTATCTGCTTTTTGCTTATCTAATTGTATGATTGCTGTGAGAAAAGTGAAATTGCTCTTAGCATAGAACATCTACAAAACTTTACATTCAGAGAACCACATAACCTCAAGCTAGAAAACTCATGCAACGTACCAAATCGGCCAAATGCAACTAGTCTGAATGTAAAGAGACCTAGAAACCAGTCGAGATATGGGTTATATGTGAGTGGTTATATCACAGTGGCTTTGACTGTAGAGGAGGTCCAGTTACCATCATTGTACGCAGAGTATGGAGGGGTGAGAGCATTGTATGGCAACGTTCAAACAATACATATGGTTGCGTATGGGAGCAGAGGTATGGCAACATTCAAACAATACATATGGCTGCATATGGCAGAAGAGGTATGGGCAACGTTACTTATATGGACAACGGTGGTATTAAAAGTAGAGAGATAATTTATGTATGGACCGTATGGTACTAGTGGTTAACACAGAGTGCTATTACCTGTGATATGGTAACAACTCTCGTACAGTCAGCTCATACAATTTTATACAAGAAAAACGCTACCACAATTATAAAACGAAGTCTTCAAAAAATATTTAATGCAGAAGCATCATACTGTCGTATTTCTCATGCCACTCCAATGGAATTAAATGCATTTATTCCACCATTAATTATCATGTCATGCTTCATCAAACAAATTCAGGTCAGGCCATTCCGCTACAATACCATTCTACTGCGCCACCCTCCAATGTGGTATGGAGGTCGAGCACTGTGCCTGGTGTTGAATGACGGTGGACACCCTCCAAGACTACTTCAAGCATGCTCCACTGCTCTCAACCATTGATGGAGGGCTGACTGTCAAAGGAGAGGAGTCGCTAGCTTTCAAAAGAGTCACCATCATTCAACACATTCAACCTGAGTCTCCAGATATGGAGGCTGGACGCACAGTCGAGGTATGTGTGGAATATGGGCGAAAAACACATATGATAGTGTATGAAAGGTGGGTTCAAGCTTCAAGAGTATGTCAGAGGTGTCAGTTCTACAAAATAGGTAGAACATAGGCAGGAGGGAGTTACAAGGATAGAGAGGGAAGCCAAAAATGGAGTTGGCTCTGATACCATGTCAGGCCAGGCAGTAACTCCAAAAAGAAAAAAATTGATTCACGTATTATTCCATCAGGTAGGTCCTTGTTATATACAATAGGGAGAGACTATTTATTTCATCTCCCAATGACTGTTCACATTTCTAATTTAATTATTTACATAAATTCACCCAATCATGAGGATTAGGTGTCAGCATGTTTACTAAATTATTTTCGACACTGAAAGTGATTTTACTATGGTCAATTGAAATCTACATCGTGTATTTCGATCTGGCTAGTTAGAAATGGCTAGGTGATCATTTTTTAGTGATAACATGGTGTAAGTTCACAAAGAAATGGGTTTTCTTGAAGGTGAAATTGTAGCGTTTGAAGCTCAAGCATATTTTTCTAGTGTTTTGTCTCATAGTTGCAATATTTCCAAAGGAAAAATTCGACTGGTTGTGTCCTTGCAGGCTCAAGGAAATGACTGTGTTAGCGCTTGAATTTGGCCTCAGGCTGAAAAAGACAAAATCCAAGGCAACATCAAACCACTTAGCCTCGTAGCTAGCCCTACGGGGCAGGAGAGGGTTCTCTCCGGGTCTATCTCGGCAAAAGGTCTTCAAAGGGAGGAGATTACCAATAAATAACACTGATTTTAGGCTAGTAAACGGATTGAGAAGGTTTGATTTCAGGTTTTTAGGGTTTTGGTGGAAAACAAGAGGAGAGCAATTTTGGGTGCGGGGATGGGACACAGCTTTTGCAGAGGTATTTTTGGGGCAAGGTAGGAGATTGTCTTGATGCCTTTGATTTAAGTGAATGGATAGGAATGACCGGTGAGGAGCTAAAGAGAGCAAGAAACTTTCAAGAGTTCTCCTTAGACAGAGGAAAACATAGATATTAAGCAAACTTAAAGGCAGAGCATACAAATTATGAATTCTACCTTAACACTTCATTTACTTAATGTGAAGAAAAGCGAAATAGGAAATTGATACACATAAAAATCTTACAAGTACATGAGAAGAGCACACCATCAACACAAATCACCACAGGAATCCCAAATAGTGCTGCAAAACCCTGGTCTTTCCTTTGCCAAAATTGCAGAGATACAAAGTGTAGTACAATAGAAGCTTATCCCTCCAGAGTCTAACCTCTCCAACCCCTGAAAATGATTGATAAAATACATAATATAGGCAAGCCAACCTCTTCCCTTGCCTCTAGGGGTCGAGCTCATCATCCTAGGAGCTGTTTCAACCAATTCTAAACAAAGCACTATAATCTAGGCAGTCAAAACAACTTGCCTCTATAAGCTAGGAAACCAATTCATTCATTAAATTTTTGCCTTTTTATGAATGAATCTTCTAAAAGAGATAAATAAGTGCCATGACATCATAAAATTACATCAATTACATCAAAGAGGGTGAAAAATCCCATCACAAGTCAAAACTGGTCAAAGCTGGGCGAATTCCTGAGCTGTAGATGAAATTTGAGAAAATGTGCTGATGCGTAGCGCCCCAATCCTGAACGCGTAACGCACCTTTGAGCCCACTTTTGCGGCACTTCATAGCATCGAAATGAGGAAAAAGTAGGCTTTTTGGAAAGCTCTGGATGTTTACTTTCCAACCCAAGTCGAATTTCTCAATTTGGTGGTCATTTGCCCCTCCAAAATTGCAATCTCCCAAGACTGCTTCCTGTGTGTCCAAAAAGTGGCAGAAAGTCATTTTTTGCATGTTTTTTGACCTTCTAAGGGCTCAAAACCTGATGAAATGTCTTGTCCATTGCTGAGCAAGTGTAATTTGTCATGAAAAATCCAAAAATTCTGAGTTTTTGAGAAATGGACTTGCCCATCTTCAGGGTAGTGCGTGGCGCGCTACGCGTTCAGAGCAAAAACCTGTGTGTGGCACAAAAAAGTCAAAATTGACCAAAATTGCTGAAAATTTCCTGAAATTTGAGCTGGAAGTGCACCGTTGAGTACCATTCTCCTTCAAGGTAGCCTCAACAAAAATATGAATGGGATCAGGCCTTTTCCTCCATTTTAGTGCCTTGGCCAACCGTCCTTTGAGCACCTTCATTCTTTCCTTACACACATGCATTTGAGCCCAATAATGATGTTTCAAGTGATTGGCCTTCGCCAACAACTTCTATAAATGGATGTTGACCCTCTAAAGATTAGCTTCTCGATCCTTACTGACCTGTTGCTAATGAAACTGCTCTCGGTGTAAGAGTAACATTGACTCCAACTAAGGTAACTTGGTCTCCATGTAAATGCAAGACAAAGAGATGAGCCAATTCATGATGAAACTGGACCTCCGTCACCTTTGTGATACCTCCTTGGCACGCTTACCTCCGGTGTAGAATCACTATCAAAATCCTGCTCATAATTTGTTTCGGTTTTTGACATAGTTTTGAAGGCAATATAGCTGAATTGTATATGCTGAATATGCACCCAATGAACTACTGTTTTGACTTGTTTGGAAGCTGAAAATATTTGGAGAGAAAAGCAGTTTTGATGGCTTGCTGGCGATTTCCTGAGCAAGAAACCCAACGCATAGTGCACCCAGCCTGATGCATAGTGCCCCTCTGATGCGTAGCACACTTGTAATTTTGCACTGAGAAATGTGGCCTGATGCGTAGCGCACTCCTGATGCGTAGCGCGCCTGGTTCAACGCGTAGCACGAATTTTAGATTACTTTTGGAGGCCTTCTCGGTGTCAGAATTGGGCGCAGGATAGCGCGATGGAAAGGTCTTTGAATCTGCTTTCCAACCCAACTAGAATTTTTCAATTTGGAGTTCAGTTGCCCTATCAAAAATCAAATGTCCCAAAATTGGTCAAAATACGACTTTCAGATTATTTTGGAGGCCTTCCCGGTGTCAGAATTGGGCACAGGATAGCGCGATGGAAAGGTCTTTGAGTCGACTTTCCAACCCAACTAGAATTTTTCAATTTGGAGTTCATTTTCCTTGTCAAAGATCAAATGTCCCAAAATTGGTCAAAATGTGCCAAATGAGGCTGCCTCAAGGCAGAGTGCTGTTGCAGTCAACTTTTGAATACTTTCCTCAACCCCAAATTGAGCTCATGATAGCTCATTGGAAAGCGCATTGCATCTAGTTATCATTTGACTCATCAAGAAAATCATTTGGCCAACCAAGATAGGAGAAAACTTGATTTTCCCAAGGTCACATCAGAGGTGCATTAGATTCTCCTGAGGCAATGGTATTTTTGATATTTCTCTAAAACCATGACACCTGTGTAAAAAGTGAAGGATTTTTTTCTTCCTTGGCATGTTTTGGACAAAAATCTCTCTCAGGTTTCCCAAATTCATTTTTTATTGCTCTGAAACATCTTTTGAGTGAAACTTATCCCGATGTGTGAAACAAGGAATTTTGTCGAAATGAAGCGAAATGAAGGGGATAAGAGGCTTCTAAATTCTTGGGGAAATTTTTGGAAGTAGGGAGGGATGTTAGGAAGTAGGGGAAAGTGGAATAGTGGATATCAAGTGAGGGGAAGGGGTCCAAAAGGGCAAAACACAGGCCCAACCTAGAAAATTGCCAAGTTGTAGCAAGAAACTAGGGTTTGTGCAAAAATGAGGAATTTGGCGGATCTAAGGGATGGGAAGCATTTAATAAGGTACTTTAAGGATAGGGGAAGGTGTATGAACATCAAGATACAAGTTTTGCCGATGATTTGACCGTTCAAGAGAAATTGGCTTCAAAACCCTAGGAGAGGAAAATGACGTTACCTAGGTGCAATTGAAGCATGGACAAGGTGTAAAATGACTCATTAGACACTGAGATGATAATGAAAACCCTATGAATGATGATAGACTCAGCTGAATAGTGACATAGATTGGCATTTGGGCAATTTTGAAAAGAGTGAAAGCAAACCCTAGACCTAATGCCTAGTGACCAAATTTTGCTCGAAAACTCTTTGAAATGACAAAATTTGACCTTGACACTCTGAGACGAGTTTGTAAGAGAATATTTGATCACTGGAGGAAGGCTGGAAACACTGACACTAACATTGGCTTCAATGGGGATGGTAGCTCCTTGGAGGTGCCAAGAACGACAGATCTTTGGGAGAGCAGACCAGCGCCTTATCCATTGGGCAATGGAGTCAAAAACTCAAGCTGAAATGCATGACTGAAAACTGATGACTTGACAACACAAATTGACTCTCACTCAACTAAAAACTGACTCAATACTTAAACACAACCGACAAACTGGAAATGATGCTCAAGTTTGAGCTTATTCATCAAAACCTACTCTAACAGTTTCATTCATCACTTGATCAAGTGAAATGAAACAACCAGTGCAGGCAAGTAAGTATTCCATCTGCTGTTCGAATTTTCCACAAGTGCTCACTTATGGACAACAAGAGAAAACTAGTGAAAGGCAACTCCCATGACAACTTGGAAACAGATCCGTAAAATGATATGAATTCTCTCTCCGCCTCCAAAAACACTGCATAAAAATCTTTAAATTCAAGCACATTGGAACTTAGCTCATCCAATGGATTACTTCTCTTCTCCTCATACCATGAATGCAAATTTTGATCTGAGCCTTGTGATGAGACCTCTGCTAAAAATGACAAAGAAACCGGCTGCCCGATCAAGTTCATGTCAGCACATGTTTCAAGCTCACATGTAGTCAATGGAGAAAGACTTTCACTGCAAACCTCGTCCAAAACATCAGCTATTGGATCATGAAAAACTTGAAAAGACTGCTGCAGCCCATTTTCTATTGGTTCCAATGTGATTACATGATTGCCTACATGCTGCTCATTCTTCACTGAAGATGGACTATGCAAATTTCTATTCAAAAACTGAAATGATTCGAAACAAAATGGGATGGAATCATCTTGTATCATTTGATCACGTGTGTCAGCTTCCATGCCTTCAACTGCAACTTGACAATCAATGGCATTCGCAGACTGCAAAGCTGAATATGAGAAGTCTAGAACAAGGTTTTCATTGCTCTCAAGATGGTCCGAATCAAGACTTGTTGACAGCTGATTTCTAATTGCATGGAAGTTGTCTTTGATGAACTGACATGACTCAAAACAAAAAGGCAAAGATCCGTCACTTACTTCAAACTTTGCTGCAATTTCCTCGTCAATGTCATAGCTAATATGCATCATTTGATCATTGTACTCGAGCTGCTGTAAGTGAACCTCTTCCTCCCACAAACTAGCTGCTGATTTGTCTGCAAGATTAGCTTCTGTTTCGAGAACATAATTATCGTCATACTGATCAAACTGAGGCAAATCATCAGTATAAAACATATCATCAAGCATACATGTCATATCAACAGTTCTCTCTTCTCCAAGATGATTTACAAAACAATCATTATCAGATCTATGACAACTAGGATAAGAAACAAAATGTTTTGGATCAGCAACTTGTTCTTCTTCAATCAGCGAGCCATGAGCTTGAACATCATAAGCATTTCTTGTGTTGATCTTGTCCATCATCTTTTCCACTGCACTTACCAAAATGTCAAGCTTCACCTCTAGAGATGTTGATTCTTCTGGATCTATGTTTGTCATCTCTTCTTCTTTCAACCTTGCCCTTCGGATCAGCAGATGAGCCTCTACATTTACTGCATTGTTTTGCATCTCGTGAAGTGTTGCAATATACCTTTCTCTTAGCTGAAACTCCATCTCCGGATCAAAGGCACCCGGATAGTGCAAGAGAGCAGATCTAGGAGTAGGCCTTGTCTCAACTGGCATTGAATAATATACTTGATTAAATCTGGCTGAAAACTATTGTCCTGTCTCCCCTGGCAATCTTTTCAGCTGGTTATACTCTTCTACAATCAAGAAAAGGTTCTGCCCGATCATCCACCTGTCGAGAAAAACTTTGACAAACTGCTGGAAATCTGAAATGCTTGCATCAGGCAGGGATTTGAACCAACTCTTCACTTTGGCTTGCAAAGAAAGAGAAAAAAGCCTAATACTGACATCTTCGCTATCAACTTCAAAAAGGTCTAGAAAATTCTCAACATTCTGCACATGTTGCTCAGCGTTGACATTCTTACTTTCACCATCAAACCTCGGCAAGTATAGATCATAGTTTTTGGGGAAAGCATGGAGAACAGAAGGTAAAACAAGAGGTTTATACCGATCTGGAATTTTACAAAGTGTATGGGTATGTATAGCAGGTATAGAATCAGTCTTGGTTGCCTGGGGCTCATCAATTTGAAGATGGTCATCACAAAATTCGGAAAAAGGATCTTGATCAAGCTCAAAGGCATGCAAATATTTGGTATTCAAAATCTTCAAAGGGAAAGAATCAACTGTCGGTCGAGGATCTCTTCTCAAATACAATATACTTTGCAAAGCCTTCTTGACATTCTTGGGAAAAGAGAAGAAATAATTTATGACAAAGAACAAAATGTCTTGGATGAAATTCCAACTTGAATACCTGATCTGTGCATGTTGTTCTTTCATGTTTTTGCTGGTCGGGATCATCCTCCAGTGGAGTCTTTGGATCTGATCTGGAAAATGATTTAGAGTCGCCAAGTGAATGATTTCAGCCTTTCAAGTGTCTGATCGTTGTCCACCATCAACAATCAGATCTGAACTTGATACATGTACTGGGGTAATTAACATGTTAGATGTCACGTTTACAAGCCGGACCGGAGATTGACTGAAGCAGCGTTTATCTACTACCGCTAATGCAAAGCAAAAGCATTTCGAAGGCTACCTGGCATAACTTCAGGCTTCGTCTGTAGCTTATAAAACAAACACATCAACCCACAAACAAGTTGTTTCTCCCCAGTATGGTTGCCAATATGTTAGCGCTTGAATTTGGCCTCAGGCTGAAAAAGACAAAATCCAAGGAAACATCAAACCACTTAGCCTCGTAGCTAGCCCTACAGGGCAGGAGAGGGCTCTCTCCGGGTCTATCTCGGCAAAATGTCTTGAAAGGGCGGAGATGACCAATAAATAACACTAATTTTAGGCTAGTAAACTGATTGAGAAGGTTTGATTTCAGGTTTTTAGGGTTTTGGTGGAAAACAAGAGGAGAGCAATTTTGGGTGCGGGGATGGGACACAACTTTTGCAGAGGTCTTTTTGGGGCAAGGTAGGAGATTGTCTTGATTCCTTTGATTTAAGTGAATGGATAGGAATGACTGGTGAGCAGCTAAAGACAGCAAGAAACTTTCGAGAGTTCTCTTTAGACAGAGGAAAACATAGATATTAAGCAAACTTAAAGGCAGAGCATACAAATTATGAATTCTACCTTAACACTTCATTTACTTAATGTAAAGAAAAGAGAAATAGGAAATTGATACACATAACAAATCTTACAAGTACATGAGAGAAGCACACCATCAACACAAATCACCACATGAATCCCAAATAGTGCTGCAAAACCCTGGTCTTTCCTTTGCCAAAATTGCAGAGATACAAAGTGTAGTACAATAGAAGCTTATCCCTCCAGAGTCCAACCTCTCCAACCGCTGAAAATGATTGAGAAAATACATAATATAGGCAAGCCAACCTCTTCCCTTGCCTCTAGGGGTCGAGCTCATCATCCTAGGAGCTGTTTCAACCAATTCTGAACAAAGCACTATAATCTAGGCAGTCAAAACAACTTGCCTCTATAAGCTAGGAAACCAATTCATTCATTAAATTTTTGACTTTTTATGAATGAATCTTCTAGAAGAGATAAATAAGTGCCATGACATCATAAAATTACATCAATTACATCAAAGAGGGTGAAAAATCCCATCACAAGTCAAAACTAGTCAAAGATGGGCGAATTCCTGAGCTGTAGATGAAAAATTGAGAAAATGTGCTGATGCGTAGCACCCCAATCCTGAACGCGTAGCACGCCTTTGATCCAACTTTTGAGGCACTTTCCGGCATCCCAATGAGGCAAAAGTAGGCTTGTTGGAAAGTTCTAGATGTCTACTTTCCAACCCAAGTAGAATTTCTCAATTTGGTGGTCATTTGCCCCTCCAAACTTGCAATCGCCGAAGGCTGCTTCCTGTGTGTGCAAAAAAGTGGCAGAAAGTCATTTTTTGCATGTTTTTTGACCTTCTGAGGGCTCAAAACCTGATGAAATGTCTTGTCCATTACTGAGCAAGTGTAATTTGTCATGAAAAATCCAAAAATGCTAATTTTTTGAGAAATGGACTTGCCCATCTTTAGGGTAGCGCGCGGCGCGCTACGCGTTAAGAGCAAAAACCTGTATGTGGTAAAAAAAAAGTCAAAATTGACCAAAATTGCTCAAAATTTCCTGAAATTTGAGCTGGAAGTGCATCATTGAGTACCATGCTCCTTCAAGGTAGCCTCAGCCAAAATATGAAGGGTATCGGGCCTTTTCCTCCGTTTTAGTGCCTTAGCCAACCGTCCTTTGAGCACCTTCATTCTTGCCTTACACACATGCATTCGAGCCCAATAGTGATGTTTCATGTGATTGGCCTTCGCCAACAACTTCTCTAAATGTATTTTGACCCTCTCAAGATTAGTTTCTCGATCCTTACTGACCTTTTGCTAATGAAACTACTCCCGGTGTAAGAGTAACATTGACTCCAACTAAGGTAACTTGGTCTCCATGTAAATGCAAGACAAAGAGACGAGCCAATTCATGATGAAACTGGACCTCCGTCACCTTTGTGATACCTCCTTGGCACACTTACCTCTAGTGTAGAATAACTATCAAAATCCTGCTCATAATTTGTTTCGATTTTTGACATAGTTTTGAAGGCAAGATAGCTGAACTATATATGCTGACTATGCACCCAATGAACTGCTGTTTTGACTTGTTTGAAAGCTGAAAAGATTTGGAGAGAAAAGCAGTTTTGATGGCTTGCTGGCAATTTTCTGAGCAAGAAACCCAATGCGTAGCGCACCCATCCTGATGCGTAGCGCCCCTCTGATGCGTAGCAAACTTGTAATTTTGCACTGAGAAATGTGGCCTGATGCGTAGCGCGCTCCTGATGCGTAGCGCGCCTGGTTCAACGCATAGCGCGACTTTCAGATGACGTTTGGAGGCCTTCCCGGTGTCAGAATTGGGTGTAGAATAGCTCTTTGGAAAGGTCTTTGAGTCAACTTTCTAACCCAGCTAGAATTTTTCAATTTGGAGTTCATTTTCCCTATCAGAAATAAAATCTCCCAAAACGGGTCAAAATGTGCCAAATGAGGTTGCCTCAAGGCAGAGTGCTGTTGCAGTCAACTTTTGAATGCCTTTCTCAACTCCAAATTGAGCTCATGATAGCTCATTAGAAAGCTCTTTGCGTCTAGTTATCATTTGACGCATCACAAAAGTCATTTGGCCAAACAAGCTAGGAGAAAACTTGATTTTCCCAAGGTCACTTCAGAGGTGCATTCGATTCTCCTGAGGCAATGGTATTTTTGACATTTATCTAAAACCATGACATCTGTATAAAAATTGAAGGAGGTTTTTCTTACTTGGCATGTTTTGGAAAAAAACCTCTCTCAGTTGTCCCCAATTCATTTTTGATTTCTCTAAAACATCTTTTGAGTGAAACTTATCCCGATGTGTGAAACAAGGAAATTTGTCGAAATGAAGCGAAATGAAGGGGATAAGAGGCTTCTATCAAAAGTGATTCTTTAAATTTCAAGCATTAATAGGAAGAGGGTTAATCCTTTCATGTAATGATTTCAGCTTGGAATAATTCTGGCTGAACTTTTCATCAACAACAATTGGTCCAATCCTCAAAGGCTATAACTTTTTGTCTTTCCCCTTTTCTTCATGGAGTTTATCCCACTTCAAGACTAGGTCACCCACATCAAAGTTATTTTCCCATGTAGACATTTTATCAAACCAACACCTTACATAGTTATGATGTAATACAAATCAGCCTTTGGACTTGTGGCTTTATTCCTCAAGTTTAAGTAGGGTATTTATCTTACTTTGATCTAGGAGGTAGGGTTTACCTTGTGACTCTTGAGAGAGTTGCAACGCAGAAAGAAACAATTTTACAGTCAAGATAGCTTCTTTACTATAAATTAGGAAGTATGGCAAGGCTCTTAGGGAATGATTTGGAGTAATATTCTCAGCCCAAAGAGGGTCAAATATTATTGCTAGCTATTTCACTCGAAGAAAATGGTCTTCCTTGTTATATGGACAATATTCTTATTCATGGATTCTACCAAACCATTTCCCTCTTGTTTCTGATTAGATGCATGTTTAAATACACTTCCATTTTTTAATGTGAATTCATAAATATTTAACAATGAAAAATGTGTCGCATTATCAAAGACAAGTGAAGTAGGAGGGACAAACCTAGTCATAATGTTTTATTGCAAGAAGTGGATGAATTCCTAGTCATTTACTTGTTTGAGAGGAATTGCTTCTGACCACTAAGGGAAGTAATCTATCACTATTAATGTAGACCAATGTTTATTCTTAAATGAGGAAAAAATTCTCCACAAAATCAAGTCCCCACAATTGCAATGGTTCTTCAATTGCTTTTATAGAAGTTGGGTGGCTAACCTCTAATTGCAAGTAGTGCATATCTTACATTCTTGGCGCTTGCGGACAAAATCATGAGAATCCTTGAAAAGAGTGGGCCAATAAAACCCAACACACATAACCTTATTTTCTGTAGTGTTTCCCACATAATGGCCACCTGTCATTCCATTTTCTAAATCTTTCATGACCTTCTCAGTATCGTGTGCCTCAAGGCACCTTAGCAAAACACCATTGTCGTGCTTACAAAAAAGAACTCCATGGACCAATTTCTAAGAGAGATATTTTAGTCACATTTCTCATTTCCTTTTGTTCAAGAAGTGTGAGAGAAATGTGCCATGCTCCAGAAATTTCCATAGATATTCATATCGTGGTGTTGTAGATGTGGGCTGAGGAGCATGTTCAATATTATACATTTTGATCTCTTACTCCCATCCTGAAAGATCTTGTTCAGGAGCATATATTACCTCAGTAGCCAACTGACGTAGACCATGACCATCTATGGTATGAATTGGTTTGAGCTACAAATCATGCTCTTGAATATGGATCATCTAATAAACCCTCTTCGCACACAGCTCTTGTTGCACAAACAATGTTCATACTATTAGATGAGGTCAAATACTAATGCGTGAGCTTTCAATATGTAGGGCCTATTGTACTTACTTGCCTTGTATAATTCATATGATTTTTTGTTGATGGTAGGAAATTTGACTCGAGCCTTTGAAGACTAGTGCTCATAAAGGATAATGGTCATTCAGTTCCTTCCATATATTTCTGAGTCAACAAGGCCACAATTGACAAGTTCGAAGAAAAATTACAAAGAAAGAAATGCTTGCCATAATCTAGATTGAAAAGTGCAACTGCATTGGTACTGGATTCCTTAATCTGAGTGAAATCATCTCTTTCCAATTATTTCAATTGTATACTGCATCTTTCTTGGTCATCTCCTATATGGGCTTGACTATCTCGTGAGCAGGAGTATTGCAGAAATAATGTTGCAACTCCGAGGCTTCCTACTTTACTTTTATCAACCCAGTAGTTCATAACAAACTTGGAAGCAATGGTGTTGTATGTACAAGTACTAGTTCTTACTGCAGGCTGTCACTTGGTCAGTTGGCACAAGATCACTAGGAGCTCAAGCAAACTTCTATGGATTCCAGAAGAAGCTCTTTATGTGATGAAGGAAAGGAAAGCTTACTCTAGAAATACTACTCTACTTACAGAAAGGAAAAGAAGAATGAAATGTAAAGTGAACCTAGAAAACCCTACTTAACTGACTAATCCTACTTTTGTAGGAAGAGAGATGAAAACCATGAAATGAATGCCATTACTTAATCTAGTAAGTAAACAAAATCTACTCGAGATATCTCTAGAAGGAAATGAGCAAAACACATCTTTTTGGATTTTTATGTATTTTTATGTATTTTTATGTGAAATTCTCATGCATGTAATTTATTTGATTGTGAATGTGGCAATGATTAGGTGGTGATGGAGGGAAACTTTGGGATTTGAAGAGGTGTAGGATGATGTGGAGGGGTCCTGGGATGGCTCAGGTGGCCTTCTAGAGGCTTCCAACAATCAGACTTCAAAAAGAAGCCTACAAGAAAATCTACAGGAGGCTACAGGGAATCTACAGAAGGTCCATAGGAGGATCCCAAGAGCTGTTTTGAGGTTTTGAAAGTAGGAAAGTCGGTGGAAAGGGTAGATGAAGGCTAAGATGATGTGTTAAGGTGTCTAGGGTCCATCCAGAATTATTGGGAGAGAGAAAGATGGTCGGATTTGTTCAAGGAAAGAGAGGAAAGTCTATGGAAATTTGCAGAAAGCTAAGGCGGAGTTGAGATGAACTATGGGTGACCTATGGCATAGATCCAAGAGAGATTGTGATGGATGATGGGAAAATTTTTTGTGAGAAGAGATTTGCTACCAGAGAACTGAAAATCAAACACTGAGATTAAGTAAGAAAGGAAACTAAGTACATAAAAAAAATAGAATTTTGCATCAAGCTAATCTAGATCATGAGCTACGGAAAGAAATGTTGAAGAATACTGTAATGAGAGAAAGCATGGAAGGAAACTTATTGCAAGACATAAATGAGCATGGTGAAAGAGATCTACAGCAAAGCATTGACCTTCTAACAAACTTAAACACTAGAAATCCTATGGAAAAGGAAAATTTGTGTTTTTGTGGCAGCAAGAGGGTCTTGGCCTCAGTTCATGGTCCCAAAGGGAGGAAAGGAGGCCAAGGCTCTATTGATTGCCTTTTGTGTCTTCTTTCTATTACTGTTCAACCTGCTATGGGAAACTAAAATGGAAACAACCTTCTAAATCACCAAAAGCAACCTATTCTTAACTAAGAAAGAAATTTATCTAACAACAACTAATCCATAAACTGAAACAAAGCATATAAATACAAACAATAGGAGCTTAGCTACATGGACTGGGCCCTAACACAAGAGCTTCAACCCTCTGAGGTAACTTAGTTCTAGCTCGAAAAGGACTTCATCTTTATTATCAAAATAATTATAGGATTACATGAAACTGTCAACAAAAGTAAGCTCAAATTTGAGCAGAGAAATGCTGCAATAAAAATTCGAAAGCTTGACTAAATTTGTAATGAGGCCCTAGGCCTCTCTACTTATAAAACTAAAGCTCCCAACAACCTCCTTAAAATCACGGAGGCTTGGCTCCCAAAACTTGAGATAAATAGAAGTTATCATCCACTTGCTTGGCTACCTCTTTAGCGCATTGATGTGGCTATTTGTGCTCATAGCTGCATGATGGAGAATTCAAAGTGGGGAGTCATAAATGAGGCGGATACCCTCCTATAAATCCTCTCCCTTGTCTTCTTCAAATTATTTCTTCCAATTGTCCATTAAATCTTTGATTTTGTCTACAAAATTGAACAAAAATATGCATTAAACACATATTGTACTCCATGGCATAATGACCAACCCAACTCACTTTATGAGCATAAATATAATAATAAAAAAATGCCATAAGCTACTGAGAATGGTTGATTAAACTATGTCAGGAGGCAAAGTGAGCCCATATAATTACCCATTTATGGGGCTCATCATCACCCCCTACTGAAGATGTTGCTCATCCTCTGAGCAACTCAATCCATCTCCTCATCTTTGATGGCCCTGATGGCCTCCCCGACATCCCATGCTTCTGATGTGAGGTCCTCTTATTTGTCATGGAATCCTACCTTTCCTTCCACCTCTTCCCATTATTGTTCTTCTTCTTCCTCTTTTCTACCTTCTAGCAGGCCTAGTAGCAGTGGGGGACTCAATTTGAGGCCAATCCAATTGACTTTCAAATTCTGCATAGAGCTCTTGTACAACGACACTCTCCTTAATTCTTCTTTCATCATTGATGGGGAGTGATACTCCCTGATCTGTAGACTGTGTGGTAGAGTGCTCCACCTCCTCATACAAGCATGAATACAGTCTTCCCCAAGTAACCTTTCCATGTCGTCAAAATGTGTAATGGCCTGAGCCTGATCATCGATATACATAGGGGAAATATGGGGATTATTTACAAGTAGCTGGTGTGTGTTGACGAGAGCCATGGGGTGTGATGGCTCAGCTCTGATCATCAAGGGCTCAATCTGCTCCTTTTTCATCAACTTCCTTATCTCTATTTCCCTTAATTCCTCATGGTTCATCCATGATGCCATGGCCATTAGTTGTAGGTCCCCTAGCCTAGCATTGGGGTCCAACACATTCATATCAATGAGGGCCATGTTATTCAAATAGAACTCTGCTATTTTTGCCTTGTCTTTTGCTAAACTTTGGTCACATAGGTCCATAAACTATGTATAATCTTGGAAGGGCATTGTGGTGATTAGCCCCAAAAATGGATAATTATATGGGCTCATTTAGCCTCCTAATTCGACTTAATCCACCATTCTCATTAGTTTATTGCATGGTTTTTATTATATTTATGCTAATAGAGTGAATTGGGTTAGTCATTATGCCAACAAGTCTAATGTGTGCTTTATGCAGTCTTTTTGGTCAATTTGGAGACAAAATCAAAGGTTTAAATGAGCACTTGGCAGCCAAATTCGTGGATAGGATTTTTAGGAAGGTGTCCTGTTCATTTATGGGCCCTTACCTCGAATTCTCCACCATCAGGTCGGAGTTCAAGGGCCACCAAATCAATTATCACAAGGGTAGCCGAGCAAGGGCTAGTAAAGGTGTTGTTAACGACAAGTTTTGGTAGAGGAGTTCCTAAAGTTTAGGAGGGCTGTTGGGGTCCTCAATTTGTATAAATAAGAGGGGTTAGGGTCTCATTTCAGTTAGTCACTTTGTAGGCAGAATTTAGCTAGTTTGTAGTTTGATTCTCGTCATTTTTTAGGCAGTAGGTTAGCTTTGCATTTCAACACATTTTCAAGCTTTCCCTTGTGGAGATTTTTTGATGTAACTATTATTTCTTGCTCAATAAAGATGAATCGAGCTCTACACCAGCTCTAATCTCTCTTAGGAGGGTGTAGCTCTTGGGGTTGGGCCCGCTCTTGGGGTTGGGCCCAACCCCAGTGCCCATTACCTCCTTCGTTCACCTTTATGTGTTTTTTCTGCATTCTTAAAATAAAATCTACTATTTAGATTTAAATATTGCTTTGTTATTTAGATTGCTTTTGATGATTAAAAAGGATTTTTATGTTCAGACTGAGTTGATAGGTTATTAACAGGGAACATCTTCAGAAAAAGGCCATCAAGGACCTCTGATCTCACCTCTCCCTCAGTGGGATCAGGAGCTGGGATCAAGGTGACCTTGCTGCCAACAAAAACATTGTCTTTGCTTTGCCATGAAATCATTAGTGTTTGATTTTTATTTGCAGAAGTTGGTTGCATGTTCAGATTCTTGATTTCTTCGTTGCATAGTTATTATACCTGGTTTCATTGCAAATAAACTTTTGTTCATTCTCTTTACTATTAGTTAGGCCAGATTAGAATAAAGTAGCTAGGTCATCGTTTTTCCAAGTCATTGTTTGTTCAGTTAGAGAAGCAACTTGCAGAGAACCTGTAACACCTCTCCATCTACCCGTACTAAATCAATCCCAGCTGCTCCATCCCCTACCTCTGATTCTTACCTCATATTTTCTACACCTTGACCTAGTTTCCAAATTTTTGTGCAACATTGCTCCACTTCTCCTTGAACAAATCCAGCAATCCTCGTCTCTCCTCAGCTCCATCCACCAAGTCCTAGACCTCATCACACCCTTATCCTACTTCCATACTCACTCTTTCACCTTTCTCTCTCCATCCACCCTCCAAAATCCTCTTTTCGGAACATCATGTAGAAATTACAGAACATCCTGTAGAACCCCTGCAGACTTCATGTAGAAGCTCACGAAAGCAGTTTCTTGATAGCCAAACTTTGTGAAACTCTTTGGAAGGCTTCTAGGGATCACTTAGGCCCTCTTTGAACCTTCCCAACCTTCTGCAAGCATTTCCTCTTGCCAATCCACCTCTGCACAGTGAAAAACCAGTCAAAGCACATGCATGATAATTCTGACAACTTACTCAAAAATACAAAAAGATGTTTTTTCAGATGTTGCTATAGAAGTAGCTTAGACACATGCAGTTTACCTTCCTAGAAGTCAATGGCATCTCTTTCAGTAGCTTGCATCCTCTTTCTTGCATTAGTAGGGCTAGCTGGTAAAATTAGGGTTTGCTAGGTTTTGTGTTTCCTTTCAGCTTTGTAGTTTCTTTCTGCAAGTAGATTAGCCTTCTTTGAGTTATCTTTCATCCATCAGTTAAAAGGCTTCTTCTAAGAGCTCATAGAAGTTGGCTTAAGCTCCTAGCGGACTTGTGTCAGCTGGTCAAGTGATAGCCGCGGCAAGATCTAGTACTTGTGCATACAGCACCATCACTTCCAAGTTTGTTACGAAATGATGGGTTGATAAAATTAAAGAAGGGAGTTCCAGGAGTTGCAGCATTATTGCTGCAATACTAGGGCCCACCATCTTTTTGGTGCCCTTTCCAGGGAAGCGTCAGAGTATTTTTGATTGTTGCTTCTCTTCTATTTTCCACTACAGACTTCTGCTAAGTAGTTTATTTCATTTCATTTCCGCAAAAGTAGAGTAGATATTTCTTGCTTTCATAGATTAGCATTTCAATTCCGCAATTTCAATTCTGCAAGCATAGATTAGCATTTCAATTCTGCAATTTCAATTCTGCAAGCGTAGCCTAGCATTTCATTCCTGCAATTTCATTTCAGCAAAATAGATTAGTCATTTCCTGCTTTCATTTCAATTCCGTATTTTCATTTCAGCATGATAGTTATTTGCAGTTCAATCTATTTTAGTTTTGTAGGTACAATTAGAAAAAAACAAAAATAAACCAAAAAGATTTCCTTTCATGCCTTGTAGGAGTAGAGATAATTCAAAAAAATGATTGCACAACGCCCCCACTGCTTCACACAGCCAACCTTCTCTCTTCTTCGATGGATGTGATTAAAGAACCCTTAGGTGGAAAACAAGACATATTTGAAGAACCTGAAGGGAAAAAGAAGAAGAAAACATTCCTCTGGAGCAAATGGCTACAAGCAGAAATGTTGGGAGCAATACCTTATCCAAAAACGAATTTTAAAATCAGATGGAAGATTTCAAGAGTGAGATGAGGCAGTTTCTTGCCATGCAACTGGATACCTTGCGGATCCAAAGAAAGAAAGAGGAAGCCAAGAGGGCTTTGGCCATCTTTTGTCCCAGGTGCACTAGAAAGCATCCTAGGAATGGATGTCCATTGCACTCCATAGAAGTGTGAATTTTCTGTGAAAAAGACCATCCTACAGATAAGTGCCCTTCCTTACCCAGAATCAAAGCTGCATATCAGAGGGAAAAAGGAGCCACTGAACCGCTCTATTATCTGAACCAAAGGAGGCCACATGGACCCATACCTTACCAGCAGGGAATGCAAGGGACATCGCAGACCTATTACGACCCCTATCAAAGCACTTCCATGCCTTCTTGGGGTCCCCCTACTCATTCTTCCTGCTCCACACCCCCTCATTGGTCGTATCCATCTCAATATTATGCCGAACCAGCTCCTCATTCATTTCACTCTTATGCTCAGCCACAACCTTAGTGGAATGCACCTCATCAGGGGTGGAGGACCCAATACAACACTCCTCCTGCTCCTTTTCCTTCACCACCTGCTCATCCACAACCATTGCCTCCTACTCCACCAAGGCCACCACAAATGCCTGCCAAACCCCCACTCAACTAGCCATACCACCACTTCCAAATCTGCACATTGGAGCAGCTCAACGCAATTGCAAAGCTCAAGCACAACATGTACAAATGACTCCTCTTGGGCTCAAACATCTTCACCATAGCTTAGGAAGAGTATTGCAAACAAGAGGCTATATTGAAAGAATTGAAGGACCAAATCCAGCAAAAGAAGATTCAAAAGAAAAGATCAAAAAACCATGGGTTGCACTTGATGAAGAGAAGGCATCAAAATCAGAGATCGAGAGAGTTCCCTCATGTTTACCATCAAATCCTCCATGTATTCAAGAGAAAAATCAGCAAAAAGAGGAAGATGTGAAGGTCATGATAGAAGGTGACATGGAAAATGATCTAGATCAGCAAAAGGACCAAGGATATCAGAGCTATATTGATATATGGTTCCAGACGGTCACTAAGTTGTAGCATTACTCTCTTCCTCAGCTATGTTTAATCCCTTCAAAGTCAAATCATTTGGTTTCTGAAAGCTGGATACCTATCAAAGCATGCATTTTGAGCGTCCACATCATTTTGTCTCTAATCTCAATGTGCACATGGCTCCATTGGAAGTATTCTTATACTTGAAAAGAATTTTTTTTTTCAAGTAGGGTAGGGTAGAAAAAAATGAAAAAATGAAAATAAGAAGAAAATAAAAATCTAAGGTGAAAACCTCCTCGGAGGC
Source organism: Pinus tabuliformis (assembly GCA_031772625.1). Taxonomy (NCBI): domain Eukaryota; kingdom Viridiplantae; phylum Streptophyta; class Pinopsida; order Pinales; family Pinaceae; genus Pinus; species Pinus tabuliformis. Next base: position 968,107,466 of record CM062812.1, read on the forward strand.
GCCTTAGATTGGCTCACTGATTGAAAACCTCCACGAGACAGTCAATGGGTTGGAAAAAAGAGAAAATAAAAAGAGAATAAGATCCCTAGGTGAAAACCTCCCTTGGAGGCGCCTAGGGCAGGCAATTAGGGTGAAAACCTCTATGAGGCACCCTAGTTGTTTTCAAAAAAGAGAGAAAAAAGAGAAAATAAAAAGAAAAATAAACCTAATGTCCATTGAATAATCGCAGGTTGCATCAAGGACATTGCAGGTTAGGAGGATCGCTCAAAGCCAAGACAGAGGAAGTTCTATGCCTTCTACAGGAAGTTATGTGTCTTCTACAGGAAGTTCTGTGTCTTCCACAAGAAGCCTACAAACAAGCCAAAATTGATCTCCGAAGAGGACCACAAGGCTGGGAATCTATCCATGAGGCCCGCAAGCATCCATGTTTCCATACCTCACCCTTATCCATCATTTTTTCCATCTCATTGTGCTTCTTTCTTAAAACCTATGTGTTCTACAAGAAGTTCCTGTAGAAATTACAGGATTTCTACACGAAGCTAGAAATGGATTTCAAAAAGGCAGTTTGGTGAACATGATAGCTTCCTCATGGGTTCATAAGTCCTCCTACAATCCTCAAACCTCTCTCCCATCAATTCCATGCCTGCATCACAGCCCAAGCTCATTTCTTTACCATGCAAAAACTTGTAGAATGCTTTGAAGAAAAAATACATAGAACAGAATTTGTTTTTTCCCTAGCTTGAAAACCGTGCATCCATTTGCAAAACTGTTATAGGGGGAGTTGTATAGGGATGATGGCAACATGCCTGAGTAGTTTCAGCCAATTCTAGTGCACAATTTCCAAGAAATCGACCTCCATCACCTTCAGCCATTTTTGCATTTTCTCCATATCCGTGCATCTGTTTCAAAACCTGTTTCATGGGGAGATGCACATGGGTGATAGTAACCTACCCAAGCAGTATCAGCCGATTCCGATGCATGGTTTCCGAGAAATTGATCTTTGTAATCTTCAGCCATTTTCCATTTTTCTCAAAATATTTTCAACCATTGATCGCAATTTTTCTACGGGAGGTTCATAATGATGATAGGAACATGCTTAGAAAGTTTCAGATCGATCCGGTCTATCGTTCGGGAGCAATGGAGAAAACAAGTTTCTGCCTTGTAAAAATTCAACATCAGCAGCTTGAGGGTGCAGATCTGAATGTGGAAACAAATTCCTGCAGCTTAGATCCAGCCAGAGGATACCTGCACAACAAAAAATAGCCATGAATCAGCCACCAAGCCATCATGCAACCACAGAAACAAATGCATGCAGCAGCAAAAAGGACCCAGCAGCACGTCGACTTACAGGTATGCGTCTAAACCAGTTCCTCTATTTGCATCAATATGATTCGAAAATGCTTAAACGAATGAAATGGTGGGATTAAGCCAGGAATCTAGCAAAGTTAACCCGACAGTGCCTTCTCTAGTGCTCAGTCGGAAATCATGCAGTATATGTGGATAGTTGATTCACATGAAAATTAAAAAAACAGTGAGTGTTGGCCGTTTGAACTCCAGTGCAAGTGATCTAGAAGATAACATGCAGTTCATGATAGCACTACAGTCTGCATGTGGCCACGTACACCTGACCACATTACCTCCTCACCATGAATTGCGCCATAATTCAAAAATGCTCAGCCAAAGAACTCACGTTGACCACTTTTCATTTACATTTGCAACCATTCTCAGTGAGGTACGCATCCTCCTCCTCTGCAGTCTGTTAGCATAACCTTTTCAGCCTATTTCAAAATTCTCCCGCGTCCCAGGCTCGTTCAGAAGCGCCATGACATCCTACGGAAGCTGACAACGCGTTCTACAGGAAGAGGCTCTACAAGAAATACATCATAGCCTTCCGGAGCAGAGAAAATGGATTTTTCTTCGACAAATTTGGAGTCTCGAAAGAGGTAGGCTCGAAAAACACTCTTCCATGCATGGTGTGTTCAAAAGGTGATGAATTAAACTATATTGAATAAGGAAGTCAAAGACAAGTCTGCCTGTGAGTCAAAAATAGTGGTTTGCCTGTGTGTTGCTTGGAATTACTCAGTCGGTTCTACGTCAAAGCTCTCCTTCATGGTCCCTGATAAAAAAATTTCTCTTGAAAAAAAGATGAAGCACCGTGAGGGATAACCTATGTATGAAGTATTTGAATTTTCATAATTGTATGTATGCTAAGGATGAAAAATGAGCTACGTGCCCTATCTGTGAAAACCTGATTCTTTCTTTTACATATGGACAACCAAGTTTTGGGCAGCAAAATTTTTAGGACCAGGGAATTGGTGCAAGTTAAAATATAAACGCCTAAGAGATCTTGTCCTAAGGTTCAAAGGAGTAAGCCATAAAACAACAGTCCCTCTCTGTTCAGAGCCTAAAAAATAACACTCTCACCATGCGAGGGGGATCTATCAGGAAGGAACCCTCGGATTCTAGGAAATTGCATGAACATCCCAAGGCGGTGAGCCTCTTCACCCATGCCAATTAGATGACCCTTTGTGACAAAATTCAGTTTCATGACGATGAGATAATGGAGGAATTCTTAATGTCCCTGCAACCTAAATCAAAGACACAAGTAGAGTAGAGAGGACTGAAAAAGTTCAAACAAAGGAGGGCACAACCAAGGAAACCACACCAAAATTAAAAGGAAAGATACCCCTAGCAAAGCAGACCAAAACAGTGAAGACGGTTTCTACAGGAAGCCAAAAAATAATCGACACAGGATTTTCTACAGGAAGCATGGAAACAGGGCAACAAAAGGAAAAATCGCCTGAGATTTTAGCCAGGGAGGCAATAGTTGTGCTGGCTACCCTAAGCACATCTCCAAAGCAAAAAACTGGCAGACCCCAGCCACCATCAAAAGAGCCAATCACAATTTTAGACACCCCAGTTACACAAAAGGAGAGGTCTCCCTCAAGGGCATCCATCACCTATGAACGGGGAAGCCCGAATACATCCACCTGGAGAGAAAGAATGAAAATGTTGGACACAACGGCCTCTCTACAGGACACTGAGACTGTTCTACGGGAAACACTGGCTAAGCTAAGAGAGACCAAGAAATTGAGGAAAAGGTGGCCAAACAATCACAGGAAGAAGGAAAGACAAGGAAACATCTGATGAACAACAAAGAGAGGACAAGCTGCAGGGTGAGGTTGAGGAGCTAACAAAACTGCTATATGAAAAGGAGCACAGGCAGTGGGAAGAAGTAGAGAGAAAAGCATGGTTTCATGACCGAGAAGAGGACATCACTTCATAAGCTTGGCATGACAAGGAGGCCACCAAGGCCATCAAAGATGAAGAGATAGATTAGTTGCTCAGAGGATGAGCAACACTTTCAATAGGGGGGTGATGATGAGCCCCTAAAATGGATAATTATATGGGCTCATTCAGCCTCCTAATTCGAATTAATCCACCATTCTCATTAGTTTATTGCATGTTTTTTATTATATTTATGCTAATAGAGTGAATTGGGTTAGTCATTATGCCAACGAGTCTAATGTGTGCTTTATGCAGTCTTTTTGGTCAATTTGGAGACAAAATCAAAGGTTTAAATGAGCACTTGGCAGCCAAATTCGTGGAGAGGATTTTTAGGAAGGTGTCCCCTTCATTTATGGGCCCTTACCTCGAATTCTCCACCATCAGGTCGGAGTCCAAGGGGCACCAAATCAATTATCACAAGGGCAGACGAGCAAGGGCTAGTAAAGATGTTGTTAACTACAAGTTTTGGCAGCCGAGTTCCTAAAGTTTAGGAGGGTTGTTGGGGTCCTCAATTTGTATAAATAAGAGGGCTTAGGGCCTCATTTCAGTTATTCACTTTGTAGGCAGAAGTTATCTAGTTTGTAGTTCGATTTTAGTCATTTTTTAGGTAGTAGGTTAGCTTTGCATTTCAGCAGATTTTCAAGCTTTCCCTTGTGGACAATTTTTGATGTAACTATTATTTCTTGCTCAATAAAGATGAATCCAGCTTTGCACCAGCTCTAATCTCTCTTAGGAGGCTATAGCTCTTGGGGTTGGGCCCAATCCAAGTGCCCAGTACCTCCTTTGTTCACCTTTATGTGTTTTTGCTGCATTCTTAAAATAAAGTCTGCTATTTAGATTTAAATCTTGCATTGTTATTTAGATTGCTTTTGATGATTAAAAATGTTTTTTATGTTCAGATTGAGTTCATAGGTTATTAACAAGGAAGATCTTCAGAAAAAGGCCATCAAGGACCGCTGATCTCACCTCTCCCTCAGTGGGATCAGGAGCAGGGATCAAGGTGACCTTACTGCCAACAAAAACACTCCCTTTGCTTTGCCATGCAATCATTAATGTTTGATTTTTATTTGCAAAAGTTGGTTACATGTTTAGATTCTTGATTTCTTCGTTACATAGTTATTATACATGGTTTCATTGCGAATAAACTTCTGTTCATTCTCTTTACTGTTAGTTAGGCCAAATTAGAATAAAGTAGCTAGGTCATCGATTTTCCAAGTCATTGTTTGTTCCTATAGAGAAGCAATTTTCAGAGCACCTATAACACCTCTCCATCTACTCGTACTCCATCAATCCCAGCTGCTCCATCCCATACCTCTGATTCTTGCCTCATATTTGCTACACCTTGACCTAGTTTCCATATTTTTGTGCAACATTGCTCCACTTCTCCTTGAACAAATCTAGCAATCCTCATCTCTCCTCGGCTCCATCCACCAAGTCTTGGACCTCCTCACACCCTTATCCTACCTCCATACTCACCCCTTCACCTTTCTCTCTCCATCCACCCTCCAAAATCCTCTTTTCGGAACATCCTGTAGAAATTACAGAACATCTTGTCGAACGCCTGCAGACTTTCTGTAGAACCTCACGAACGCGGTTTCTTGATAGCCAAACTTTGTGAAACTCTCTGAAGGGTGATAGGGACCCCTTAGGCCCTCTTTAATCCTTCCCAACCTTCTGCAAGCATTTCCTCTCGCCAATGCACCTCTGCACAATGAAAACCCAGTCAAATCACATGCATGATACTTTTGACAACTTATTCAAAAATACAAAAAGATGTTTTTTCAGATGTTACTGTAGAAGTAGCTTAGACACATGTATTTTAGCTTCCTAGAAGTCAATGGCATCTCTTTCAGTAGCTTGCATCCTCTTTCTTGCATCAGTAAGGCTAGCTGGTAAAATTAGGGTTTGCTAGGGTTTGCATTTCCTTTCAGCTTTCTAGTTTCTTTATGAATGTAGATTAGCCTTCTTTGAGTTAGCTTTCATCCATCAGTTAAAAGGCTTCTTCTAAGAGCTCATAGAAGTTTGCTTAAGCTCCTAGCAGACTTATGCCAGGTGATCAAGTGACAGCCACGGCAAGAGCTAGTACTTGTACATACATCACCGTCACTTCCAAGTTTGTTACGAACTACCGGGTTGATAAAATTAAAGAAGGGAGTTCCAGGAGTTGCATCATTATTTGCTGCAATAATGGGGCCCACCATGTGCCTCTCTATGCCAAAGTCTTGATCTAAAACTGTAGCCATTAGTCCTTGAGGTATAATCCATATGATTTTGCTGGTGTTCTGCACTACAGTGCTTTTATAGACCAGCTAGCCATGCATGCTACTTGTGTCTCCCTCTCTTGCAGCTATCTTCTAGTAATGCAATTTTTTGTTTATGAGTTTGTTCTTGTGATTTCCTCTCTATGTCTTACAACACTTAATTCCCTACCCATTTCTATAAGATTTTTCTTCATGTGGCCAATATCGTCTACTCCCTTGGATGTGGTGATTTGCATCCACCTATGGCTCCTTATGCTCTCTTTCTCTAACTCAAAGAAAAGTGGGATTGCAAATTTCTCTGAAATGATTTCCCCCCCCAAGAAGATTGTAGTAAGAGCCCAAACTAGGCTGGGGATCAGGTTCTTGAGTCTTTGGTTCTTCCTCCTTCCCCTGTGACTGTCCTTCTATTCTTTCTTCAAGTTTTTCGATCTCCTGTAGCCTTGACAGTGTCTCCTATAGAAAATTTTGTGCCTCCTATAGAACCATTTTTGAATCTTGTAGTTGCACTCTTTCCTTCCAAGTGGAAGACCTAGGGGTCCCTCTTTCATATGTGATAGGGGTTTTAGAGGGAGATTCTTCCGCTTTGACAGCGGGTGAATCCTCAATTATAATGGACACTTTAGAAGAAGGTTGGGGCTTCCCTTGTTTGATCCTTGTTCTCTTCTGGGCCCTGAAATACATTGAGGTCTGCCTCTTCCTATTTTTTTTTTGGGTTTAATTGGGGTGCTAAGGGTGGCAAGAGTAGCTACTGCCTCCCTTTCTAGGGTCTTAGGATACACTTCTGTCTTTTCTGCCCCTTTTTCCTCTCCCTTTGTTTTCTTCTCTATCTCTACTGGTTTTGTTTCCTCTTTTTTTTGTTTGGTTTCTTCCTCCTCTGTCTTCCTTTCTTCCTTCTCTGTTTTTTTGTCTTCCTCCTCAGTTTGTTCCTTAGTTTGCTCCCCTTCTTCCCCTTGCTACTCTTCCCCCTCACTATTAGAAGGGCTGAGATCATGTGTGAGGGCCTTTACATCATCTTCTATTGTCATGTTTCAGAAGATTTCCCATGTTATGCGGATTGTGAAGGTATGGAGGGCTTCTTCCACTAACAGTTTTATTAACCCATGGTGAGCGAACTAATTTTTACCTCTTGCCTTCATCTTAATGCTGGATTCTATGAGTGACTGTAGGATAAAATAGGGGATGCTAAGTTTCTGGGTTCTTGGAGTGTCCATGCCATATCTCAGCTCATGGAGAAGTGTGAAATGGTAGCCGTAAACTATTCTATAACTCCCTTCACAGTAAATATATTTGACAATGTGCTAACTGACCTCATCCCAAGGGTAAGTTATGCTTGTTCTTCTAATGCCATTTTTGTCTTCTACAGGATATTCATTGTTTTTGAAGAAGTTTTCCTTGGCAGACTGTCCAATTGGATTTTCATCTTTTCTCCAAGTTAATCCCAGAGGAAGGGTGGTAACCCTACTGATGAATTCTAGGGTGATTTCTATGGAGAGACCTCTCCAAGTAACAGATGCATGGGTCCTCAAGAGAGGAACTGAAGAAGGGGAAAACTCCCGAGCCACTTCTTCATCAAACCATCCGAATTTCTCAAAAAATGGCATCCAATTTGCTCTGGTAAAAATGTCTAATATTTCGGGATGTTCATGGATCTTGGCTGAATTTGTGGGCTCCTTCCTCATGAATCCCCCTGCCATTTTGATTATACCCCTTTTGAACAAACAAGATAGAGATGGAGACAAGAATTTTGAAGAAATAGGAAATCAGAGGAAAAACTATGTGTTTTTAAGAAAACAGGCAGAAAATTCTTATGCAATTCCTCTCCTTCTATGGACTCAATTTCTCCCTAAAATTGTGTCATTCCTTGCAAAAATTGAAAATCAAGGTGGGTATGCACAGAACCTACATCCTCAAGCCAGAAATCGAGCAAAAACCCCGTGATTTCTCCTTAAAAATAACGTAATGCCCCTCTTGTAGAACTACCTGTAGGTGCTCCTGTAGAACCTGTAAGTGCTCCTTTAGAACGTCGATAGCAGGAGGATGGATGAAAATGATAGAGAATGATGGTTTTGAGGCTATGGAGGTGGCAAAGAGCTTGTTGTAGCTAAGTGGATGAGGATGAAATGGAAGAAAAGGTGGTGAAGGAGTTTTGAGGAGTACTTATTTCTTCTTTGAGATGTTTTCGGTGATGGGGTGAGCTGGCAAGAATGTACATTGCCATATTTGGACAATTGGTCCCCACTGCTGTGTCATCATGTCTCTTTCCCACAATCACTTCCCATCATTGCATCGGAGTTTGCAGGCACTCCACTACGTGTCCTTTAGATCTTTTTGTGAGTTGACTAGGCACACGTGTGGTGGCATCTCTGGATGAGCGCAGTCAACTAGACGAGGGTGGTCAGTTAACTAGCCACCTTTTCTCGTTCTACCCTAACCATGTCATTTTCTCATGCATATTTTCCAATTACATAGATGCAACAAAGGAGAGGGTTAGTCACTTACCTGTGAGTCAAATATACATGTTGTGAGGCATTTTGGTTCCTTTGCTGCTGCATGCTCGTATTTTAGTTGTTGCATGCCTATATTTCCTCTACTATTATGCTTTCTGCTTCCTAATGTGTGGCTTGTTTACTTTGTGTAGATATCCTCTGGCTGGATCTGGCTTCAGGTGTTCCCTTCAATCCTATGGTTGCACCTATTTTGTTGTTGTGGCTTGATTTTAATGGGATCAACTGCCACAGGAATTCCTACAGGAACTCTTGTAGTTGTTTCTCCATTTAAAAAATTTAGCTGATTTTTGTGTTGGGAGGATGATGCTAGAGATGCTAATGACGATGGAGAGGTACTTTGTAAGCTATAGGTTAGATTTGGAGGTGCTGCTCCCTTTATTTTTGTTTTTTTTCTAAAAACTGGTTCCTGTGTCTTTCAACAGGAAGGGAAAAAATGATGATGATGAGGTGGTGCAGGTGTGGGATGGATGGCAAGGAGGTTGGGTAGGTATAGGAGGGTCTACATGCTCTTGATGAAACCTCCCAACCCCTCAAACTACTTTTTGGAACCATTTTTGGCCCTCTGTGATTTCTACAGGAGCCTCCTGTAGAACACAAAGGGCCTCCTGTAGAACATATAGTTTCTATAAAAAACATAGTGGGGTGGAAGAAAGGCCAGAAATGATGGACAAGAGTGTGGGGGAGATGAAATAGGCTCTATGACACCTTCTCTTTCTTCCTCTAGTCCACCTGTAGCTTGCAATGCACATTAAAAGTCAATTTTCTTTTTCTTCTTTTTTCTGTTTTTTTTCTTCTTTCTCTTTTTTTTTTTTTCAAAACAACTATGGTGCCTCAAGGAGGTTTTCACCCTAATTTCCTACCCTGGGCACCTCCAAGGGAGGTTTTCACCTAGGGATCTTATTCTCTTTTTTTTTTTTTTTTTTTTCATGACTGGGCTACCTCAAAAGAGGTTTTCAACCCAATGATGGGACTCAAGCGCCTCATCGAGGTTTTCACTTGAGTCCTTATTATTTTTTTATTTTTTTTTATTTTTTTCTGCTTCTTCAACTAGTGGGTGAAGTGGAGGCTAAGACCTACTCCACTACCATCACTATCTTATTCAGATCTTTAATGAACTCTCACTTGGAGAGGGGGTTCTTGTAAATCTTCAACCTATGTCCATTGACAAGCATGGAGATGGCTTCTTCATCAATGGTTCTGATCGGAACTGAACCATTTCCATTGCATTTTTCCATAATTTAGGGTCTTAGCCATATTGTCCTCATCTTGCCTTTGAAGTCTTCAAACCTTGATTCATATAGCAGTTCCCACTCTCCCTCTTAGAATTGCTTCTCCTTGATATTTTTCTCATGCCATATATTCCTCTGAAGCTGAACTACCTCTGTGTGGAGAAGGGCCTGCAATATTTGTTCATCCAATCCATTGACCTGGAGTAGTCTTTCCCTGTGTGCATGGTTGAGGTCTAGGTATAGATGTGCTTCCATTCTTAGTGTATTGTATTCAAATTTTATTGACAGCAAAGCCTTCTTCCCATAAACCAATTCATAGGGTGTGAACCCTGTGGTGGTCTTCCATGTTGTGTTGTAGGCCCAGGTGGCCTCAACTAGTCTATCCACCCAATCTTTTCTGCTGCTTCTCACTACCTTGGTTAGAATTCATTCCAAAGCTATGCTAGCGACTTCCACCTGCCCATTGGCTTGTGGATGGTATGGGGTGGAAGTCTTGTGCTTGATTTTATGATGTGTGGTCATGTTTTCAATCAACTTGGAAGTGAACTGACTGACTTGGTGTGTGACGATTTCTCTTGGATACCCGAACTTATAGAATATATTTTCTCTCAAAAACTCAGCTACTTTTCCCTCTGTTGCTGCTTTGATTGCTTTTGTTTCTACCCATTTTGTCAAATAATCGGTGCACACGATGATGTATTGATTCTATTTTCAATGAGGATTGACAGGACACATAAAGTCCATGCCCAACTTCTCAAATGGCTCAAGGGTCACTTGAGGTTACACAGGCATCTCATCCTTTGGAGTATCTTTACCCATCCTTTGACAATGATCAAATTGTCTGGTATACATCCTCACATCATGATGAAGAGTGGGCTAGTAGTAGCCTACTTGCAATATTTTGAAGGTAGTTCTCTTTGCTGCAAAATGGCCTCCACAAGGCCCGTCATGACAGGTTAGGAGAATGTTGAAAACTTCCTCTCCTGAGGCAATGGTATTTTTGACATTTCTCTAAAACCATGACACCTATGTAAAAAGTGAAGGAGGTTTTTCTTCCTTGGCATGTTGTGGACAAAAACCTCTCTTAGTTGTCCCCAATTCATTTTTGATTTCTCTAAAACATCTTTTGAGTGAAACTTATCCCGATGTGTGAAACAAGGAATTTTGTCGAAATGAAGCGAAATGAAGGGGATAAGAGGCTTCTATCAAAAGTGATTCTTTAAATGTCAACCATTTATAGGAAGAGGGTTAATCCTTTCATTTAATGATTTCAGCTTGGAATAATTCTGGCTGAACTTTTCATCAACAATTGGTCCAATCCTCAAAGGCTATAAATTTTTGTCTTTCCCCTTTTCTTCATGGAGTTTATCCCACTTCAATACTAGGTCACCCACATCAAAGTTATTTTCCCATGTAGACATTTTATCAAACCAACACCTTACATAGTTATGATGTAATACAAATCAGCCTTTGGACTTGTGGCTTTATTCCTCAAGTTTAAGTAGGTTATTTATCTTACTTTGATCTAGGAGGTAGGGTTTACCTTGTGACTCTTGAGAGAGTTGCAACGCAGAAAGAAACAATTTTAGAGTCAAGATAGCTTCTTTACTATAAATTAGGAAGTATGGCAAGGTTCTTAGGGAATGATTTGGAGTAATATTCTCAGCCCAAAGAGGGTCAAATATTATTGCTAGCTATTTCACTCGAAGAAAATGGTCTTCCTTGTTATATGGACAATATTCTTATTCATGGATTCTACCAAACCATTTCCCTCTTGTTTCTGATTAGATGCATGTTTAAATACACTTCCATTTTTTAATGTGAATTCATAAATATTTAACAATGAAAAAGGTGTCGCATTATCAAAGACAAGTGAAGTAGGAGGGACAAACCTATTCATAATGTTTTATTGCAAGAAGTGGATGAATTCCTAGTCATTTACTTGTTTGAGAGGAATTGATTCTGACCACTAAGGGAAGTAATCTATCACTATTAATGTAGACCAATGTTTATTTTTAAATGAGGAAAAAATTGTCCAAGAACATCAAGTCCCCACAGTTGCAATGGTTCTTCAATTTCTTTTATAGAAATTGGGTGGCTAACCTCTAATTGCAAGTAGTGCATATCTTACATTCTTGGCGCTTGCAGACAAAATCATGAGAATCCTTGAAAAGAGTGGGCCAATAACACCCAACACACATAACCTTATTTGTTGTAGTGTTTCCCACATAATGGCCACCTGTCATTCCATTTTCTAAATCTTTCATGACCTTCTCTGTATCGTGTGCCTCAAGGCACCTTAGCAGAACACCATTGTCGTGCTTACAAAAAAGAACTCCATGGACCAATTTCTAAGAGAGATATTTTAGTCACATTTCTCATTTCCTTTTGCTCAAGAAGTGTGAGAGAAATGTGCCATGCTCCAGAAATTTCCATAGATATTCATATCTTGGTGTTGTAGATGTGGGCTGAGGAGCATGTTCAATATTATACATTTTGATCTCTTACTTCCATCCTGAAAGATCTTGTTCAGGAGCATATATTACCTCAGTAGCCAACTGACGTAGACCATGACCATCTATGGTATGAATTGGTTGGAACTACAAATCATTCTCTTGAAGATGGATCATCCAATAAACCCTCTTCGCACACAGCTCTTGTTGCACAAACAATGTTCATACTATTGGATGAGGTCGAATACTAATGCGTGAGCTTTCAATATGTAGGGCCTATTGTACTTACTTGCCTTGTATAATTCATATGATTTTTTGTTGATGGTAGGAAATTTGACTCAAGCCTTTGAAGACTAGTGCTCATAAAGGATAATGGTCATTCATTTCCTTCCATATATTTCTGAGTCAACAAGGCCACAATTGACAAGTTCGAAGAAAACTTACAAAGAAAGAAATGCTTGCCATAATCTAGATTGAAAAGTGCAACTGCATTGATACTGGATTGCTTAATCTGAGTGAAATCATCTCTTTCCAATTATTTCAATTGTATACTGCATCTTTCTTGGTCATCTCCTATATGGGCTTGACTATCTCGTGAGCAGGAGTATTGCAGAAATAATGTTGCAACTCCTAGGCTTCCTACTTTACTTTTATCAACCCAGTAGTTCATAACAAACTTGGAAGCGATGGTGTTTTATGTACAAGTACTAGTTCTTAATGCAGGCTGTCACTTGGTCAGTTGGCACAAGATCACTAGGAGCTCAAGCAAACTTCTATGGATTCCAGAAGAAGCTCTTTATGTGATGAAGGAAAGGAAAGCTTACTCTAGAAAGACTACTCTACTTACAGAAAGGAAAGGAAGAATGAAATGTAAAGTGAACCTAGAAAACCCTACTTAACCGACTAATCCTACTTTTGTAGGAAGAGAGATGAAAACCATGAAATGACATTATTTAATCTAGTAAGTAAACAAAATCTACTCGAGATATCTCTATAAGGAAATGAGCAAAACACATCTTTTTGGATTTTTATGTATTTTTATGTGAAATTGTCATGCATGTAATTTATTTGATTGTGAATGTGGCAATGATTAGGTGGTGATGGAGGGAAACTTTGGGATTTGAAGAGGTGTAGGATGATGTGAAGGGGTCCTGGGATGGCTCAGGTGGCCTTCTAGAGGCTTCCAACAATCAGACTTCAAAAAGAAGCCTACAAGAAAATCTACAGGAGGCTACAGGGAATCTACAGAAGGTCCATAGGAGGATCCCAAGAGCTGTTTTGAGGTTTTGAAAGTAGGAAAGTGGGTGGAAAGGGTAGATGAAGGCTAAGATAATGTGTTAAGGTGTCTAGGATCCATCAAGAATGATTGGCAGAGAGAAAGATGGTCGGATTTGTTCAAGGAAAGAGAGGAAAGTCTATGGAAATTTGCAGAAAGCTAAGGCGGAGTTGAGATGAACTATGGGTGACCTATGGCATAGATACAAGAGAGATTGTGATGGATGATGGGAAAAATTTTTGTGAGAAGAGATCTGCTACCAGAGAACTGAAAATCAAACACTGAGATTAAGTAAGAAAGGAAACTAAGTACATAAAAAAATAGAATTTTGCATCAAGCTAATCTAGATCATGAGCTACAGAAAGAAATGTTGAAGAATACTATAATGAGAGAAAGCATGGAAGGAAACTTATTGCAAGACATAAATAAGCATGGAGAAAGAGATCTACAGCAAAGCATTAACCTTCTAACAAACTGAAACACTAGAAATCCTATGGAAAAGGCAAATTTGTGTTTTTTTGGCAGCAAGAGGGTCTTGGCCTCAGTTCATGGTCCCAAAGGGAGGAAAGGAGGCCAAGGCTCTATTGATTGCCTTTTGTGTCTTCTTTCTATTACTGTTCAACCTGCTATTCGAAACTAAAATGGAAACAACCTTCTAAATCACCAAAAGCAACCTATTCTTAACTAAGAAAGAAATTTATCTAACAACAACTAATCCATAAACTGAAACAAAGCATATAAATACAAACAAGAGGAGCTTGGCTACATGGACTGGGCCCTAACACAAGAGCTTCAACCCTCTGAGGTAACTTAGTTCTAGCTCGAAAAGGACTTCATCTTTATTATCAAAATAATTATAGGATTACATGAAACTGTCAACAAAAGTAAGCTCAAATTTCAGCAGAGAAATGCTGCAATAAAAATTCGAAAGCTTGACTAAATTTGTAATGAGGCCCTAGGCCTCTCTACTTATAAAACTAAAGCTCCCAAAAACCTCCTTAAAATCAGGGAGGCTTGGCTCCCAAAACTTGAGATAAATAGAAGTTATCATCCACTTGCTTGGCTACCTCTTTAGTGCATTGATGTGGCTATTTGTGCTCATAGTTGCATGATGGAGAATTCAAAGTGGGGAGTCATAAATGAGGTGGATACCCTCCTATAAATCCTCTCCCTTGTCTTCTTCAATTTATTTCTTCCAATTGTCCATTAAATCTTTGATTTTATCTCCAAAATTGAACAAAAATCTGCATTAAACACATATTATACTCCATGGCATAATGACCAACCCAACTCACTTTATTAGCATAAATATAATAATAAAAAAATGCCATAAGCTACTGAGAATGGTTGATTAAACTATGTCAGGAGGCAAAGTGAGCCCATATAATTACCCATTTATGGGGCTCATCATCACCCCCTACTGAAGATGTTGCTCATCCTCTGAGCAACTCAATCCATCTCCTCATCTTTGATGGCCCTGATGGCCTCCCCGACATCCCATGCTTCTGATGTGAGGTCCTCTTCTTTGTCATGGAATCCTACATTTCCTTCCACCTCTTCCCACTATTGTTCTTCTTCTTCCTCTTTTCTACCTTCTAGCAGGGCTAGTAGCAGTGGGGGACTCAATTTGAGGCCAATCCAATTGACTTTCAAATTCTGCATAGAGCTCTTGTACAATGACACTCTCCTTAATGCTTCTTTCATCATTGATGGGGAGTGATACTCCCTGATCTGTAGACTGTTTGGTAGAGTGTTCCACCTCCTCATACAAGCATGAATACAGTCTTCCCCAAGTAACCTTTACATGTCGTCAAAATGTGCAATGGCCTGAGCCTGATCATCGATATACATAGGGGAAATATGGGGATTATTTGCAAGTAGCTGGTGTGTGTTGACGAGAGCCATGGGGTGTCATGGCTCAACTCTGATCATCAAGGGCTCATTCTGCTCCTTTTCATCAACTTCCTTATCTCTATTGCCCTTAATTCCTCATGGTTCATCCATGATGCCATGGCAATTAGTTGTAGGTCCGCTAGCCTAGCATTGGGGTCCAACACATTCATATCAATGAGGGCCATGTTATTCAAATAGAACTCTGCTATTTTTGCCTTGTCTTTTGCTGAACTTTGGTCACATAGGTCCATAAACTATGTATAACCTTGGAAAGGCATTGTGCTGATTAGCCCCAAAAATGGATAATTATATGGGCTCATTCAGCCTCCTAATTCGACTTAATCCACCATTCTCATTAGTTTATTGCATGTTTTTTATTATATTTATGCTAATAGAGTGAATTGGGTTAGTCATTATGCCAACAAGTCTAATGTGTGCTTTATGCAGTCTTTTTGGTCAATTTGGAGACAAAATCAAAGGTTTAAATGAGCACTTGGCAGCCAAATTCGTGGAGAGGATTTTTTAGGAAGGTGTCCTGTTCATTTATGGGCCCTTACCTTGAATTCTCCACCATCAGGTCGGAGTTCAAGGGCCACCAAATCAATTATCACAAGGGCAGCCGAGCAAGGGCTAGTAAAGGTGTTGTTAACGACAAGTTTTGGTAGAGGAGTTCCTAAAGTTTAGGAGGGCTGTTGGGGTCCTCAATTTGTATAAATAAGATGGGTTAGGGTCTCATTTAAGTTAGTCACTTTGTAGCCAGAAGTTAGCTAGTTTGTAGTTTGATTCTAGTCATTTTTTAGGCAGTAGGTTAGCTTTGCATTTCAACACATTTTCAAGCTTTCCCTTGTGGACAATTTTTGATGTAACTATTATTTCTTGATCAATAAAGACGAATCGAGCTCTGCACCAGCTCTAATCTCTCTTAGGAGGCTGTAGCTCTTGGGGTTGGGCCCAAACCTAGTGCCCAGTACCTCCTTCGTTCACCTTTATGTGTTTTTGTTGCATTCTTAGAATAAAATCTACTATTTAGATTTAAATCTTGCTTTGTTATTTAGATTTCTTTTGATGATTAAAAAGTATTTTTATGTTCAGATTGAGTTGATAGGTTATTAACAGGGAATATCTTCAGAAAAAGGCCATCAAGGACCTCTGATCTCACCTCTCCCTCAGTGGGATCAGGAGTTGGGATCAAGGTGACCTTGCTGCCAACAAAAACATTGTCTTTGCTTTGCCATGAAATCATTAGTGTTTGATTTTTATTTGTAGAAGTTGGTTACATGTTTAGATTCTTGATTGCTTTGTTGCATAGTTATTATGCATGAGTTCATTGCAAATAAACTTTTGTTCATTCTCTTTACTGTTAGTTAGGCCAGATTAGAATAAAGTAGCTAGGTCATCGTTTTTCCAAGTCATTGTTTGTTCAGTTAGAGAAGCAACTTGCAGAGCACCTGTAACACCTCTCCATCTACCCGTACTCCATCAATACCAGCTGCTCCATCCCCTACCTCTGATTCTTACCTCATATTTTCTGCACCTTGACCTAGTTTCCAAATTTTTGTGCAACATTGCTCCACTTCTCGTTGAACAAATCCAGCAATCCTCGTCTCTCCTCAGCTCCATCCACCAAGTCCTAGACCTCCTCACACCCTTATCATACTTCCATACTCACTCCTTCACCTTTCTCTCTCCATCCACCCTCAAAAATCCTCTTTTCAGAACATCATGTAGAAATTACAGAACATCCTGTAGAACCCCTGTAGACTTCATGTAGAAGCTCACGAAAGCAGTTTCTTGATAGCCAAACTTTGTGAAACTCTTTGGAAGGCTTCTAGGGACCACTTAGGCCCTCTTTGAACCTTCCCAACCTTCTGCAAGCATTTCCTGTCGCCAATCCACCTCTGCACAGTGAAAAACCAGTCAAAGCACATGCATGATAATTCTGACAACTTATTCAAAAATACAAAAAGATGTTTTTTCAGATGTTGCTATAGAAGTAGCTTAGACACATGCAGTTTACCTTCCTAGAAGTCAATGGAATCTCTTTCAGTAGCTTTCATCCTCTTTCTTGCATCAGTAGGGCTAGCTGGTAAAATTAGGGTTTGCTAGGTTTTGTGTTTCCTTTCAGCTTTCCAGTTTCTTTCTGCAAGTAGATTATCCTTCTTTGAGTTATCTTTCATCCATCAGTTAAAAGGCTTCTTCTAAGAGCTCATAGAAGTTGGCTTAAGCTCCTAGCGGACTTGTGTCAGCTGGTCAAGTGATAGTCGCGACAAGATCTAGTACTTGTGCATACAGCACCATCACTTCCAAGTTTGTTACAAAATGATGGGTTGATAAAATTAGAGAAGGGAGTTCGAGGAGTTGCAGCATTATTGCTGCAATACTAGGGCCCACCATCTTTTTTGTGCCGTTTCCAGGGAAGCGTCAGAGTATTTTTGATTGCTGCTTTTCTTCTATTTTCCACTACAAACTTCTGCTAAGTAGTTTATTTCATTTCATTTCCGCAAAAGTAGAGTAGATATTTCCTGCTTTCATAGATTAGCATTTCAATCCCGCAATTTCAATTCTGCAATTTCAATTCTGCAAGCATAGCCTAGCATTTCATTCCTGCAATTTCATTTCAGCAAAATAGATTAGTCATTTCCTGCTTTCATTTCAATTCCGTATTTTCATTTCAGCATTATAGTTATTTGCAGTTCAATCTATTTTAGTTTTGTAGGTACAATCAGAAAAAAACAAAAATAAACCAAAAAGATTTCCTTTCATGCCTTGTAGGAGTAGAGATAATTCAAAAAAATGATTGCACAATGCCCCCACTGCTTCACACAGCCAACATTCTCTCTTCTTCGATGGATGTGATTAAAGAACCCTTAGGTGGAAAACAAGACATATTTGAAGAACCTGAAGAGAAAAAGAAGAAGAAGAAAACATTCCTATGGAGCAAATGGCTACAAGCAGAAATGTTGGGAGAAATACCTTATCCAAAAATGAATTTTAAAATCAGATGGAAGATTTCAATAGTGAGATGAGGCAGTTTCTTGCCATGCAACTGGATACCTTGCGGATCCAAAGAAAGAAAGAGGAAGCCAAGAGGGCTTTGGCCATCTTTTGTCCCAGGTGCACTAGAAAGCATCCTAGGAATGGATGTCCATTGCACTCCATAGAAGTGTGAATTTTCTGTGAAAAAGACCATCCTACAAATAAGTGCCCTTCCTTACCCAGAATCAAAGCTGCATATTAGAGGGCAAAAGGAGCCACTAAACCACTCTGTTATCTGAACGAAAGGAGGCCACATGGACCCATACCTTACCAGCAGGGAATGCAAGGGACATCGAAGACCTATTACGACCCCTATCAAAGCACTTCCATGCCTTCTTGGGGTCCCCTTACTCATTCTTCCTGCTCCACACCCCCTCCTTGGTCGTATCCATCTCAATATTATGCCGAACCAGCTCCTCATTCATTTCACTCTTATGCTCAGCCACAGCCTCAGTGGAATGCACCTCATCAGGGGTGGAGGACCCAATACAACACTCCTCCTGCTCCTTTTCCTTCACCGCCTGCTCATCCACAACCATTGCCTCCTACTCCACCAAGGCCACCCCAAATGCCTGCCAAACCCCCACTCAACTATCCATACCACCACTTCCAAATCTGCACATTGGAGTAGCTCAACCCAATTGCAAAGCTCAGGCACAACATGTAGAAATGACTCCTCTTGGGCTCAAACATCTTCACCATAGCTTAGGAAGAGTATTGCAAATAAGAGACTATATTGAAAGCATTGAAGGACCAAATCCAGCAAAAGAAGATTCAAAAGAAAAGATCAAAGAACCATGGGCTGCACTTGATGAAGAGAAGGCATCAAAATCAGAGATCGAGAGAGTTCCCTCATGTTTACCATCAAATCCTCCATGTATTCAAGAGAAAAATCAGCAAAAAGAGGAATATGTGAAGGTCATGATAGAAGGTGACATGAAAAATGATCTAGATCAGTAAAAGGACCAAGGATATCAGAGCTATATTGATATATGGTTCCAGACAGTCACTAAGTTGTAGCATTACTCTCTTCCTCAGCTATGTTTAATCCCTTCAAAGTCAAATCATTTGGTTTCTGAAAGCTGGATACCTATCAAAGCATGCATTCCGAGCGTCCACATCATTTTGTCTCTAATCTCAATTTGCACATGGCTCCATTGGAAGTATTCTTATACTTGAAAAGAATTTTTTTTTTTCAAGTAGGGTAGGGTAGAAAAAAACGAAAAAATGAAAATAAGAAGAAAATAAAAATCTAAGGTGAAAACCTCCTCGGAGGCACCTTAGATTGGCTCATTGATTGAAAACCTCCATGAGACAGTCAATGGGTTGGAAAAAAGAGAAAATGAAAAGAGAATAAGATCCCTAGGTGAAAACCTCCCTTGGAGGCGCCTAGGGAAGGCAATTAGGGTGAAAACCTCTATGAGGCACCCTAGTTGTTTTCAAAAAAAAAGAGAAAAAAGAGAAAATAAAAAGAAAAATAAACCTAATTTCCATTGAATAATTGCAGGTTGTAGCAAGGACATTGCAGGTTAGGAGGATCGCTCAAAGCCAAGACAGAGGAAGTTCTATGCCTTCTACAGGAAGTTTTGTGTCTTCTAGAGGAAGTTCTGTGTCTTCCACAAGAAGCCTACAAACAAGCCAAAATTGATCTCCGAAGAGGACCACAAGGCTGGGAATCTATCCATGAGGCCCGCAAGCATCCATGTTTCCATCCCTCACCCTTCTCCATCATTTTTTCCATCTCATTGTGCTTCTTTCCTAAAATCTGCGTGTTCTACAAGAAGTTCCTGTAGAAATTACAAGATTTCTACACGAAGCTAGAAATGGATTTCAAAAAGGCAGTTTGGTGAACATGATAGCTTCCTCATGGGTTCATAAGTCCTCCTACAATCCTCAAACCTCTCTCCCATCAATTCCATGCCTGCATCACAGCCCAAGCTCATTTTTTTACCATGCAAAAACTTGTAGAATGCTTTGAAGAAAAAATACATAGAACATAATTTGTTTTTTCCCTAGCTTGAAAACCGTGCATCCATTTGCAAAACTGTTATAGGGGGAGTTGTATAAGGATGATGGAAACATGCCTGAGTAGTTTCAGCCAATTCCGGTGCACGATTTCCAAGAAATCGGCCTCCATCACCTTCAGCCATTTTTGCATTTTCTCCATATCCGTGCATCCGTTTCAAAACATGTTTCATGGGGAGATGCACATGGGTGATAGTAGCCTACCCAAGCAGTATCAGCCGATTCCGATGCATGGTTTCTGAGAAATTGATCTCTGTAATCTTCAGCCAGTTTCCATTTTTCTCAAAATATGTTCAACCATTGATCGCAATTTTTCTACGGGAGGTTCATAATGATGATAGGAACATGCTTAGAAAGTTTCAGATCGATCCGGTCTATTGCTCGAGAGCAATGGAGAAAACAAGTTTCTGCCTTGTAAAAATTCAACATCAGCAGCTTTAGGGTGCAGATCTGAATGTGGAAACAAATTCCTGCAGCTTAGATCCAGCCAGAGGATACCTGCACAATACAAAATAGCCATGAATCAGCTACCAAGCCATCATGCAACCACAGAAACAAATGCATGCAACAGCAAAAAGGACCTAGTAGCACGTCGACTTACAGGTATGCGTCTAAACCAGTTCCTCTATTTGAATCAATATGATTCCAAAATGCTTAAACGAATGAAATGGTGGGATTAAGCCAGGAATCTAGCAAAGTTAACCCGATAGTGCCTTCTCTAGTGCTCAGGCGGAAATCATGCAGTATATATGGATAGTTGATTCACGTGAAAATTAAAAAAACAATGAGTGTTGGCTGTTTGAACTCCAGTGCAAGTGATCTAGAAGAGAACATGCAGTTCATGATAGCACTGCAGTCTGCATGTGGCCATGTACACCTGACCACTTTACTTCCTCGCCATGAATTGCGCCATAATTCAAAAATGCTCGACCAAAGAACTCACGTTGACCACTTTTCATTTACATTTGCAACCATTCTCAGTGAGGTACGCATCCTCCTCCTTTGCAATTTGTTAGCCTAACCTTTTCGGCATGTTTCAAAATTCTCCCGCGCCCCAGGCTCGTTCAGAAGCGTCGTGACATCCTACAGAAGCTGACAACGCATTCTACGGGAAGAGGCTCTACAAGAAATACATCATAGCCTTCCGGAGCAGAGAAAATGGATTTTTCTTCGACAAATTTGGAGTCCCGAAAGAGGTAGGCTCGAAAAACACTCTTCCATGCATGGTGTGTTCAAAAGGTGATGAATTAAACTATATTGAATAAGGAAGTCAGAGACAAGTCTGCCTGTGAGTCAAAAATAGTGGTTTGCCTGTGTGTTGCTTGGAATTACTCAGTCGGTTCTACGTCAAAGCTCTCCTTCATGGTCCCTGATAAAAAAATTTCTCTTGAAGAAAAGATGAAGCACCGTGGGGGATAACCTACGTATGAAGTATTTGAATTTTCATGATTGTATGTATGCTAAGGATGAAAAATGAGCTATGTGCCCTATCTGTGAAAACCTGATTCTTTCTTTTACATATGGACAACCAAGTTTTGGGCAGCAAAATTTTTAGGACCAGGGAATTGGTGCAAGTTAAAATATAAACGCCTAAGAGATCCTTTCCTAAGGTTCAAAGGAGTAAACCATAAAACAACAGTCCCTCTCTGCTCAGAGCCTAAAACATAGCACTCTCACCATGCCAGGGGGATCTATCAGGAAGGAACCCTCGGATTCTAGGAAATTGCATGAACATCCCAAGGTGGTGAACCTCTTCACCCATGCCAATTAGATGACCTTTTGTGACAAAATTTAGGTTCATGACGATGAGATAATGGAGGAATTCTTAATGTCCCTGCAACCTAAATCAAAGACACAAGTAGAGTAGAGAGGACTGAAAAAGTCCAAACAAAGGAGGACACAACCAAGGCAACCACACCAAAATTAAAAGGAAAGATACCCCCAACAAAGAAGACCAAAAGAGTGAAGACAGTTTCTACAGGAAGCCAGAAAACAGTTTCTACAGGAAGCCAGAAAATAATCGACACAGGACTTTCTACAGGAAGCATGGAAATAGGGCAACAAAAGGAAAAATCGCCTGAGATTTTATCCAGGGAGGCAGTAGTTGTGCTGGCTACCCTAAGCACATCTCCAAAGCAAAAAACTGCCAGACCCCAGCCACCATCGAAAGAGCCAATCAAAATTGTAGACACCCCAGTTACACAAAAGGAGAGGTATCCCTCAAGGGCATCCATCACCTATGAACGGGGAAGCCCGAAGACATCCACCTAGAGAGAAAGAATGAAAATGTTGGACACAACAGCCTCTCTACAGGACACTGAGACTGTTCTACGGGAAACACTGGCTAAGCTAAGAGAGACCAAGAAATTGGAGGAAAAGGTGGCCAAACAATCACAGGAAGAAGGAAAGACAAGGAAACATCTGATGAACAACAAAGAGAGGACAAGCTGCAGGGTGAGGTTGAGGAGCTAACAAAACTGCTATATGAAAAGGAGCACAGGCAGTGGGAAGAAGTAGAGAGAAAAGCATGGTTTCATGACCGAGAAGAGGACATCACTTCAGAAGCTTGGCATGACAAGGAGGCCACCAGGGCCATCAAAGATGAAGAGATAGATTAGTTTCTCAGAGGATGAGCAACACTTTCAATAGGGGGTGATGATGAGCCCCAAAAATGGATAATTATATGGGCTCATTCAGCCTCCTAATTCGACTTAATCCACCATTCTCATTAGTTTATTGCATGTTTTTTATTATATATTCTGCTAATAGAGTGAATTGGGTTAGTCATTATTGCAACAAGTCTAATGTGTGCTTTATGCACTCTTTTTGGTCAATTTGGAGACAAAATCAAAGCTTTAAATGAGCACTTGGCAGCCAAATTCGTGGAGAGGATTTTTAGGAAGGTGTCCCCTTCATTTATGGGCCCTTACCTTGAATTATCCACCATCAGGTCGAAGTCCAAGGGCCACCAAATCAATTATCACAAGGGCAGACGAGCAAGGGCTAGTAAAGATGTTAACTACAAGTTTTGGAAGCCGAGTTCCTAAAGTTTAGGAGGGCTATTGGGGTCCTCAATTTGTATAAATAAGAGGGCTTAGGGCCTCATTTCAGTTATTCACTTTGTAGGCAGAAGTTATCTAGTTTGTAGTTCGATTTTAGTCATTTTTTAGGTAGTAGGTTAGCTTTGCATTTCAGCAGATTTTCAAGCTTTCCCTTGTGGACAATTTTTGATGTAACTATTATTTCTTGATCAATAAAGATGAATCCAGCTTTGCACCAGCTCTAATCTCTCTTAGGAGGCTACAGCTCTTGGGGTTGGGCCCAACCCAAGTGCCCAGTACCTCCTTTGTTCACCTTTATGTGTTTTTGCTGCATTCTTAAAATAACGTCTGCTATTTAGATTTAAATCTTGCATTGTTATTTAGATTGCTTTTGATGATTAAAAAGATTTTTTATGTTCAGATTGAGTTCATAGGTTATTAACAAGGAATATCTTCAGAAAAATGCCATCAAGGACCTCTGATCTCACCTCTCCCTCAGTGGGATCAGGAGCAGGGATCAAGGTGACCTTGCTGCCAACAAAAACACTACCTTTGCTTTGCCATGCAATCATTAATGTTTGATTTTTATTTGCAAAAGTTGGTTACATGTTTAGATTCTTGATTTCTTCGTTACATAGTTATTATACATGGTTTCATTGCGAATAAACTTCTGTTCATTCTCTTTACTGTTAGTTAGGCCAAATTAGAATAAAGTAGCTAGGTCATCGATTTTCCAAGTCATTGTTTGTTCCTATAGAGAAGCAACTTGCAGAGCACCTATAACACCTCTCCATCTACTCGTACTCCATCAATCCCAACTGCTCCATCCCATACCTCTGATTCTTGCCTCATATTTGCTACACCTTGACCTAGTTTCCATATTTTTGTGCAACATTGCTCCACTTCTCCTTGAACAAATCCAGCAATCCTCATCTCTCCTCAGCTCCATCCACCAAGTCTTCGACCTCCTCACACCCTTATCCTAATTCCATACTCACCCCTTCACCTTTCTCTCTCCATCCACCCTCCAAAATCCTCTTTTCGGAACATCCTGTAGAAATTACAGAACATCTTGCAGAACCCCTGCAGACTTTCTGTAGAAGCTCACGAACGCGGTTTCTTGATAGCCAAACTTTGTGAAACTCTCTGAAGGGTGATAGGGACCCATTACGCCCTCTTTGAACATTCCCAACCTTCTGCAAGCATTTCCTCTCGCCAATGCACCTCTGCACAATGAAAACCCAGTCAAATCACATGCATGATAATTTTGACAACTTATTCAAAATTACAAAAAGATGTTTTTTCAGATGTTACTGTAGAAGTAGCTTAGACACATGCATTTTAGCTTCCTAGAAGTCAATGGCATCTCTTTCAGTAGCTTGCATCCTCTTTCTTGCATTAGTAGGGCTAGCTGGTAAAATTAGGGTTTGCTAGGGTTTGCATTTCCTTTCAGCTTTCTAGTTTCTTTATGCATGTAGATTAGCCTTCTTTGAGTTAGCTTTCATCCATCAGTTAAAAGGCTTCTTCTAAGAGCTCATAGAAGTTGGCTTAAGCTCCTAGAGGACTTATGCCAGGTGATCAAGTGACAGCCGCAGCAAGAGCTAGTACTTGTACATACAACACCGTCACTTCCAAGTTTGTTACGAACTACCGAGTTGATAAAATTAAAGAAGGGAGTTCCAGGAGTTGCAGCATTATTGCTGCAATAATGGGGCCCACCATGTGCCTCTCTATGCCAAAGTCTTGATCTGAAACTGCAGCCATTAGTCCTTGAGGTATAATCCATATGATTTTGCTGGTGTTCTGCACTACAGTGCTTTTATAGACCAGCTAGCCATGCATGCTAGTTGTGTCTCCCTCTCTTCCAGCTATCTTCTAGTAATGCATTTACTGTTTCTGAGTGTGTTCTTTTGATTTCCTCTCTATGTCTTACAACAACACTTAATTCCCTACCCATTTCTATAAGCTTTTTCTTCATGTGACCAATATCGTCTACTCCCTTGGATGTGGTGATTTGCATCCACCTATGGATCCTTATTCTCTCTTTCTCTAACTCAAAGAAAAGTGGGATTGCAAATTTCTCTGGAATGATTTCCCCCCCCCCAAGAAGATTGTAGTAAGAGCCCAAACTAGGTTGGGGATCAGGTTCTTGAGTCTTTGGTTCTTCCTCCTTCCCCTGTGACTGTCCTTCTATTCTTTCTTCAAGCTTTTCGATCTCCTATAGCCTTGACTGTGTCTCCCATAGAAAGGTTTGTGCCTCCTATAGAACCATTTTTGAATCTTGCAGTTGCACTCTTTCCTTCCAAGTGGAAGACATAGGGGTCCCTCTTTCATATGTGATAGGGGTTTTAGAGGGAGATTCTTCTGCTTTGACAGCGGGTGAATCCTCAATTATAATGGACACTTTAGAAGAAGTTTGGGGCTTCCCTTGTTTGATCCTTGTTCTCTTCTGGGCCCTGAAATACATTGAGGTCTGCCTCTTCCTTTTTTTTTGGGTTTAATTGGGGTGCTAAGGGCAGCAAGAGTAGCTACTGCCTCCCTTTCTAGGGTCTTAGGATAAACTTCTGTCTTTTCTGACCCTTTTTCCTCTCCCTTTGTTTTCTTCTCTATCTCTACTGGTTTTGTTTCCTCTTTTTTTGGTTTGGTTTCTTTCTCCTCTGTCTTCGTTTCTTCCTTCTCTGTTTTTGTGTCTTCCTCCTCTGTTTGTTCCTTAGTTTTCTCCCCTTCTTCCCCTTGCTACTCTTCCCCCTCACTATTAGAAGGGCTAAGATCATGTGTGAGGGCCTTTACATCATCTTCTATTGTCATGTTTCGGAAGATTTCCCATGCTATGGGGATTGTGAAGGTATGGAGGGCTTCTTCCACTAACAGTTTTATTAACCCATGGTGAGCGAACTAATTTTTACCTCTTGCCTTCATCTTAATGCTGGATTCTATGAGGGACTGTAGGAGAAAATAGGGGATGCTGAGTTTCTGGGTTCTTGGAGTGTCCATGCCATATCTCAGCTCATGGAGAAGTGTGAAATCGTAGCCATAAACTATTCTATAACTCCCTTCACAGGAAATATATTTGATACTGTGGTAACTGACCTCATCCCAAGGGTAAGGTATGCTTGTTCTTCTAATGCCATTTTTGTCTTATACAGGATGTTCATTGTTTTTGAAGAAGTTTTCCTTGGCAGACTGTCCAATTGGATTTTCATCTTTGCTCCAAGGTAATCCCAGAGGAAGGGTGGTAACCCTACTGATGAATTCTAGGTGATTTCTATTGAGATACCTCTCAAAGTAACAGATGCATGGGTCCTCAAGAGAGGAACTAAAGAAGGGGAAAACTCCCGAGCGACTTCTTCATCAAACCATCAGAATTTCTCAAAAAATGGCATCCAATTTGCTCTGGTAAAAATGTCTAATATTTCGGGATGTTCATGGATCTTGGTTGAATTTGTGGGCTCCTTCCTCATGAATGCCCCTGCCATTTTGATTATACCCCTTTTGAACAAACAAGATAGAGATGGAGACAATAATTTTGAAGAAATAGGAAAACAGAGGAAAAACTATGTGTTTTTAAGAAAACAGGCGGAAAATTCTTATGCAATTCCTCTCCTTCTATGGACTCAATTTCTCCCTAAAATTGTGTCATTCCTTGAAAAAATTGAAAATCAAGGTGGGTATGCACAAAACCTACATCCTCAAGCCAGAAATCGAGCAAAAACCCCGTGATTTCTCCTTTAAAATAGCGTAATGACCCTCTTGTAGAACTACCTGTAGGTGCTCCTGTAGAACCTGTAAGTGCTCCTTTAGAACGTCGATAGCAGGAGGATGGATGAAAATTATAGAGAATGATGGTTTTGAGGCTATGGACGTGGCAAAGAGCTTGCTGTAGCTAAGTGGATGAGGATGAAATGGAAGAAAAGGCGGTGAAGGAGTTTTGAGGAGGAGTACTTATTTCTTCTTTGAGATGTTTTCGGTGATGGGGTGAGCTGGCAAGAATGTACGTTGCCATATTTGGACAATTGGTCCCCACTGCTGTGTCATCATGTCTCTTTCTCACAATCACTTCCCATCATTTTATCGGAGTTTGCAGGCACTCCACTACTTGTCCTTTAGATCTTTTTGTGAGTTGACTAGGCACACGTGTGGTGGCATCTCTGGATGAGCGCAGTCAACTAGATGAGGGTGGCCAGTTAACTAGCCACCTTTTCTCGTTCTACCCTAACCATGTCATTTGCTCATGCATATTTTCCAATTATATAGATGCAACAAAGGAGAGGGTTAGTCACTTACCTGTGAGTCAAATATACGTGCTGTGAGGTATTTTGGTTCATTTGTTGCTGCATGCTCGTATTTTAGTTGTTGCATGCTTATATCTCCTCTACTATTATGCTTTCTGCTTCCTAATGTGTGGCTTGTTTACTTTGTGTAGGTATCCTCTAGCTGGATCTGGCTTCAGATGTTCCCTTCAATCCTATGGTTGCACCTATTTTGTTGTTGTGGCTTGATTTTAATGGGATCAACTGCCACAGGAATTCCTACAGGAACTCCTGTAGCTGTTTCTCCCTTTAATAAATTTAGCTGATTTTTGTGTTGGGAGGATGATGCTACAGATGATAATGACGATGGAGAGGTACTTTGTAAGCTACAGGTTAGATTTGGAGGTGTTTCTCCCTTTATTTTTGTTTTTTTTCTAAAAACTAGTTCCTGTGTCTTTCGACAGGAAGGGAAAAAATGATGATGATGAGGTGGTGCAGGTGTGGGATGGATGGCAAGGAGGTTGGGTAGGTATAGGAGGGTCTACATGCTCTTCATGAAATCTCCCAACCCCTCAAACTACTTTTTGGAACCATTTTTGGCCCTCTGTGATTTCTACAGGAGCCTCCTGTAGAACATATAGTTTCTAGAAAAAACACAGTGGGGTGGAAGAAAGGTCAGAAATGATAGACAAGAGTTTGGGGGAGATGAAATAGGATCTACGACACCTTCTCTTGCTTCCTCTATTCCACCTGTAGCTTGCAATGCACATTAAAAGTCAATTTTATTTTTCTTCTTTTTTCAGTTTTTTTTCTTCTTTCTATTTTTTTTTTTTTCAAAACAACTATGGTGCCCCAAGGAGGTTTTCACCCTAATTTCCTACCCTGGGCACCTCCAAGGGAGGTTTTCACCTAGGGATCTTATTCTCTTTCTTTTTTTTATTTTTTTCATGACTGGGCTGCCTCAAAAGAGGTTTTCAACCCAATGATGGGACTCAAGCGCCTCATCGAGGTTTTCACTTGAGTCCTTATTATTTTTTTATTTTTTTTATTTTTTTCTGCTTCTTCAGCTAGTGGGTGAAGTGGAGGCTAAGACCTACTCCACTACCATCACTATCTTATTCAGATATTTAATGAACTCTCATTTGGAGAGGGGGTTCTTGTAAATCTTCAACCTATGTCCATTGACAAGCATGGAGATGGCTTCTTCATCAATGGTTCTGATTAGAACTGAACCATTTCCATTGCATTTTTCCATAATTTAGGGTCTCAGCCATATTGTCCTCATCTTGCCTTTGAAGTCTTTAAACCTTGATTCATATATCAGTGCCCACTCTCCCTCTTAGAATTGTTTCTCCTTGATATTTTTATCATGCCATATCCTCCTCTGAAGCTGAACTACCTCTGTGTGGAGAAGGGCCTGCAATATTTGTTCATCCAATCCATTGACCTGGAGTAGTCTTTCCCTCTGTGCATGGTTGAGGTCTAGGTCCAGCTGAGCTTCCATTCTTAGTGTATTGTATTCAAATTTTATTGACAGCAAAGCCTTCTTCCCATAAACCAGTTCATAGGGTGTGAACCCTGTGGTGGTCTTCCATGTTGTGTTGTAGGCCCAGATGGCCTCAACTAGTCTATCCACCCAGTCTTTTCTGCTACTTCTCACTACCTTGGTTAGAATTCCTTCCAAAGCTATGTTAGTGACTTCCACCTGCCCATTGGCTTGTGGATGGTATGGGGTGGAAGTCTTGTGCTTTATTTTATGATGTGTGGTCATGTTTTCAATCAACTTGGAAGTGAACTGACTGCCTTGGTGTGTGACCATTTCTCTTGGATACCCGAACTTATAGAATATATTTTCTCTCAAAAACTCAGCTACTTTTCCCTCTGTTGCTGCTTTGATTTCTTTTTTTTCTACCCATTTTGTCAAATAATCGGTGCACACGATGATGTATTGCTTCTGTTTTCAATGAGGATTGATAGGACCCATAAAGTCCATGCCCAACTTCTCAAATGGCTCAAGGGTCACTTGAGGTTGCACATGCATCTCATCCTTTGGAGTATCTTTCCCCATCCTTTAACAATGATCAAATTGGTTGGTATACCTCCTCACATCATGATGAAGAGTGGGCTAGTAGTAGCCTACTTGCAATATTTTGAAGGCAGTTCTCTTTGCTGCAAAATGGCCTCCACAAGGCCCGTCATGATAGGTTAGGAGAATGTTAAAAAATTCCTCTCCCTGACACATCTTCTCAAGATCTGATCTAGGCCATGTTTGAAGACATTGCCTCCAATCTAGGTGAAAGGGGAGCTTTTCCTCATGATCTTTCTCTTCTCCTTCAAGGATAGGTGTGGTGAGAACTATGTTGAAACCAATTAGTTTGCTATATCAACAAACCATGGAGAGAGTACTAATATAGAAAACAAGTGTTCATCTGGAATTTGATCATCCACCATTCCTTCTTCACCTACAGTAAAATTTACTCTAGACAAAAGGTCAGCAACAACATTTTCTTTACCAGGCTTATAAAAAATGGTCAAATCAAACAACTGTAGTAAAAGCAATCATCTAATAATGTGAGCATTTACATCTGGTTTGTTCATTAAATATCTAATTGCAGCATGATCAGTGTGCACAAAGGATTGATAGCCTGTGATGTAATGTCTGAATTTGTTTAAAGAATGTACTACAACTAGGAGCTCCTTCTCGGTTACCGTATAGTTAACTCTGCCTTTGAAATTTTTTTACTTATAAAGTATATGTCATAAGGTAACTTTTCATCAAGTTGTCCTAAGGCTGCTCCTATTGCTTTGTTCGAGGCATCTGTGTGAATGTGGAAAGGCAGGGCCCAGTTTTGGCCTCTCAAGATTGGGGCAGTCACAAGTTTGCTTTTCAAGGTATCTAGGGCTTCTTGATAGTTTTCAGTCCATATGAACTCGGCATCTTTTCATAAAAGACCAAACAATGAAGAGGCAAACTTACTGAAATCTTTAATGAATCTTCTGTAATACCCACCTAAGAGTAGGAAACTTTGGACATCTCTCACCTTTTGAGGAGGTGGGACCCTTTGGATGATGGCAATTTTGTTGGGGTCCACCTGCAATCCTTGTTGAGATATTGCATGGCCTAGCACAGTCCCTTCCGTCATAAAAAATTCACATTTTTCCAGACTGAGGGATAGGTTTATTTCAGTACACTTATCCATGACTTTTCCTAGGTTAGATAAAGCTTCCTGAAAGTTAGAACCAAAAGGAGTAAAATCATCCATATATATTTCCACTGCATCATGAACCAAGTTAGAAAATATTCTGAATACTGCTCTCTGGAAAGTGGCTAGAGAATTACACAACCAAAAAGGAAGGACCCGATATGCAAGGGTACCCCAAGGACAAGTGGAAGTGGTCTTATCTTGGTCCTTCGGGCTGATTTGAATCTGATTGTACCCGCTAAAACCATCTAGGAAGGAGAAATTTTTTTTCCCCGCCAGACCATCTAACACTTGATCTATGAAAGGCAAAGGAAAATGGTCCTTTTTAGTGGCCTTGCTCAGATCCTAATAATTGACACATATTCTCCACTTACCATTTTTCTTTGGCACTAGCACCAAAGGAGAGAACCATTCACTATTAGAGATGGGGTAGATGAATCCTGCATCTAATAATTTTTACAATTCTTTCTTAACAATGTTTTTGAGTGCAGGATTCATCCTCCTTTAAGGATGCCTGATTGGATTTCAGTCTTCCTTAATGTATATATGATGAGTACATACTGAAGGGTGCACTACCTTCATCTCCTTATAACTTCAGGCGAAGGCATCTAAATGTTCTCTCAATAAGCTACACAGCTCCTTCCCCTGGGAGAGAGGTTGGGTCAGCTATATAGAGATCCGTTAAAGGATTGTTTTGGGTTTCTTTCACTATATCTTATAATGGAGAGGTATTGGGGGGTGGATTCTGAATTAAATTTTCAATGATATCATCCTCATTTTGCAGTTTTCCCCCCATGACAGTTTCTAATGCACAAAGTGGTGTAGAATAGACTTCATCCTCATCCTCCTCCTCCAACCACAGAGGTAGATCATGTTCTAGCAAGCGTTGGGTAGGAGGGTAAAGGATCAACTGTTTCGGCATATGACCATTCTTGATGGTCATGTTCTTAGCTTGATAGCTGATGGAGGCATCGACAGTAGCCAACCAGGGTCTCCCCAAGATGAGAGGATACTAGGTGAGCTTTGCCTTTGGCTGGAGAACTAGGAAGTCAACAACGTACTCCCAAGATTCAATGGAGACCATCACATCTTCCATAATCTCTTCAGGTGTCATGGAGGAGCGATCTGCTAGCTACAGAACCATCATGGTATTCCTCAAGGAGCCCTGGAGGTTAAGTTTGAGCATGGTGTCCTTTGTCATGACATTAATGGTAGTTCCCAGATCAATCAAGGTATGTGGGATCATGGTGCCATTGATCTGGACATCAACTACTGAGCTTCCAGGTTCTAGATATTTTAGATAGATTATCTACCCCAACATCAGGTCGAATAGTTGTCCTATGACATTGATGGCTGGGGCATCTCTCTTGTGCCTTCCTAGATGCCTAAAGCACTTCTCCTTGATCATCCTATTGTATATAGGCACATCTTTTATGGCTTGGAGAAGTGGTATCTTTCCACATAACTGTTTTGATTCTCCCAGAAGTTCAGTTTCTTCTCAGCTGGGTTGTGTTGTCCTAGATAGTCTCTTAGGAAAGGGTGGAATTGCTTTAGGTTCACTTTCCTCTTTATCTTCCTCAACCTGCTTAGGGGGAGGCTAGCTATCTGGGATAACCTTCCCAGATCACAGGTTAATCTCTTGAATCTCCACAGCATAAATTGGGCATGATGGTTCCCCACTATATACTTGTTGGGCATTTCTGTTGTTCGGGTTTGGGTTCGGCTAGGTAGGCAATTGAGATTGCCTTGGTGGAGAAAGAGGCAATGGTTGTGGTTAAACCAGTGGTGGAAACAAAAGAGTGGGAAGAGAGTTGTATTGGGGCCTCCACACCTGATGAGTTGCATTCCACTGAGGTTGTGGCTGAGCATAGGATTGAAATAAATGGGTGGTTAGTTGGGCATGATACTGAGATGGATAGGACCAAGGATGAGGTGTGGACCGAGAAGGCTGAGTAGGAGGGCCCCAAGAAGGTATGGGAGTGACTTGGTTGGGGTTGTAGTATGCCTGGGTTGTCCCTTGTATCCCCTGCTGGTATGGTCTAGGTCCATGCGGTCTCCTCTAGTTCATGAAATAGAGTGGTTCAGTGGCTCCTTCAGCTCCCTGGTATACAGCTTTAAGTCTGGGCAAGGAAGGGCACTAGTCCGTAGAATGATCTTCTTCATAGATTGAACAAACCTCTATAGTGTTCAATGGGCATTCGTTCCTAGGATGCCGCCTGGTGCACCTAGGACAAAAGATGGCCAAAGCCCTCACTGCTTCCTCTTGTTTCCTTTTGATATGCAAGGTATCCATTTGCATGGCAAGAGTCTGCAGCATATCACTCTTGAAGTCTTCTAGCATGTTTCCAAGTTCACCTTTGATGGAAGAATTGGATGAGGAGGTACTGGCTATGGGTTGACTCCCCCTACTTCTCTTCCTTGCTGCTCTAGAATTATTTCTAAGGACAGTCTTGATGTCCTCATAAGGTAGTTGGTAGATATCTCCCCCGGCCAGTAAATGGAGGGTGTCTTGAAGGTCTTTCGGAATTCCCATGAGCATGACCAACTTCAGAGATTCAGGGTCAACTGTGCACCTGTCTCTTTTGTAACTGTGTTGTAACCTCCCTTCATAATCTTCCAAGGATGCATCACCTCCCATGGTCATTTAGGATATTTCTTCCTTGGTATCTTTTGACCTATGGTAGCCTCGGTATTTTTTGTTAAGGGAATGCTGCATCTGAGCCCAAGTTGTGATGCTATTGCCAGGTAACCCCATGAACCAACACAATGTTGCATCCTTGAGAGTAGAAGGAAATAGTTTCAACTTTTTCTCATCTTATACATAGTCATAGCTTCAACAGATGGCATCAAACTCAAACAATAAAGTGTTAGGATCTTCTGTGGTCAAACCGTGGAAGTGAGGTAGGGACGAAGTGCTTATGTTCTTCATTTTGGTGCCCCCATTGGTCTCTCAGATGGGAAAGGTACCCTATACTCTTTCTCCATTCCCCATAGAATTTCTGTTTTCAGCCATTGTCTCAGGAGGGATGTCTTCTTCTTCTTCCCCTATAGGTTCTTCAAATATCTCAGGTTGTTCGCCTAAAGGTTCTTCTTGATTAGTGCCACCGAAGAAGAGAGAAGGGTGGCTATGTGATGTAGTTGGGGTGTTGGGCAAGAATTTTCCTGAATTATCTCTGTTCCTACGAGGCATGAAAGGAAATAATTTTGGTTGGTTTTTTGTTTTTTTCATTGCTTATACCTGCAAAACTAAAATTAATTGAACAAAAAAATTGCAACTAACTAAAATGAACTTGCTAAGATGAAATTTCAGAACAGAAAAGGAATATGAAATGCAGAACTGAAAGCAAGGAAATGACTAATCTAGTTTTTCTGAAATGAAGTTGCTGAAATGAAATTGCAGAACTGAAAAGGAAAGCAAACGAAATAGAGAAATAAAATCAAGGAAATGACTACTCTACTTTTGATGAAATGGAAATTGTAGAATTGAAAAGGAAAGTAAGGAAATGTAGAAACTAAAAGAAACAACTACTCTACTTTTGTAGAAATAAACTACTTAGTAGAATGTTGCGATAGACAAATAGAAGAAAGTAGTAATCGAAAAATACTCTGATGCTTCCCTGGCAATGGCACCAAAAAGTGGTGAGCACCACTATTGCAGTAATAATGCTGCAACTCCTAGGCTTACTACGTTACTTTTATCAACTCGGTAGTTCGTAACAAACTTGGAACTGACGGTGTTGTATGCACAAGTAGTATTTCTTACTTCAGATTGTCACTTGGTCAACTGGCACAAGATCACTAGGAGCTCAAGCCAACTTCTATGGATTCCAGAAGAAGCTCTTTATGTGATGAAAGAAAGGAAAGCTTACTCTACAGAGGCTACTCTAATTGCAGAAAGGAAAAGAAGACTGAAATGTAAAGTAAACCTAGCAAACCCTACTTAACCGACTAATTCTACTTTTGCAGAAAGAGAGATGAAAACCATGAAATGGATGCCATTACTTAAACTAGGAAGTAAACAACATCTACTCAAGCTATCTCTAGAAGGAAATGATGAAACAACATATTTTTGGATTTTTATGTATTTTTATGTGAAATTGTCATGCATGTAATTTATTTAATTGTAAATGTGGCAGCGATTAGGTGGTGATGGAGGGAAAATTTGGGATTTGTAGAGGTGTAGGATGATGTGGAGGGGTTCTAGGATGGCTCAGGTGGCCTTCTAGAGGCTTTTCCAACAATCGGACTTCAAAAATAAGCCTACAGGAAAATCTACAAGAGGCTGCAGGGGATCTACAGGAGGTCTATAGGAGGATGTCGAAAGTTGTTTTAGAGGTTTTGAAGGCAGGAAAGTAGGTGGAAAGGGTAGCTAAAGGCTAAGATGATGTGTTAAGGTGTCTAGGGTCCATCAAGAATGATTGGGAGAGAGAAATATAGTTAGATTTGTTCAAGGAAAGAGAGGAAAGTCTATGGAAATGTGAAAAAAACTAAGGCGGAGTTGAGATGAACTATGGGTGACCTCTGGCATAGATCCAAGAGATATTGTGATGGCTGATGGGCTAAATTGTTGTGAGAAGAGATTTGCTACCAGAGAACTGAAAATCAAACACTAAGATTAAGTAAGCAAGGAAACTAAGTACATAAAAAAAATAGAATTTTGCATCAAGCTAATCAATATCACGAGCTATGGAAAGAAATGCTGAAGAATGTTGTAATGAGAGAAAGCATGGAAGGTAACTTATTGTAAGATATAAATGAGCATGGTGAAAGAGATCTACAGCAAATCATTAACCTTCTAACAAACTGCAACACTAGAAATCCTATGGAAAGGTCAAATCTATGTTTTCATGGTAGCAAGAGGGTCTTGGCCTCAGTTCATGGTCCCAAATGGAGAAAAGGAGGCCAAGGCTTTGTTGATTGCCTTTTGTATCTTCTTTCTATCACTGTTCAACCTTCTATGGGAAACTCAAATCGAAACAACCTTCTAAATCACCAAAAGCAACCTATTATTAACTAAGAAAGAAATTTATCTAACAACAACTAATCCATAAACTAAAACAAAGCATATAAATACAAAAAAGAGGAGCTTGGCTGCTTGGATTGGGCCCTAACCTAAGAAATTTAGCCCTCTGAGGTAACTCAGTGCAAGCTCGAAAAGGACTTCATCTTTATTAGAAAAATAATAATAGGATTACATGAAACTGTCAACAAAACTAAGCTCGAAGTTGAGCAGAGCAAAGCTGCAACAAAAATTCAAAAATTTGACTAACTTCCTATTGAGGCCCTAGGGTTCTCTACTTATACAACTGAATCTCCCAATAGCTTCCATAAAATTAGGGAGGCTTGGCTCCCAAAAATTGAGGGAAATAGAAGTTATCCTCCACTTGCTCAGTTGCCTCTTTAGTGCATTGATGTGGTTGTTTGTTCTCCAAGTTGCATGATGGAGAATTCAAAATGGGGAGTCATAAATGAGGGGGATACCCTCCTATAAGTCCTCTCCCTTGTCTTCTTTGAATTATTGCTACCAATTTTCCATTAGATCTTTGACTTTATCTCCAAAATTGAACAAAAATCCGCATTAAACACATATTAGACTCCATGACATAATGACCAACCCAACTCACTCTATTAGCATAAATATAATAAAAAAACATGCAATAAGCTAATGGGAATGGTTAATTGAACTATGTTAGGAGGGAAAATGAGCCCATATAATTACCCATTTATGGGGTTCATCATTACTTGAGTATAATGAGAGATGCATTTTATCACGAAATTATTTTTTCCTAAGAAAGATTGCATGGATTTGGTATTCACTATGAAAGAGATCTGCATGATGGCTTTGACCCCGTCAGGGTCAATATTAATTCCGATATTTTCCAAGATGTGTTCAAGCAGGATTTGTTCGAACAAACCAAAGATGCTCTTCCTGGGATTAAGGGAAATCCCATATTTTTGACACTGCTCAAAAATATGTTTTAGATGAAGTACGCGATCTAATATTTTCTTGGAGAGGACAATAACATCATCCAAATAAACAAAAATTTGCTAACCTATTAGGTTTTGAAAGTAAATTTTCATTAATCTTTGGAAAGTCCAACATGTGTTTATAAGTTGAAATGGCATTCTTTTGAAAGTGAATGTTCCCTATTTGATCGAGAATGTAGTTTTTAATCTGCCTGGTTTTGCTACCAACACTTGATTATAACCTAAGAACCCATATAGTAGTGATAGAATTTCATACCCATATACTATGTGGAGTATCTACTCCATGGATGGCACCCGATAGTTATCCTTATCAGAACCATGATTAATATTGTTAAAATATTCACATAATATTATCTCTCAAGACCTCTTTCTCACTGGGACAATATAGAAACCCACATGGAATTTCAAAATTTAAATATGATCTGAGTGTTCAACATATTTCTCAATTCCTTATGTATAATGGGTTCCAGGGATTACGTGTTAGTTAATACAAGTGTCATAAGTCTTTAAATCATCGTATTTGCATGAAAACACATCACGATAAGTTTTGAATAAGTGGATAAACAGTTGTCATTCTTGTGGAGAACAACAAGTGCCGAGGTTCTCATACTTCAGATCTTTTAGTGTTGCCAAATTGACTTTTTGATATGATAACTTTGAACTATGAGTCTTTGTGTTGGTTGGGCCCCTAAATTGGTTTTTCAGATCATATAATTTCTCTAGGGACATCACACCCTTGGACATAGTATTTCCCTTCATTCCATTACATCCATCCTGCAAAGTCGATCATTATCATCCTCATCTATGGAAGCATATTTGGATACTTCAAAACATTAGCCATGAAATGAAATATATTTTGGTCATCATTGAAGACATGTAAGTTAGTGACATTTTCTGTCCCATATGGTTTATATATAATTTCAATAGAAAA
Organism: Pinus tabuliformis; assembly: GCA_031772625.1. Taxonomy (NCBI): domain Eukaryota; kingdom Viridiplantae; phylum Streptophyta; class Pinopsida; order Pinales; family Pinaceae; genus Pinus; species Pinus tabuliformis. The sequence continues at coordinate 968,144,847 of CM062812.1, forward strand.
CCCACTTTTCAATGGAAACATCCTACTGGATCCATTTTCTAATTCATTTGTGTCAGCATTTATAATTTTAGGAACAAAAATGATATTGAAATCTTTGAAATGATTGATTAAACACCATACCCCCTGCTGGTAGTTTTTACGATGCAGTGAAACACAATGTATAGTATCTTGTACCTAGAATGTAACCACCTCTGAATCACCTATTACCTTGATAATTTCTAACTTCAAGCCAATATATTTCTTTAATCTAATTATGATTGCTTTGTTTTCAGCAGTTTTATTGGTGCACTCGAACTCCAGACAAAATGAAAGGATGTGCTTATAATTTCATGGGTCTATCAAAACACAACCTACTGTAGAACTATCTTGCATATTTGAACCATCAAAATATAAAGTCCAAGAATTATAAGCTACTAAGTTGCATCAAATACTACTATTAGTAATATTACTTCTATTATGCACATCTATATTACATGTTTCATTTTCACTAAGTAGAGAAAAATGAAGGAGTTCTAGCTGTGTATTTGGTGGAATGGGTGATGGTTGTTCCTGATAGCACCCGAGATTAGTTTGAAGAAAAAACTCCCAAAATTGAAATCAGAAACAAAAAGAGGCTCGTTGTGGCCCTTAAGTTGTGTCATGGTGTGTTTAGTGTACAACTCATTTTTCACTCAAATATGGTTATTCCTTCCCTTATATGGAAGCCACAAATTTTACTAGTCTTTTGCAAAATATCACTATAATTTGCTAGACAAGTCTTTGCTTAGTAGTACACCACAGGCTTCCGGTATGTCCATAACTACAATATTTATACGTTGGTGAACTCGGTCATATTTTTATAATCTGATAAGAACATTCTTAAGCTAATTAAAAGCTTGGAAAAAGAGACCTATCCAACTGAATAATTTGTACATCAATTTTCTCCCATTTTGCACTTATTTTATTTTCTATGGATAGGGCCATGACATTCATAGATGCACCAGAGTCGATTAAAAAATTATGGTCATTTTAATTAAATATTTCAAACATTAATAAAAATGGTGGGAAAGGAGTGATAGATTCTAATGTGAAAGTTTTTTCTATAGACTCAAGAGGGACTGAAGAGTTACCTGACACCTTTTGAGAGGAGGAAGCTTTATCACTCGTTGAAGGTTTCCAAAAAATTGGATAATAATTTCGCACTGGCTTGTGATCTTCACAAGGTCATATATGGAAAAAATTTCCCTTGTCTTCACCACATCTTCCACAATCTTATAATCAAGCGTTCAACCTATACCATGAAATTTTGAAGTGTCTGGAGAGGTATCTTTCTTCAATTCTTTCAAAGTGCTAGACTTACTCTTGTTACTCGAGGAAGTTATCTTGGATGTGGCTTCTTCTCCAGGCTTACTTTGTGCATTCTGAGTATGATTGATAGGTGGAAAGATTCACCAACATCATGTACGTAGGATCCAACCCACACTCAAAATATAACCTTCTCCTCACTATAATTGGCATCCACTTTGCCTAATATCATCTCTATTCTTCTCTACCCTTTGGCCACGCAACCCATTGTCCTCTTCTCACTCTGCAGTAGCTTGTTGTCAACTTAGAGCCCAAGCAACACTTTATCTTTTGTTCTGAGCCCTCTTCTCTAAACACATATAGTTAGCACTCAGACCCTTCTACTCCATAGGCCCTTCTCGACCTCTTCTGTTCATATGCTCTTCTTGGCCACTCACACAATAGAATAGGCTCTCAGTGTTGCCTTCCACTACATAGGTACTCTTAGCCTCTTCTATGCAAGAAAGGATCACTCAACCTTTTCCTAGCAGCACACTCACACCCATAGAGCTATAGACATATCTCTCTGGAAAATATACTTATTTCCCCTAGTTTCTCAACAACAATCTTGGGTTTTTTCCCACCATTCACGCTACCTAAGTGTACCTATGGATGGAACTCCTTGTTGTTGTGTCTAATACGTGAATTATGCTACTAAACCAAAGAATGGCCACCAGAGTGTCCCCATGCTAAGAATTAAATATTAGTCATCTATCACACTCCAACTAGGCTCTCCATGCTTATTCATGGATGATAGAGCTTGAGAGGTACTTCAACATGGCTTGTTTATTCTTTAGTTATTCCCTTGTAGTGTGTAAGAAAGATCAAGGATGGAATGCCTCATTTCACTAATAGACTCCATTTAAATTATCCTGCGGAATTATGGTTCTTTCAGCCTTGACACAATGATCTCTGGTTTGGTCTCCTGCCTATGACATACAACATTGACTCCATCGACCAACCTTACTATGCACATTTACTCTTTAGTTGTTGGCTCATTCATTTATCATACCTCCCTCTCCTATTATATCATAGCCTATACATATCGTAAAATTTATTAAATTGATGTTAGGAAATCACAAGGTTCCTATATTGTCCTTTAGCCCCTTCTTCTTAGCATCCTATTGATTTTCCACCATGGGGTAGGGTGTTGTGACCGATAACTTCATACACCTCTGTATTTCAGTTTAAGAGCATTCAAATATCATTAACTTTTATTAACATGTGTTACAAAATAGAGTGTTCCCAATTGGACTTTAATTCCTTTTTCTTTGCCCCTTCTTCTTTTGACCATATGACCAGGTGTTTTGACCAATGTCATAACACTTAGGTGCTAAGGTCTTCAAGATCCCACTGGGGATATATCTCCTTTTTTATTTTCTCTCTACCCCTAGTTCTTTGGGCTTCCACAACTAAGCACCATTCATCATTGGAAGTTCGTTGGTAATTGGACCTTCTAAAAAAGTAATTATAGAGGAGTTGCGAAATCCCCACGTCCGATATTCATACCTCTAAGATGATGTCACTCTCTCGTCATCATATCCACATGGCATCCCCTTAGTGGTGACATGTGTCATCTATATTTTCCCCATTAGGCCACCCTATAGTGCTGAAGTTTTGTACAATGTGTCCTTTGTACTGGCATGTCATGTTGACATCATCTACCACCATCATCTACTACCATATGTCATATCAAAGGAGAGAGAAAGGATCCTTGATTCTTTGGTTTTGTGAACAAATTCCTTTATAATTATTGTTCCTTGCAAACCTTGGTTCTTTTAAGGAATTAAACTAACAAGAAGTTACGAGGTTTCGACCTCCAATGTTCCAACCTCCCAAAGTTCTCGTGTTTTGATAATCGCCCCCCTTGCATCAGATATTTCACAGAACGCAATTACGATGGGCTTACAAAATCCTCGACCTCAGTTGTTTTGATATTTTGAACCTTCGAGGATCTGATGTTATACCTACTTTGATATTAGACCCTCCTTTGATATTCTGAGGCTCCAAACTCTAAAATTTAGACTTTCGATATTTTGGCCTTCCGAGATGCAACCCTTTCAATGTCCTGAAATTCAACCCCTTCCTAAGGACTTCAAGGTCCTTACTTCGGTTGTCAATAACTTTTGATCCCGAGACCCATTCATGGATTTCCACATACCATTGGAAATATATTTTCTAGCACTAACCAGCTATGCTAACCATAAGAGTATCTCATCTTATCTCTTTAGGTATAATCTCCTCCAAATTCTGGGACTCCCAGCCATCATAGCCATCATTTTATGGCTTCTAAAATAATCATGCTACTATGATAATTTTCTACAGGGAACTGTAGCGACCATGGGACTCCCCCACCACCAGAGTCATCATTTTACAACCTCTTGAGTAAGCATGGGACTATGGTTATTCTCTACCAAAGACTACAAAAGCCATGGGACTCCCTCTAAGCTTGACACATCAAGTATGTGAATTCTAGCAACTTCTGCCATCACAACTAGTATAGTGGACATCAATATTGTCTTTCCTAACATCATGCTAGCATATACATCCATGTTGATGTGGTTCACATCATATCCAACACACATCCTAATTGTCAGGCAATCCCAACTACACAACTTGGTGTCTCAGCATGATTTTTGACATCAATGCCAACACACTTATTGCCACTAGCCAGACAAACAATGTCAATTGTCCAACAATCCCCCCCTCTAGAATCGATGGAAACACCTCTTCCCTTATCAACATTGACGTCTAATCCTCATGCTTATTCACATCTCCTTGAATGAGCCACCAATGACATTCTCTCCTCTGCATGGGCCATCACAATTTCTCCAATAAGCTTCTCTCCCCCTTTAACATCAATTGCAAGGTGCTTACATGCTACTTCTTCTTCCTCATTTAATCATTGACTAACAATGGCTGAGGGTCTAGATGTTGATGTGCATTCTGCTCAATATAATTTTCTTCAGGGGCTAATAGTTTCTATGCTATAAACTTGATATATCTGATGGGCTCCCCTAGAACATATACTTCCTCTACTTTGAATGCCTCCCTTCCTTGACACCTAATGGTTTTCAACTAATTACTCTCTTTGCCAACGTACGTTTTGTACCAATTAAAAAGAAACTGACACCAATTAAAAATTCTCATGGTATTTCTACTGATGTAAATAACAATCATTAGTGATTCATTGAGCTTTCTCTTCACTATTTTTGTTGATTCATGATTCGTGGTAACTTCTCCCCTTCAAATCATACTTCTAGAATAGGGACTGTTGCTTAAATAATAACAATTGCACTAAAAAATTGATACAAATTGGATTTTAAACCAAGAAACATATTATAGCTCTTTCTCAGAAATAAATGTACAATTACACAAAAGGGATACTACATATGAACCCAGACCATCAATTTACATACCAATACTAATTGAAGTCTAAGGGATATTAAATGTTATTGTGCTTCATGAACACAACATTGCTAGAAAAATCAAATTCACAACTTAATTGAAATAAGGTTATTTCACCAAAGATGCAAACCTTTCATTCTGTGTGCAAGATTTCTTCCTAACACTAATAATTGTTTCCTACTACTACTATCAATGTAGCTCCCCTTGAGCCAATGCTCTCTAATCTCCTACATATGCTTCCTCACTTCTCCATCAAGCCTAATCTTGTGGACTTGAATTAACTATGGGCCTCTTATCATTCCACGATTCTTTTGCAACTGATATTCTTCTTCCCAAAACATAAGATATTGTTGTGTACTCCCCTTGAAACGCTGCTGATTCACACCTTTCTTCATTTGTAATGCTAATACATTCGAAATAAAGAAATTTATCACTATGATTAGCAAGGGGACTCGACCATACCTCCAAAGTTCAATGCACCTATCTGGATATTATTTATGATTTCCTACATCTCACTTATTTGACTTCCCTTGAGTTCACTCTCTTCATTTAGTGGAGAGGAACAAAGGATCTACTACCACAGAGTAGATTGTCATCTTTCTTCATCCAAGCCTTCTTCTTTCGAGCCTTGATAGAGGCATTTCATTCAATATTCTTATTTTCCCATGTTTGGGCTTTCTCTTGGTTGCACATGGGTAGATGAATCTTCTCCTTCACCTACTCTTTCTTCACCCAAATATTTTTTGTTCCTTTCTACCTTACAGAGGGGTCTACTAAAGGAGTAGGAGGATCATTCTTCCTAGTTTTCTTCAGATTTCTTCCTCCTCTTTTCATATTGATATTGTAGGTTTTAACCCCATACAGAAATTCCCTGCTTTTGAATTCTGAAACATAGAAAATAAACAATGCGAGAGCATAACACATAAAACACCTATACACAGAGATTTTCCCTTGGATCCCAAAACCAGGACTACCAGCTTGATTTTTAATTATGTTCCTTTCAATGTTATAATACATATTTATACATGCCAAAGCATCCAATACCATGGACTGAAAACCATCATGTCCAAAAAACATGTGAGAAAATAATGCACAAAACCATAGGTGGGTCCACCCAACCTAACATAGGGTCCAAAACCCAAATTTTCTGAGGTGCTGCCCCAGACTCCATTAAGTGGGGTTACGGGTACGCCTCAAACACCGTGTGACCCCCCGGTTAACTACATGGGCTAGTCATGGAAATAATATAATACAACCCAACATTCTCGCACTTTTTGTTTTCTTTCCACAGGGGGCCACATAAGAGCTTGGTCATTTTTCCAGCCCTGAAATGCCCATTGTCTCTCTACACAAAGAGAAATTTTTAGAGCTCACATATTTTTCAATGTATCTGCAATATTCTTCAAACTGTCCACCTTTACCAACAACAACTTTTTGTCTTCTATCATATCCCTCACAAAGTGATACTGAACATCAATGTGCTTTGTCTTTGAATGATATGTGGTGTTCTTTGCTAATAAATTTGCACTTTCGCTGTCACAGTCTATCCTTATAGCTCCCTGTACTAACCCCATACTTGAACACAATCTCTGTAACCAAACTGCTTCCTTGCTTGCATGAGTGACTGCCACGTATTCTGCCTCTGTAGTTGATAGTGCCACTAGAGATTGCTTCTTACTCATCCAACTGACTGCACCTCCAAATATGTTAAACACATACCCAGTTGTACGTATTCTGTGATCCAAATATCTAGCTGAGTCTGCATCAAAATATCCATGAATATCCAACATTCTGTGCAATACCGATCTTCCTTGGTAGCACAAACCATAATCACTAGTGCCATGCAAATACCTGAAAACCCGCTTCACTGTTGTCCAGTGATCCTTCCATGGTTTTGACATAGACGTGTTCAATACTCCCACTAAATGGGCTATATCTGGTCTAGTACATACCATTGCATACATCAAGCTACTAACTGCACTTGCATATGGAACATGGGACATGTCCTCTTCCTCTTCTTGTGTCTTGGGACACTGTTCAGTAGATAACCTCACACCTACAGAAACAGGAACCTTCACCGATTTACTATCCTGCATATTAAACCTCTATAGTATTGTCTCAACATACTTCCTTTGGTTTAACCAGAGCTTCCTCTTTGCCCAATCTCTTTTAATTTCCATGCCAAAAATATAGTTTGCAGCACCAAGATATTTCATGTCAAATTTGGAGGACAATTGGGTCTTCAAATCCTAGATAATTTGTTTTTCATTTCCAACCAGCAGCATATAATCCACATACAAGACTAGATAAATAACACAGTCACTAATTAATTTAAAATACGCACACTAATCTGCTTTGCTTCTGGTGAGGCCAAGTCCCCATATAAATGTATCAAATTTCTGATACCACATCCTTAGTGACTATTTTAAGCCATACAGAGACTTCTTTAACTTGCATACTAGTTCTTTCTTACCCTTCACCACAAAGCCTTCAGGCTGCTTCATGTATATTTCCTCTTCCATATCCCTGTGAAGAAATTTTGTCTTCACATCCATCTGTTCTACCTCAAAATCAAAAGCGGCAGCAACAGATAAAAGTAATCTAATAGAAGTTACCTTGGCAATAGGAGAAAAATATCACCAAAATCAATTCTCAGCACCTGGAAATAACCTTTTGCTACCAACCGAGTTTTGCATTTCTTCACCTTTGCTTCTGCAATTGCCTTCTTCTTGAACACCCATTTGCTTCCAATGGGTTTCCTTCCAACTGACAACTCCACCAGATCCCAAGCCTCATTTTTGTGCAAACATTCCATTTCATCAACCATGGCCTCTTTCCAGAGTTTTCCATCCTCTGAATCTACTACTTCCTTCACAGTTCTGGGATCATCGTCAGTAATAGATAAAGCAAAATTTGAACAAAAAGAAGATGGACTATACCTTTCTAGATGCCTTCTTTCTCGAACTGATCTTCTCACACCTAGATTTTGTGGCTCTTCATCTTCTAATTCCTCGTCTGCTGTAGAGTCTGATTCTTCCTCCTTAAGCTCAAAATCTATCTTCTCAAGTTCCTTGGTTGAACTTAATGTTTAATACCATCTTTTTCCTCTATGAACACCACATCTCGGCTGTACACAACCTTCCGTGTGACTGGGTTCCAAAGCTTATAACCCTTTAAACCATCCTTATACCCAATAAGGATTCACTTTTTGGATTTACTATCCAACTTGGTTCGTTTCTCCTTTAGAACATGTACATATGCATCACATCCAAATACCCTCAGATGTGAAAGAGAGGGTTTCTTACCAGTCCATACCTCTTGTGGAGTCTTATCGTCCAACGCTCATGAAGGTGACCTATTAACCAGGTAACGTGCAGTATCCACTACCTCTACCCAGAATTCCTATCCTAACCCAGCACCACTGAGCATGCTTCTTTCCTTTTCCATCAATGTCTTATTCATTCTTTCTACAACTCCATTTTGCTGAGGTGTATATGGAGTAGTCTTGTGTCATGCTATACCACACTTCTGATAGAATTCTTCAAATTCATCGCTGCAAAACTCTCCACCATTATCTATTGTCAACACCTTTATCCTCTTCTCTCTGTCTGATTTTCCATGAGAGCCTTAAATTCTTCAAACCTATCAAAGGCTTCAGATTTCTTCTTAAGGAATATTTCCATGTATTCCTTGAGAATTCATCTATAAATGATACATAGTACACAGGCTTACCTAGTGATGGAACCTTCATGGGTCCAAACACATCCCTTTGCACAAGTTCTAATATTTGTTTTGCCCTTTTACTACCAGAGGGGAAACTCACTCCATTCCACTTCCCATACACACAATTTTCGTAGAAATCAAATCCAGAGAGATATTACTCATACCTTCTACCATACCTTTACCATGAAGTACTCGAAGGCCCTTCTCTCCAATATGTCAAAGCCTTTGATACCACAACATGGTCTTCTCTCTAGAGACCACTAGACTTTCTGCTCCACTTTCAGGAACCACAGAACTATTGCACCCATCAATAACAATGCTACTTTGAAGCTTGTACAAAGTTCTAATTCGAACTCCACGCATCAATACCAGTGCTCCCCAAACCATTTTGTAGTTATCCTCCTCGAACACTATTTTTATACCTACATCATCCATCTTGCTTATAGAAATCAGATTTCTGGCTAATGCAGGAATATGCAGAACACCTTGAAGTGTTCTAACCCTTCCACCTTGCAACTTCAACTTTACTTTTCCGCAACCAATGATTCTAGGCTTACTATCATCCCCTAAGAAGACGTCACCACCATCATATTTCTCATACTCACGGAACCACTATCTCTGGGGAGTGAAGTGAAACGATGCACCTGAGTCAATCAACCATGCCTCATGATCTACATGTGTACTTGAAGAAGCAAAGTAGACATCCCCACCTTCATCTAAGGTGGTTTTCAACTCTACAGAAGGAGCATCATTAGATCCCTTCCCTTTATCAAGAGCTTTAGATTTACAGTCCCTTTTGTAGTGCCCTTTCTTTCCGCATTTCTAGCACGCTACCTTTACAACTTTCCTGGAGATTTAGATCTCCCCCTAGACTTAGATCTCCCACTCAATGACTTATTTCTGTTTCTGTTTTGGGACCATCCTCGTACAGACAAGGAATCACCAGTTTGGCTATCCATATTTTTCCGTCTGATCTCCTTTGTCAACAAGGATGAGACTATTTCATCAAATTGCAATGCAGTTGCATTACGACGTATTGCAATAACCAAACTATCCCACGAATCTAGTAGAGAACATAACAAATTGTTGCACTTATCTTCATATGAAATTTTAATATCAACATATGCTAACTAAATTACCACAGTATTAAATGCATTTAGATGATTTGTCACCCAGTCCCCATCTTTCATCCTCGGGTTATACAACTTTTTCTGCAGGAATAGTTTATTCACCAGAGACTTAGATTAATACAAATTCCCTAACTTATCCCACAAAGCCTTCGCCATAGCCTCCCCTGACACATTCATCAATACTAAATTTGAGACACACAATTGTATTGTTCTCTTTGCTTTCCGATCCAACTTCTTCCATTCTTCATCGAACACTCCCATTGGTTTAGTACCTGGATCTACCATGATCCTTTGATCTTTATCCACCAATAGATCCTCCATCTTGAGTTTCCACAACTCAAAACTTTGACCATTAAATTTCTCGATATCTATCTTTCCACTGCTCGCAATCTTCTTTCACCACCAAAATCGATATCTCAGATCTCCCAGCGAACAGGGTCTACCACAGGCCTGAGCAAAACCCATTAGCAACGAAGGCATCCCCTTGAAGCCAAAACTACTCTGATACCAAATGTAGGTTTTAACTCCATATAGAAATGACCTACACACGAATTCTAAAACACAGAAAATAAACAATGAGAGAGCATAACACATAAAACACATATAGACAAAGATTTTCCCCTGGATCACAAAATCAGGACTATCAGCTTGATTTTTCATTATGTTCCTTTCAATGTTATAATATATATTTATAAATGCCAAAGCATCCAATACCATGGACCAAAAACCATCGGGTCCAAAAAACATGTGCGAAAATCATTCACAAAACCATAAGTGGGTCCGCCCAACCTAACATAGGGTCCAAAACCAAAATTTTCCAGGGTGTTGCCCCAGATCCCCTAAAGTGGGGTTGAGGGTATGCCTCAAACACCTTGTGACCCCCCCCCACTACATAATTGACACAATGAAGGGGGGCTCCACCCCCCTCTAACCCCCCGGTTAACTACGGGGGCTAGTCGTGGAAACAATATAATGCAACCCAACAAATATTTTGACACTGAGCACTGAAGGAAAAGTTGTATTCTTCTACTCCACTATTTCTTCTTGTCTTCACATCCCGAGCCACTAATTTTCATGAATATGTTGAGAAGCATGCTTTTTCTCACCATATCTGTAGCTTACTCTCTTGTGCCCAAGATTGGCACAATTGTAGAATTAAATATGCCTTAAGAATGGGGTAAAGAATTTTAAATATATTCCAACAATCTTGTCAAATCCTTTACTATTGCGAACATACCTACTCTTCACTAATTTTTGCATTATTAGGTTTCTTCTACCTACCATATCTTTTTTTCTTGCATGCCATCTATAGTCTATGAATTTAGGTCAAAAATTATTGCAAGAAAATAATACCCATAAACATGTTTTTGATGAGAGAAGTTACCTTTTCTTTGAAGGCTTTGTCCTTGAGGGGGAATGAATTCTATTGGTTTTTATGTGCCTTCCATGGCAGTTTGCAATACTAACTTGCACTCTTTCCTTCTTCTACCTAACTCTCCTTTGCAGTCAACCTCATTGTTGTTGCTATCCAACAACGTATTTTCCCTTGTTTTTGTTGGAACCTCCAATTTCCCTTAGTTGGATAGCTTACCCTTCATCCTTTTCCTTTTTGTAGCTTGTTTCTTCTTTGAAACCCAAACCAACATTGATGAGAGGGAATATTTTCTTAGAAATAATTTCATCTAAGGCCTTCTTTCTCTGCTCAAGCATCTCATATTGAGACACTTTTTTATTTTCATTTTCTAAATCATGTCTCAATGAGGCTATTTCAGCTTGTAGCTATCACAGTAAGACTCTCTATCATTTAGTTGATGGTCAAAATTCCATTCAACCTTCTAGCCTCTTCTTATTGAGCATTAAGATCAACTATTTTTTTGATCAAATTCTCATTCTCAAGCTCAAACTCGTGCAAGTGCTACCTTTTCTTGAGATTTTCTTTTGATATCTCTTTAATATCTTTTAGAGTAGATATCAACTTCTTCCTCAAATCGATCCTTTCATCTAGATAATTTTATTCTCTATTAGAGGTATCTGATGAGCCATCACAAAGGTATAAATCCATCTTTGTGTCCATGGAATATTCCACTGGTCTCAGGAGTATTCCATCTTCATCACTTCCAGTGATACCTCTATTCCCTCTACGGGATATAATCTCTTCTCCTTTAGAATATCCCTCATTTTCTATTCCTACTAAACTGGGTATATCTTCATTATTATTCTATTGTAGTGGCTACAACCACCCTCCAAAATTATGCCTTAGCTTCATTTTGGAACCTCCCTACCAACCTTCCACAACAACATTTCTTACTTCATCAAGTACACAAGCTCCAATGATTTTCTTGCAGAAAGACAGCCTGTCGACCAAAGCTTGATGCATTTCCCTCACAGGTTGTTCATCTGGACTTGATACAATAGTAAGCTGAGCAATGCCTTCAAGAATTTGTGCAAATTTTGAGGGAAACCATCATTCCCTCCAGAAAATGCACAATCCTTACTGGCAGCCTATTGGGCCCTAGAATTGTGCAATCCTGCTGAGCAAGCTTCACCTAGAAAATTGCAAGATGCTTCCCATCTGGGCTGCTCACCCTAGAATTTGTGCAAATATGGGCAACAATTAGCTGTTCTGCCCATAAATTGTGTAAATATTCTGAGGAGCCAGCACAACTCCTAGCTATAAATGCGCCTTTTCTCCCAGCAGTTGAGCATCCTCTTGCATGTGCAATTGCGTTGACCAATTCCCTTCGGGACGGAGAAAAATATAATTGTGTGCATGGGTTGCTTCTCCCAAGGCGTCATGCAAAGGCATCCCTCATTTCAGGGATCTATCTTTGGCAGTTGAAGGTTACATGCAAGGATCATTTCAGAAACCTCCCACCAAGTGTCACTTTCCCTAGATTTATGGCATGCATGTCACAACCTCAATTTTATAAAAATCGTCGACTATATGTTGGAGAGATCATTCCTCAAATCAAACTTGTAGCTCTGGCATCCCACATCACATCTAGGAGATTTCGACACATTCAACTTAGCTAATTTGGGGTAAGCCTCCTTTCCATGTCTTGTGTTGCAATTCCGGTGCTTTTTTTGTTTCGCTTCATATGAATGCTATCTTCTTGATTTCAATGAGGGCTCGCTGTCGCTTGGATACATACTAGCTTGTACTAGCACCATTTCAGTTTTCGTTGCTATCTCACTGGTGTTTCATGCATGAAATTATTTTGCATGAACGGTCGCTGATTCAATCACTGACTAGACCCACATGCATGTTGGTCTGTTTACTCAATATTTTATTCAATGTTTGCATGCACTGTCAATCACATCTGCTTTCACATAGTGTCTCCATGCATTCACTGTCATGTTTGGTTTTAGTTGCCCATCAACGAGCCTGGCCAACCTTGCCCTAGACTCTGCCTTCACTGGGACATCATTGCGCAATTTGGGGAAGGAAGGTTTTGTCTTCCTCTCCAGAAATGCACATTTCTACTGAGGCACTTTCCTCCAGGACTATTTTGTGCATGTATGAGGGACGATGATTATTGGCCCAGAAAATTGCGGAATGCAGTCACTAAGCCTCTGGCCATTTCCAACTAATATTGTGCATTGCGCAATTCCAGTAGTCAACAACGAGACTGGACAGTGCATTCCATAGTTCCAGTAGTCAGTCAGACTTCTAGCAGCAAAGACTGTGCCTTGTGCAGTGTTGGAAGTCACTCTCCCAACCTCCCAGTGGAAATTGCATGACCTTCATGACCTGTCACTGAGGTAGGTTGCAAGTGAATTCTCAAGTTCATTTTGGTTTTCAACTGACAGATTTGTTGCCATGAGCGTTTCCATGTCTCCTAGTATCACAGGTGTTCATCTACCTCTCAGCCATATAGGTACAATGGTTTCTAGGAGAGCAAAGATGAAGACACTGTTAAGAGCACATTTGGGTATGCAGTTGACTAAGTGTCTATGAACTTGCCTACCCACGAAGACATCAAGTTGTTCGTAAACAAGCACATCAAGATATGATGACAACATCATCACAACGAGCATCATCATGAACATCAGCTGAAGGTAGCATACTGGATGCAATGAATGTGAGAGGAAGGTTGTTGACAACATAGAGGTGAAACAAAGTTTTAAGATCAAGAAGATCCACTGATGATGAAAGAAACTTTGGAGAATCAAGCTATGAGGTGAAGATGCGACATGGAGATCATGAAAAAATAAAGAGTGGAAGAAAGAAGGAGTTTCATGTCGTGAAGCAGCAACTCAAGGAAGAACATGAGCCCTTTATATTATTGCAATCCCAATTCTTGCTTGCCTCCTATCACAATCGCTTTACCGGCTTGCTCGGGTTCCGATATCGCATGGTAGCCTACCTCTGATGCGATATGTCAGAGGTCGCGATCGAGGTTTCTTAAGGCCTGCTACTCCACCCTTTATCATAGCGATGTGATATTACATATGAAGCCTACCATTTATTCCTTTGCAATGTGATATTCTTTAATGAACCCTTAAGTCCACTATTATAAGAAAATGCCTCCTTTTTAAAGGACATTTGGCCAACTTATTTATGCAATAACTTCTTCATTTGGAGTCCATTCTGGTCCATTCAAATTGCAATAGATACATATTGAAAAGATCTACACAATGAGACTATTCCTAGGAGCATCCTTTGACTTTCATTTTTGAGTTAAAATCATCAAGGATCATTTTCTAATCACGCCTCCCCACTGGAAATCTTTTGGACCCAAAACACTGATATACTGATCTGAATAGTAGATGAGAGTAAAAAAACCATATTCTTTCAGCCTCTATACACTTTCCTTGCATAGCTAGTGCCCCTAAACCAAAACTCGAAGATAGTCAACACTTTCCTTCCTGGATGTGCTTGTCCTCTGGTTAAGAACTATCTTCCTTGTTGACTTCATGTAGAACTCCTACTGAGAAGGTTACTGTAGGAAGTTTTAACTTCTCTTCCTTGATCATTGATCCAAGGTGGCTCAAAAAAATGTGAACTTACATCTTCTTCACAAAAATTTACATTTGTATATGTTTGACATATTCTCAACAACAACAAAATTACAGATAACAACTATATGGCCTAAAACTATTGCTTCAACAAAAGAAATAGATTTTTCACATCGTGTGAATTACCTCCATGTCTTACATTTGCATACAAATAATTGACTAGATAACAAGCCAACAAAACCTTACATGCATGTGTACAACAAAGTAATCAACCCTTCAAGTTAATCACACATACATGTTCAAGTATAAGGAAATCGTCAACATCCTTATGTTCATGCATATCATGCTTATGCATGCATTTCATCCTTCAACTTTCACTTAAGTACACTATACTTTCGAAGCTGAAATGAAAATGATGTTGCAGCAATAAAGTGAGTCTCCTACCCAACCTTTCCATTCACCTTCTTGCTAAAAACCCTACAACTTGCATTCCATTAACAAAGAAATGCAGCAAATCAAAAGACATGCAATCTCTAATTCGATAAGAACTCTAACCATTTCTTACCAATCCATTTCAAAGGTGCTACCTTTGTCTGCACATCAGCATTAACATGTGAATCATATTGAAACACATCAATAATGGAATCTTTCTTTCCATTCCTTCCATTCTCTCTTTCCACCTTCTTCAAATTTTGTGGAAGCCTTATTGGATTCAGAGTCCAACACTTTTCAGCAATGTCTCCTTGCTTATGGCAGTAAGTGCAATGCATGCGCATCTTCTTGACAACACGAGTTTCCTTGTCCAGTGGACCTTTCGCTTCTTGCTTTCTTTCCTTCATAACTTTCTTGTATGTGGCCATTCTCTTCCAACATCTGGAAACATTATGGTTATCCAAACCACAAAAGGAACATGCAATTCTTTTCCCATGCTTTACACAATCCAAAGGAATATGATTAGAATCATATTTATAGCTTTCTTTTTCACATTTATTACCTTCATGAGGAGGTGACTTGAATAAAGAAGTAGCTCCCTTTGCAACACCATTAATCTCTTCAATGCTTTCAGAGTTTCCACAACTGTCTGGCTCAAGTTCATGCTTATGCACACCTTCTTTTTGCAAAGTATGCTTCACACTATTGCATTCCCCAAGAATAAAATATTTACACTCTTGAGGTAGGAGACCTGAAATGAAACTCCTTCTTGGAAATGTTTCAATTGTTTTCATGGTAACTTTGGAACTTTCTCCATAAGACTGTCCATAGACAAGACCCAAATACTTAGGCCTTTCCTAAACCATTATGGGTTCAACAATACCTCGTGCATGTTTGCCCTAGACTTTTACTTCATAGCCCATCTTGGAAATTAACTTGGAACCTATGCCTCTGGTATGTTTTTCAAAAGAACCAATATAAACATTCTTACAGGAAATTGAAGACAAACTAGAATTATTTACCTCTTCTTCAAGCTGATACTTGACTAAGGCTTCTTTGGCAGCAAAGAGCTATGTCTCCAACTCATGCATCCTTTGCAGGTTCATATTTGCAATATGAAGTTGTCTCTTCATTTCCTGCAATTTGTCAGAAATCAACTACTTCTCTTCCTTTATGGAATTCAAATGCTCTCTAAGTGTGATGGTCTTCCTTCCATCCCCATACATTTCCCTTACCATATCCATCATGGTGAACAAGTATTGCTTCATGTCTTCATCAAAAAAGCTTGTGAGCAAAGAAGAATTTGAGGACTCACTTGTAGAAGTTGTCATTATCAAAATGAACAAAAGAACTTCAAACAAGATTAACAAAAAGCTTATTCAAGTAACCTTTTGCAACAAACCTCTTGTGCTTCAAGGATTTCTTTGAGCTCCTTTGGGATAAGAAGAGTGCCTTCATCCCTTCTTCCTTCTTGTCCTCTCCTAGACTTAGCTATCCATAGATTTTCCCTCCACCTTTGCAAACTCAAACAACAGTCAGTTTACAAACAGTCAAACAACAAAAATCCTTTCTACTGCTTGAACACCTTTCAAGTCAAACAAGCAAACTTATGCTCTGTCAATCAAGCATTTTGATCTACTACCATTTGAATCATGATATAGCCTGCTCTAATACCACCTTCTTTAAAGGTGGGGTTAATCAACCTGCTTTGATACCACCTAATATGAAATGGGGACCTAAAGGGTTGTTGTCAACGTAAAAGAACCTCTCCCACTCCAAATCTTATATATTCCTAAGATCTATGCTTATGATAAATAATTTGCGGAATTAAAAGAACTTGAAATAGGTGTATGCTTGTGTTTAGTTTTAGACTGTTCAAGTGCTTATGTACATTTTCTTATGTTGATGTAAAACACACATAACAGTAAATAAAGTAGAAAAATAGCAAACACATAAGACAACAATATAATATGGAGTTCACCCTGATATCTTGGGCTACATCTCCTAGAACTCTAATCAAATCAATTAGGCTCCTTGGGATTATCATCTGAATTCTTTTACACATCTTTGACTCAACTCCAATGGTTTACAACTAAACCATTGGGCATAGAATACCATCTTATCCCACTAGCTAACCATACTGTATAGACAGATCTAGACTTCTCTGGACTAGATTCCTTCAATCAGCGCTTTGAGCTATCTTGAGCTCTTGGCTTGAACCAACTCCCTCAGAATTACTTTTCTATCTCTGTAATTCCTTCTTCTGTCTTCAGCACACATCAGACACCAACAACAACTTGATCATTTGATCCCTTTGGTGTTTTTCACTTCATTACAACTCCATGGCTCTTAGAAGTCTACTTTGATCTCTTTGTCTTTGAGGTACTACCTCCAACCTCTAGTGGCTATGACTCTATTGAGCCTCCAACCTCTGTTGGTTCTTCCACTGTCCTCCCAACCTCTAGAGGCCCTCTACGAATCTTGGGACTCTATGGCCCTCTACGCTCTCTATTTTCTCCAACTCTCCTTGCATTCACTAGGCCTTCCAATGTATTCCCGAGTATATTTGCTCTGCCCAAGCACTCACTGATCATTGCAGGCCTCTATGAGCTTCTCGGAGCTTCTCCACAGCATTATGATGCCTCCACCCTTGATAATTCACCACCCTCTATTGGTCTATGTCTATCTAGGCATTCACGCGATTCTGGTTTCGCTCGACCTCCAAGCGATGCATAGAAAATTTTAGGGGCAAATGTTCGCCCTTTGGCGAAATTAAGGGGTTTTAAATTTTTAGTGGGCGAATATTTTGTATCATAGTACATTTTTACAAATCACCTCAAATAGCCCACCTTATTTTAAGGGAGAGGGTAAAAAAGGTAAATTTAGCCCTTGAAATTAGGAGTTACAACCTTCCATTCACCCATTTTCAAGAATAGGTTTTATTTAAGTGAATCATATGGGCCAAACACCCAAATACCATATTTATAAAAGAGGTATGGTAAATTAATAAAAATATAAATAAATGAGAGGTATGGTAAATAAATAAAACATTTTTTATATTTACTCCATAAGTCACTTTATATACATGCAAGGGTGTAAATAAATAAAAATATAAGTAAAATGGAGGTATGGTAAATAAATAAAACGTCTTTTTATACTTACTCAAAAGGTATGGTAAATAAATAAATATATAAATAAACTAGACGCATGGTAAATCAATAAAACCTCTTTTTATATTTAGTCCATAACCCTCGTTCTATTTATGAAGGCTCAAGAAAGAGGTTTTATTTAAGTGAATCCTATGGGCCAAATACCATATTTGTAAAAGATTTATGGTAAATTAATAAAAATATAAATAAATGAGAGGTATGGTAAACAAATAAAACATTCTTTTTATATTTACTCCATAATTGACGTTATATTTACAAACACCAAAAAAATGCATTATATTTAGGTGAAACCTATGGGCAAAATACTATGGGACAAATACCATGGACTAGATTGTTATTAATACCATGCAAAAAGACATTATTAACCCTAATATTAGTATTAATAAAAGTAAAAATGGCACATGGTATTGACCCATGGTATTCACCAAAATGGCACATGGTATTGACCCATGGTATTCACCTGGAATGTAGCATATTTAAATGGGGGAATTAAACCAGCATAGATCCATCTTTACTCTGCATCTACTAACCCCGAGAGGTATCAAATATCGTGATATGCAAACTAGCATAGAGTGAAAAAATATTTGATCCGATCAAGAGTAAAAATGGATGTTGTAATTTAATGTATGTTAAACATTTTAGCTTGGTTAAAATAAAAAATAAAATAAAAATCAACTATTAATTTTATTAATTTTTATAAATTACTAATAGTAATTTTTAAGCTCCAAGTTTATGATAACCCATGGTATTGAACCATGGTAATACCATGGTATTCATGTGAGCATAGACTATTTAAAGGGGAAATTTTATCATCTTAGCTCCATCTTAATTCTGGGTCTACCAAGTGCTCAGAGGGATAAATAGATTTCATCCCCCTAAGAGTGGTAGATGTGGAGTTAAGATGGATATAGGTTGGTTTTTATGATAATGAAAATATTAAATAGACTTAGGAAATTATATTGTAAAAACATCTTAAGGTGAATGGTTAAAGCATAGACATTGGAAAAGTATATTTATATACTTCTGTTTTAAATTGAAACAAATCCAGGGCTAAAAGGAATGGATTGATTGCACTAGTCATCCTTCTATAACTTTCCAACATATGATGGAGTAAACAGATTGTAATTTGGGTAATTTTTCTAATTGCAAATAGGAACATACTTGCGTATTGGCAGGGTGGTTATGAGGTCCCTAGAAGTGATGAATTTGAATTTTTCTTGGTCTTATATATAGTATTAGGCTTTTTCTCATGCTTTCTGTGAATGGCACGGGTGAATTTTATCCTACACCCACTAGGTTATTGATATGTAATTTCGGTAATTTTGATTTCAAAAGATATTGTAAAGAAATGCAATGGTTTCATTTGTGTATTCAATAAACACAAGATTTTATAATTGAGTAAAATATTCGCCATGCCTTGTGAGAGATTCGCCAAAAAATTATATATACATATCATATTATTGATAAAATCGCCTTCCATTTTTCCTATATACCATGGAGATTCACCCATTTATTATACATGTAAATTTAGAGGGGGTTCTTAAAATTTTCCCTGAAGCGATGCCTGCCACTTGTGCTCTCTATGTATTTATCGTGCATGAGTTTTCACCTCCCAAAAGCATGGAATACAGATCATTTGACAAAATAATCTGTTTTCCAATTGAAAGGAACAACAACACAGTGTAACCCAGCCATTTGGCCTTCCTCCGGCAGCAATTCCCGAAATAGAAAAATTAACAGAAAGCATAGGAAAATGCACAAAAGCACATTCATGAGCCTTAAGCCCGGACTTCAAATAATACGTAGCCACATTTGTAAGCCCTTCGGGTCTACCCCTTTATCGCAATATTGCAATCGCAAGTTGCATATGTTAATGCCCGTTTGTATTGTGCGGTCTGATTACCAATCGGATCGGCGTATTGCTATCGGCTTCTTTGCATGTGCATTGGCCCTTTATATTGTTACTATCCTGATCGTTACTTGCCACCTATCGCAATCACTTTATTGGCTCACCTGGGTTCCGATATCGTATGGCAGCCTACCTCCGATGCGATATGTTGGAGGTCACGATCGGGGTTTCTTAAGGCCTTCTGCTCCACCCTTTATCATAGCAATGCGATATTACATAGAAAGCCTACCCTTTATGCCTTTGGGATAAGATATTATTTAATGAGCCCTTAAATCCATTTTTATAAGAAATTCCTCCTTTTTAAAGGACATTGGGCCAACTTATTTCTGCAATGACTCCTTCATCCGGAGTCCACTCCGGTCCATTCAAATTGCAGTAAATTTAGATTGAAAAGATCTACACAATGAGACTATTCCTAGGAGCATCCTTTGACTTTCATTTTTAAGTTAAAAGTCATCAAGGATCATTTTTTGATCACCCGCCACTTTCAAAACATGTTAGTTAACCTACAAACAATAGGACACATACATTAAGTTGGATATTCACCTCCGATGCCAGAAAAAAGACAAAAAATTAATATGTGAATAAGGATTACCAGATTTTGCTGCAAGTGGGGTGGCCTGACAGGGGTAGGCTGAGTGTTGAGAAGCGGAAATACCCTGTACCGACCATTGAGTGATAAGGAAATCTCACGATGAACCTGAAATAGTAGGGCCATACCAGCTTTCCAAGTGGAGAATAGCAAAACTAGGGAAAAGTCAAGCTCGTTTCTCCATATGCAAGGAATGAGAACAAGGATGGTCCATGATGAACTAGGTAGGCAGGTACCCTAACCCTCATGTCTTGCCTCTCGAGCGTCTAATGGGCTACCTTGGGGAAGCAATATGGAAAGGTTGCCAAGTGGAGGGTGGATCGACATGCACCTGGAGGGTGCCTCGAGGGTTTGAAAACCATCCGAATTAAAGATGAGCGCATATAGGAATTACCATGGTTAAATATCATAAAAATTGTCAGGAAATATAGCATGAAATCCAAACTTATATTTGTAATCTCGACCAGGTTTATTCCAATTAAATGTTTGTAACATAATCATACTTATATATGTAATTAATCAAATGCTTATGGCATGATTGTATTGCTTGGGTTAATTCCTCAATTATATTGAATAGAACTTTATGGTAATTTGGATGAGCTAGGGAGTTAAAAGGTAGCATGAATGTAAATTTTCCTTCATTACCTTATACTTAGGTCATGTAGGTGTGAGAAGTGGTATCAAAGCCCTGAGGTTGCTACACTGAGGTTGGAAAGAAATATTATTGAATAACAAAAGTAATTATGATACACAGAGGAAGAGGGTTGATGAATCATGGACGAGGAGCAGGATATGACCCCTCTTGAGAGAGAACTGGACATAACCCAGAGGTTTGGGTACAGTTGAGTGAGTGAAATTAGAATAAAAATGCTGCACTGTTGGAAACAATACTAGAAACAGTCCAACAACTACTAGCAGAGATGTTGAACTTACGAGCAGACAATTAAAAATTATGATTGGAGGAGGAAAATATTATGAAGAGACTTTCAGAAAGGCAGAATCAAAGGAATCCTAATCCTAGTAAAGATTAGGAAAATAGAAAAGAGTCACAGGGATAGAAATATGAGCATCCAATGTCTGAGGGAGGCCGAACTTGCCATGAAGAAGAATCTGATAATTTTTCTAATGAAAAATGATTTAAGAGACAAAAAATTGAACTTTAAGTGGGATTTGAAAAGATCAAGACACCAATATACAATGGAGAGGTTGAGGAAGTGATAAAGGCTTGGTTAATAAACATGAACAAATACTTTCAAATCTATGAATATGATGATAATTTGATGGTAAGGTCATAAATATACCAGTTACAGGGTAAGGCCACTTTGTGGTGGAAAGAAATTAAAATAGTCAGGGAAATTGATGAGAAAAAAGTCACATGGGAACAATTCCATAAGAATTTTAAGGATAAATATCTAAATGAGCAGTTCTATGATGACAAGGAAAAACAGTTTCATGACCTAAAATTGGGACAACAAATGGATGAGTTCATAACTATGTTTAGCTCCATGTTGGGATATTTTCCCCACATTCAAGAAGAGAAGGCTAAATTTTAGTGCTTCACCAACAATTTACCGATTGATATGAAGGAAAAGTTGGAATTTGACAATCCTAAGGCGATGGATGAGGCTATTCAGAAGGCTCGATTTTTTTATCAGCAGATGAAGAAAAAGGGTGAGGTCACCAAAAATAGGACAAATAAGAAAGGGAAAAGAAATTTCTCAACCAACAAGAGCATGAAAAATACTAGTACTAGATATCTAGGTCAGAAAGGATCAAGTGGACCAGGAGGTAGGAATGAACAAAGGTATAGACCTCAAAGTGAAGTGAAACATAGCAAAGCATCTACCAAGATAGAAACTAAATAGGTTCCTAAGCCTCCTTTGCAACGTTGGGGTTTTGGGAACCCCGTTACTACAAAAAATGTCTCCATCAAGGGAGAACTAAACTAGTTGCGAACGTTCAAGAAGCTTCTACTACTCATGATATGGCAAGAAAAATACCAAGGATTAACACAATGTGGGAGGATAAATAGGAAAAATAACAACCAGCGATGGTGGAACTGGAAGGTAATATATCCAACCACCCTGTTTCCAATTTGATAGATCTGGGTGTAAGCTTAAGTTATGTTAACCCAAGAGTAGTTGATTTATGTCATTTGACAGGTACAAAGTTTAGGAATCCTTGAATGGTCCCGTTAGCAATAGGATCTAAGAGAAGAGTTAATGCAAAGGTAGATGATTGTGTAATTGAATTTCCCAGATAATAGGTTAAAACCAATTTAAATTTTCTACCATTATGTTTCTATGATTTATTAATAGGTATGGATTGGCTAGAGCAACATTGGAACATATTAGACTGTAAGAGAAAATTAATTAACTTCCTATATGATAATGGAAACAGAGTAGAAATTCAAGGTATTAGAAGAGAAGTTAACTTTTGACCCATTACACCTCACCAATTAGGGAAACTTATGTGTAAAGGATGACAAATTTATGCAGTCTAGGTAGGATATACTAACTCTAAAGATAAACTATATGTCTTGGACAACATACCAATTATTAAAGAATTTAAGGATGTCTTTCTAGAAGATATTGTGAGATTACCACCCAAAAGGAATCTTGATTTTACTATAGAGTTGATCCCTAGAGTTGCTCCAGTTTCCAAAGGTCCTTATAGAATGAGTTTTCTAGAGTTGACAAAGTTAAAAATGCATCTTCAAGAACTATTGGATAAAGGTTATATTAGACCCAGTGTGTCCCCTTGGGTGGGGGGGAGATTTTATTTGTGAGGAAACTTATATGACTTGTCCTTGATCTATCCATTCATATTTAGTAGCATAAATGGTTCATGCTATGATCATGAGTGTGGATTGATAAAGTTTCATTGATAGTGTTGTAGCTAGACATTTCGACATGAGCTCTACTAGTCACCTAGTCGAAATAATTCATTAAAGTGATATTGATGAGTTTGATATCAATTTTGATCTAATATCTAAACTTTGATAATTTTACAAAGTTCATTTGATTGCACAATATTGATTTGTGTAAGGCTAAACATATTTCTTTGGTCAAGTGTTATGTTTCTAGGAAGCATTGTATGAAGCAAGATCCCTAAGCATGATTTGTCAGCATTGATAGTTATTTGGTGAAGTTAGGATGACGTGGCAATCCAAGCCTATACTTCAAAAGTGGTCCAAGGTATGGCTTTGATTTTGGGTTTATATAATGATGGTCTATTCTTGACAGGAAATGAGCCTATGTGTTGAAATATGGCGACAAGAATATTCCAATTTAATTTGTCCTTGAATTAAATTGTTAATTAAAATCAAATTTAGTTTTAAAAACTTCTTGGAAATAATTAAATAATTAATTTTGAATTAATTAGTTGGAGAAATTCAAGTTAGAAGTCTATCTGAAGTCATGCAAGAGTTATCCCTTAAATTAAGGAGATAAGATTGAGTTATATTTGAGTTATAATTAGTTAACCCACTTTACTGAGTTAAGTCTAGTTAAATTAGTTCCAAACTATTTGAGGAACTAATAGGGAGTTAACGGTCAGTTGATGCATTAATGCATCCACTAGTGCTACTCCGGTTAGCTGAGCATTCCCTCATTAGAAACTCATGCATATCTATTCTGAGAAAGACCTAGTTGAGATTAATGTCATGGACAGTGTACTATCGGTTGCATGTGTTCGCTCATGCAAAAAATCTAATGTATGCAGTCAAGGATTTAAGCCTTGAGGATTGTGCAGTTTTGGAGGAAGCGTTCCACTTGGTTGGAGGAGGTTTTCCACTTGGTCAGAGAAGAATCATCCTAGAGGAACAACGCAAGGAAATAGGAGCTTGGAGGGCAGAGAAGAAGTCGTGAGAGAAGCCAAGATTGCATGTGAGCATCTATGAGGATTGTACTGAGAGCTCGCTAGCTATGAGAGCTAAGGCTTTGTATAATTCCTATGTATTTCCACCTTGTATGATAATACAAATAATGGGGTTCGTACCTGAGGCTTTCCCCAAAGTATTTTCATGTGTATGGTGCATTGGTTCTTCTTCTTCTAGTTATATTGTTCAGCTCGATATTTAAGTTTCCGCAAATTGATAGTAGAAGTAGGTTATAGTATTCTGCTTTGATTTATATTGCATTATCCGGTTAACCTACATCAGATTTTCTACATGGTATCAGAGCTGGATTTGTAGAAATATCTACATGGTATCGGAGCTGTGAACAGTATACTGAGAAGAGAATTAGAAGTTTGAAGTTTAGGGTTGCAGGTGCAAATCGAATTCATATCATACTTCAAGGTTGGCCAAAGGAATTCTATGGCTTGAGACACAAGTATGACTTAGAAGGTAGCTCAAATTACATAGCATGGCAAGATAGAATGGAGGCTGTATTAGAAGACAATGGCTTGAAGGAATTCATTTATCAAGAAATCCCAAAGGCAGCTTCAACTAATGCACAAGAGTTGGTTGAGTGGAAGAGGTGTGTGGCAAAGGCAAGATGGATCATCCATGAGGGATTTTGAGACCATATTGTCTCGAGTCTCCATGTGAAGGATACTCTATTTTCAATGTGGAAGACATTGAAGGGCATCTACTAGAACAATAGTGACTAGATGAAATTAGCACTCAAGGATAAGCTTCGGAGAATCAAGATGGAGAAGGGTGATACTATTTCCACATATCTGAACAAGCTCACCGCCTGTAGAGATGAGCTTGGCAGTGTGGGAATAATTATTTCCAATGATGATATGGTGAGCCTCGCTCCCCTTAGACTTCTAAAAAGTTGGAATATCTACCAGGACTTTGTGAATGGAAGGGTGGAACTGCCAGATTAGGAACGAATGTGGTGGGATCTTATGCAGGAGGAGATTAGGAGGAGCACACGAGATGGTTCTTCATCTAAGGATGATGATGAACAAAATATAGCGTTAGCAGGTAAGGAAAGGAAAGGGAAGGGGAAGGATTCCCATTCCAAATCAAATTCGTCTCATCGAGCGAAGAAGGGTGACATGTCTAAAGTAAGATTCTTTAACTTTCACAAGATGGGACATTATATGACTAATTTTCCATCAGATATGTCCAAGAATGGATCCTCGAAAGGATCAGAAGGTGAGGCATTAGCCTCTCAATTCGAAATGGAATTTACCCTCATCGCATGCATGGTGTCATCGATGATGGGTTGTGTATGGTATCTTGACAGTGGAGCCTCATTCTACATTACTGGTGATAAAAATTTATTTAGTGCCTTGGAGGAGAAAGACCTCAAGATGTGCATAGAGATGGGCGACGATGGAAGGTATACTGTTTCAAGAGTGGGCATGGTTTCTTTTTAAAGGGAGCATGGAGCTTGTATCACCTTGATAAATGTGAATTATGTGCTTGGACTGAAGAAGAACTTGGTATCAGTCGCGATGTTGGAGGAAAAAGGCTGCAATGTTGCCTTCAGTAAAGGAAAGGCATTCCTAAGACGCATAGCCATGGGTGAGACCAAGAGGATAGGGATTTAGGTGAAGAATCTCTGTAAACTAGGGGTAGATGATTGTGCAACATTGAGTACAAAAATAGAAATTGTGCAAAGCCAAGACATTGGAGAGTTGTGGCATAGACAACTGGGCCATTTTCATCATGCGGCTTTGATGATAATGCAGAAGATATCTACAGGACCTCCCAAAGGTAAACTTGAGCAAGTTGACACATGCAAAGGTTGTACCTTGGGAAAGTACACCAATTCTTCCTTTCATGATCGAGACAGTCGAGCAGAGGCTATCTTAGAGTGAGTTCATACTTATGTGTGTGGACCATTCTCAATGGAATCCACAACGAGGCAAAGGTATTTTGTGATTTTCATTGATGATTATTCTTGTAGATGCTGGATTTATTTCATGCAGAAGAAGAACCAAACCTTCACAAAGTTTTGTGAGTTCAAAGCTTTGGTTGAGAAAGCATCAGGGAAGAAGATGAAGGCCTTGAGAAGCGACAACGGTGGAGAATATGTATCTCAAGAGTTTAAGGAATTCTATGCAATGAAAGGAATTAAACAAAAGTCTCACAACACCTCATAACAAATAGTAGAATGGGGTGGCTGAGAGGAAGAACAGAGCTATTTAGAGGCAGCACAGGAAATGTTGCATGACCAAGGCCTACCACTTCACTAGTGGGTTGAGGCTTGCAGCACAGTGTTATAGACATTTTTGTGCCATACAGCATTGAGCATGAAATGTCCATAATCAAAGTCCCTAAACATGTTGTTCCTACCCCTAGAGGAACAAGGCTAACTAACCACAGCAATTCACAGAAGTTCTCCACCTGAAACCACTCAAAAACAAGTCAATTCAGGATCATGTCAACTGCTCCACTGAGCATCTGCGCTGAATGTCAACTGCTCCACTGTCTACCTGCGTTGAATTTCAACACCAACAAAGGCTACCTGCGCTGAGCGAGTTTGGACAAGTGGCAGGCTCATTCCTCAAGGTGTCAATGCTCAGGAAGCTTCCAAAATGACACTTGCCTTAGGGAGTTCGACTGGTGATGAGTAAGAGGTTCCAAATCTCCAAGTGGAAGCAAGAACCTCCAAGTGGACTCAAGAACTGAGAGAGGGAGAGGACACTAGTCAGATCTCAAGCTGACTCATCCTCTCTCCAAAATAACTATATATAGATCTCTCCTCCATGAGATCTAGAGGCTGGAATTTTGTTATTGCAAAGAATTGTTGTTAGTTTGAGACTGGAAACATTGGGTGCTTAATGCTTTGAAGGGAGCTGAAGAAGGAATTCCATTTTGCTGGGAAGGAGATGCTGGATTGGAGCCCTCTGGGTTGTATCTCTTCCTGAACCTTGTTATCAATCAATAAAGCTATCTTGATTTTCTCCTATATACTGGTGTATTTGTATGATTGCATTAGTATATTTGATTTACTTCTAATCCTGAATCATTTATGAATATGAATATCTGCCTTTCTGTTGTGTTCTTCTCTTATCACAAGTAGCTGTTCTCTTTTCACAAGTAGTTGTTCTCTTGTGATCTCGTGGGAATCAAGTAGTTGTTCTCTTGAGCAAGCGAGGAGGCAAGTAACTATGAACACCCAAAGAGAAGAGGATCTAGATCGAGGGACAAACGAAAGACAACAGTAAGTCTATCGATCTCCCCTCTTTCACATTTCATAAAGGAAGAAACCAGTGTAGCTGTACTCGTTTGTTGCTAAGGCATTGTCACACCTTAGGTGGATAGGATTGTCCTGCATAGGCATTTTTCCCCACAACAAATTGGCGACTCTGCTGGGGAGAATTTGTTTATTCATTTCATTTGTGTTTCTTTCATTTGTTTACTTCATAGACTTGACAGCAACAATCGAACTGCATCTTTCCCGGATGCAAAGTAGAAAGTTGCTGCTTTGATCCAGTTGCTGGACTTGTCTATGATCTAAACAATGGATCCACAAATGATTTGATGATCCTTGTGATAGATCTTAGTAGCCTTCAAAGCATCCCTTTGATTATACCTTGCTTGTGTTTCTGATTTGGCCTGAAACAGTTGATTTTTGAGCATTTTATGACCCAGAACCCAAGGGAAACGAGAGTTTCTCCTTCAGCACAAACACTGTGAAGGCAGTCTGCATTTCAACACAGGTCCCGTGAAGGCTACTTGCGCTGAATGTCAACTCCATAGTGTTGGACTTGCGCTGAACCAATTTAGCCTTGTGTAGCTGGGGTTCTCTGCTGTCTGTTGCCCTGTTTTGATCTCTGTTTTTTGTAGCCTTTAATCAGCATAGGTACTAGTCTGATAACTCCTTTTCTTCGCTTAGATTCCGCCTCCTTTTGTACAAAAAGACTGTGAATGTTTTTATGTGTTTGTGGCGTCATTTACAGTTTTCCTTTGCATGAGTAAAGTAGTCATCCTGTAGCCTTTGA
This sequence comes from Pinus tabuliformis, assembly GCA_031772625.1. Lineage (NCBI taxonomy): Eukaryota > Viridiplantae > Streptophyta > Pinopsida > Pinales > Pinaceae > Pinus > Pinus tabuliformis. The sequence goes on from CM062812.1 coordinate 968,173,401, forward strand.
TTCAGATCTAATTAATTGTGATCTTAGAAGAGAGTTCATTGGCTATTTGCAGATTGATTATAGATTTACTTTTGCTTATTGGTTTGAATTTGTCTCTTTTAATTGTCAAAACAAGTCTTTATTTCGAAAATCGTTAAGTGTTGTAATCTCTTCTATCTTCTCTGATTTCGAGAAAGTGAACTTGTTTGTATTGATCATTTAAAAGCAAATTCAAAGTTGTACAAAAAGCTTTCTTTGTAGGCATTAATACTAAGAAAGTGGAAAACAAACACATGCATTGTGCATTTTGCATTTGATAGTTTGCATGTTGGATTTAGGAAAAGTGCATTAGAATGTGCTGATTGCTCTTTGAGAAAAGATAGTGTCTTTCTTTTCCCTTAGTAGCTAGGATTTTCAAAGTTGAAAAGATAATAAAGCTTGCTTATCATCTTTAGACTGCATTTAGGAATTTGTATCATACATCTTGTGGTGAACCTTGAAAGGAAAAATTTAAAAATATCAACCTAAAATAAACTGAATGAACCTAACAACGCTTTGTAACATAATGCACAACATAGAGGTCTAGGCTAGAGACGTGTTCCGACGTCGTTAAGCCTAGTGACTGTCGATCTCGTGGAAGGTGGGTGATTCCTCCTGAGGGACAATAGCGCTAGTACGGATTGTGCTCCCACGTACCGTCGCGTATATATTGGGAGACCCCTATAGGCATATATCCTTTATCCTTAGGAAGCCGTGTCGGCTGCCCTACTGATCGCAATGCAGTGAACACAGCATTCACGAAGATCGACCGCCCGTACCCTAAAAATTATTCTGTGGTTTTGCGAAAAGTTTGGCACACCCTCTTCTTGGAACTCCAGAGCAGTTTCTTTTGGCCTTTTTCAGACTCTATAACAGAAAAAGTCCATCTGAGCATTTGTCACTTCGGGCTCGTTAAAACATCGAAGGAGACTAGAGTCATCTTTAGCTTTTTCTCGACTCTTTAAAACTAAAAAAGCAAGTTGTGTCTAAAGCGTCTAATAAAATTCATTCAATTCGGAAACACCAATTTCCCCTTTTTGTATTTTGGTTGATCGAGTAATCCGCAATCGTGGAAGAAAGTCAATTGAAACCCCATCGTTCGTGGAGGCTTACGAGTCAACCGTCTTTGTCTTCAGAATCGAAAACAGTACGGACAAAGCGAACTCATTTAACCGGTTCAAAATCTCCTATCAAAGTTAGAACAAGTGTTCCAACTACATCTAAGATTCCGGTTACTCCAAACATTTCTGGAAACCCTGCCTCTATAGAAGAAGTTCAACAGCCACAGAGGGACAGTAATACTGATCGTAATCTGGGGGCAAATACTTGTGTTACTGAACCAGTTCCATCTGTAACCGATCCAGAGAGTTTTGTTCCTCAAACAACTGTCGCTGTCAGAACAACCCCTTCTTCGGCACCAGAAATATTTTACGGACCTGACGGTCTTCCTCTTCAACCTAGTTTGATTGCGATAGAGGAAATTGTAGAGGATCCGCAAGCAAGTACTCCAACCCATTTTGGAGTCGGGGTCACTCTATTTCCTTCATCAGAAGTTAATCCACCACAAGTGGAAGTTCTTGTAGAATCGCTAGGCAATTTATTGGATAGACTTAAAATGTCTGAACAAGCGTCAACGTCTAGGACTATGTCAAATGACACAGCAACAACAGAAGCCCCTGTCGTCACTCCGAAAATGTTTGCCGGCATACCATCTGTCTCGACTAGCTCACAACTGCTAGAAGGAGTCCACCAAGGGACTATTTCGACAGTGTGGTATGTTCTAGTTTGTTCATCCGGAATAATATCCGGCAACTCTTATGTTGAGACTCACCAGATTGATCCTTTTGGAGGTCAGTTTGGGCAATCCAGTCCCCAATGACAAACAATACCCTTCAGTTCCGGATTGCTACCGTATGGGGGGCAGTATGCCCTTTCACTACCCCCTCCAGGAGGGTATCCATACGGGAGTTCACAACAGTATTCAGGTTATACTGGAATTACATCGAGTGGTTGGGTACCTATGATACCTCAACAACCAAGGGTTGTATATTCTATGTAACAGTGTGTACCTATGATGAACATCCCGACCACACCGGCTATTGTAACAGTGTCACAAGTTCAAGCGATGCCTGTTGCATGTCAACCTCAGATTTCTCAGGTTGTAATGCAACAGCCCCTTGACCATGGGTCACAACCACAATCACCAACTGGTGGGGCGACACAGGTCCAAACAGGTATAATTACTCCACACCTTGGTCCAACGGTTAGCATAGCGCAACAGAACATGGCTTCACAACCGTGGTTGGTGCAATACCAACAACCACAATTCCAGCAAGTGTACCAAGGTTCTGAGCAGCAGATCCTTGTGAACAGTGGACAACCGTATATTCAAAATGGTCAAAACCAACCACTTTACAGTGGTCAAGTCCACCAACCGTATCAGTCATACCAACATCAATTACATTATGCTGGTATGCAAAGGCCCACTGCTCAAGCGATTCCATCGTACCCTAGTTATGCTTCACCTAACATGAATCAACAGTTACCATTTTTGACAACTTTAGAGTTACCCGATTTACACCAGTTAACCAACGATCTGATTGCTTACGCCCCTTGGTGGCCAGCGATTCCTCACAAACTTCCATCTGACATTCCTAAATTCAATGGAAATCCAGGTGAAGACTCATCGAATCACGTAATGAATTTTCATCTGTGGTGTTCATCGAACACCCTAAATGATGATTTGATAAGGCTTCGCCTTTTCCAAAGGACGTTAATGGGTCCAGCGGCAAAATGGTATATTGAATTACCTAGAGCCTCGTTTGACAATTTTAGCTCCCTAGCCACGACTTTCTTAACCCATTTTCAATTACCGATAAGGTATGAAACGGGAACAGAAATATTAACCAACTTCAAGCAGACAACTGCCACTCATATATCTGATCATATAAATGAGTGGCGTCGTCGAGGCAGGATGGTGAAAACATACGTTCCTGATCAGCTGTTAGCTGAATGGTTTATAATGTCTTTACTTCCAGCTATAACAGAAGATGTGGCAAAGGGAGGAGTCGTGACAGAGGAGCAAGTTATTTCTCGTGCACAATATCTAGACTTAGTTTATACTCAGTCTGGCACGCTCTACGACAAAATACCTAACGCCCCTAGACCGGAATTCTCAATTCCTCCTCCTCCTAAATCCAATAGTGACTCTCATGCTGGCGATGGCGTGATTGGCACGACAAACGCGAAATCAACAAAGGCTTCGTCTAAGAGAGCCCGTAAGAATTCGGATCAAAATGAAAAAGATGAAATTCTTGCTTCGGAAGTAAATGTCGTATCAGTAGATAAAGGCAAAGAAACCAATCAACCAGGAAGCAAGAAGAAACAAAACAAAGGGAAGAAGAAGAAACAAGGTGAGTCATCTCCTGGAAAAACTTCTTCAAACCCTCCTGGGAAAGGGAAACAAAATTATCCATGTCAAATATGTGATGAGGAGGATCACTGGACAAAGAATTTTCCATACAAAGCTGAGTTGAAGAGGTTCTTTAAAAGTTCGCAAACCTCAGCTGTGTTAACTGATCCATTTCCCAACCCAGGTCAAAATCTGGTTGATAGTGGAAATGCTTCCCTGTCGCAAGTGCTTATGTTGTCGGTTTCAAAACAGCAGAATGATGCTTCGATTTCGACAAGGAACAAAGATTACGGGAATCCGCAGCTGTCGAACGACAAAGGTAAAGATCAACCAAGTAGTTCGACAACAACTTCGACAGAAGTTGTACCGCCCATCATTCCTGAATTAACAATAAAACCGCCAAAGGGAGTAGTACACAAGTCGACATTTAATCCTCGCGCCAGAGCGGAACAGCATTATAACATAGTGGAAGATTTGGCCCAATCGCCGTCCACTATGTCGACTCTTGAAGTATTACAAAATTTCCCATCCCAAAGGCAGGCTTTGTTATCGGCTATTGGTGGGGTTGATCCCAAGGATTCCAATCTTGTATCCTTTGATCACAAAGGATATGATCCTCAGTTACCAGCTCAACTAGCTTTCCTTATTCAAGTGAAAGCCCTCAACAAAACTATTCACCGAACGATTATTGACGAGGGGGCATCTACATGTATTATGTCGATGAGTTGCTAGAAAACTTTAGGATCTCCAACCTTGTCGCGATCTTTGACGACATTAAAATCTTTCGACGGAAGGACTTATACCCCATACGGTATCCTTAATAACTTGAGGGTTGAACTGGGAGGAAAAACAGTAGAAATAGATGTTGAAGTCATCGATGGGAATCTTGACTACAACATCCTACTGGAAAGACCATGGATCTATGCCATGGAAGCTGTTGTGTCGACTTATTTTAGGAAGATCGCATTCCCGTTTGAAGGAGGGATTACGATCGTCGACCAACAAAACTTCCTCCCTAATGGTTCACAAGTTACAGGAAGCATTCCCATGATCCATGAGAGCAACCATTCGCTTCAACATATCGGAGTAGGCCTACTGAAAGACCCCACAATGATGGGAACTTTCGCACTTCCACCTCCTATATACATAGGAAATATAGCATTAGTAGCAACCTGCAACATGATATCTTCCACGAAGGTCGCAACAGACGATGTCGACATGGATCATGCAATGGTTTTGCCCCCAAGCCCTATAGAAATATTGTAGCAATCAATGTTTCGGGCATGGGAGGCGAACCCAAATCAACGCTCGTCAAGCGTTTGGGTAGATAGGTCTAGAGAATATGGTACCCCATTAGATCCTTGGTCGAAAGTGCATGGGACTGACGAGGAATATTACAATCAATGTTGATTGAGGGGGCACCATGGAATGATCACCACCATCGTTCCCTTCTTCTAGAATATGAAGAAGATACTCAACATGACCTTTATCACCCTTCAGATTTTGAATTCCTATCAAATACTGTAAATACGGTGGATTCCGAGCGAAACTTATCCAATATTGAAGAGGCTATAGCCATAAATATCTCGACTAAAACAAATGTTGTAGAGAATATTTATGTCGGCAAAGGTTGTTCCCCTTCAGAACTGGAAATATATAACGCTCTTTTTCGTGAATTCAGAGATGTCTTTGCTTGGTCATATGATGAAATGCCAGGCATTGACTCGAGTATCGTTGAACATGAAATTAAAATGTATCCTGATGTCAAACCAGTAAGACAACGGCTTCGGCAGGTGCACCCCAAGATAGCCGCTGCCATTAAGACGGAAGTTGAAAAACTTCTCCATGTTGGATTCATCTACCCGGTTCCTCTAACCGATTGGGTATCGAATATTGTCCCTGTTATGAAGAAACAAGGGACAATTAGAGTGTGTGTCGATTATAGGGATGTAAATCAAGCTTATCCAAAGGACAACTACCCTACACCCTTCATCGACCAGATAATTGATGAATGCGCCGAATGTGAAATTTTTTCGTTTATGGATGGATTTTCCGGGTATAATCAAATAAATATCCACCCACAGGGCCAGCCAAAGACTGCATTTATTTGTCCGTGGGGCACATTCGCTTATCAAAAATTACACTTTGGTTTAAAGAACGCAGGGGCGACGTTTGAGAGGGCAATGAATTATGCCTTCCATGACATCAAGAACATCGTTCAACCATATCTCGACGACCTTCCGGCTCATTTGCGAAAGCGGACTGATCATCTGCAGCATTTTAGAGCGATATTTCTACGTTGCCGACACTACAAGATAAGACTCAATCCGCACAAATGTGTGTTTTGCGTCGGTTTTGGTCCTTTACTTGGCTTTGTAGTCTCTAAGGATGGGATTCATCTCGACCCTTACAAGGTTCAGGCAATCATTAATTTGCCTCCACCTTCAAATTTGCTTCAGATTCAGAAACTCCAAGGGAAAGCAAACTTTCTGAGGAGGTTCATTCCAAATTACGCAGAACTTGCTAAAGGTTATACTCATCTTTTGAAAAAGGATGTACCTTTTGTCTGGGATCAGGTGGCGCAAGCTTCCTTTGATGCTCTGAAAGATTCTCTAGTAAAAGCATCATTAATGTATGCCCCAGACTATCAAAGAGATTTTAACCTGTATCTTGCTGCAGCGGATACGACCATTGCGATGGTTTTAGTTCAAGAAGTCGATGGATATGAACATCCTATATATTATTTAAGTAAAAAATTAAATGATACAGAAAGTAAATATTCTTATGTTGAAAAACTAGCGCTTGCAGCTGTTCAAGCGATTCAAAGGTTTCGACATTATGTCCTCTTTCGGAAAACTACCATTTTATCAGATTGCAACCCCATGACTTATATATTGTCACGACAGTTGCTGGGGGGCAAATATTCATAATGGATAGCGATCCTTCAAGAGTTTGATCTGGAATTTGTAAAATCCAAATCAATGAAAGCTTTAGTTTTCGCAGAATTATTGTGCGATCTCCCATCGTCGTCCAACGATGAAACATCAGAAGAGTCAATCGTGGACGAAAGTTTGTTTCTGATATCTGCAAGCAATGAGTGGTATGGAGATTTCATAATTTATCTCCAAACTCAAAAGTTCAGGCCTGACACCTCTCACTCAGAACAGAAACGTATACGATACCAAGCGAAAGACTACATGATCGTCGGTGATACACTTTACCGACGTGGTATCGATACAGTCCTGAGGAGGTGCCTCACCCATGAAGAGGCCGAAAAAGCCCTGAATGAGTGTCATTCAGGCGCGTGTGGGGGACATCAATCTGGATATGCAACAGCACAAAAAATCTTACGAGCAGGATACTTCTGGCCAACCATGTTCAAAGATTGCATAATCGCAGTCAGAAGTTGCCATGCTTGTCAAATTTTTGATAGCAAAACCAGAAGACCACCCGCACCTTTACAGCCAATAGTTGCTATTGGGCCTTTCACCAAATGGGGCATTGATTTCATGCAATGTAACCCCACCTCGACCGGGGGGCATGGGTATATTATAGTCGCTGTTGACTATTTTACCAAATGGGCCGAGGCGATGCCTACATTGGATAACACTGGTGAAACAGCTGCCCTTTTCTTTTTCAATCATGTAGTCACCAGGTTTGGCATACCACAGGCTATAGTGACAGACCATGGATCGCATTTTCACAATCACATGATGGTCGAATTAGCTGCCAAGCTAGGTCTATCTCACGACAACTCTACCCCGTATTATCCGCAAGCCAATGGACAAGTTGAAGCAATCAACAAGGTCCTGAAGCATATGTTGCAAAGGATGATCGAGGTTCATAAAAGAAGATGGCACCTAATCCTGTACTCAGCCTTGTGGGCTTACCGAACATCAGTAAAGAATGCGACTAGGTTCACACCTTTTCAACTGGTGTATGGCCTGGAAGCAGTCTTGCCAATCCAGTGCGAAATTTCGTCGCTTAAACTCGCAATTGATCTCCTCCCTGAAATTTCGGGAGAAGAGGCTCGTTTCTTGGAATTAATCCAATTGGATGAAACCTGTCGTGATGCCTCTTTAGCTAACGAAGCCCATAAGAAACGAGTCAAGGTGCAGTTCGACAAAAATGCCAAACCCCGTGTCTTCTCAGAAGGTGACTTGGTGTTGCTTTATGACCAAGAATCCGATAAATTGGGAGAAGGTAAATTTAATTCCTTATGGATGGGTCCCTATATTGTTAAACGAGTGTTAGCAAAAGGAGCCTACGAGTTAATGGATTATGACGGAATTCCACTGGCGCAACCCCGCAATGGGTTGTACCTCAAGCGTTACTATGCTTAGATAGTAACGTGTATGCTTTTGTTGTATTTTGTTTTCGCTAAAGTGTTTGTTTTGGTCGAGTGATCCACCTTTTTACATTTATTGCAGATGTCAAACCTCCTGGAGACATGTGTTGGATATGCTGACGGAGCAAGTCGTAGTTCGCGGAACCTATCCTCCGCAGCCTGGGCCATTTTTGATCCAAGCGACGAGTTAGTAAGTTTCAGAGGTGTGTGTATTGGGAAATCAACGAATAACATCGCTCAGTATAGCGCGTTGATAGAACTACTCTCTGATGCCATCACCCGTGGCATACACCGACTAATCGTCAGGCTAGACTCACAACTCGTAATACTACAACTCAATGGTATATATTCCGTTCGCAATCCAGCTATTTATCGCATGTTCCTAAGGGTTAAGATTTTGGAAAGACAATTTGATTCAATTCAATACCAGCATATTTCTAGAAACTTGAACACATTAACCGACTCATTAGCAAACTATGTGTTAGATAGACATTTGCGACATTTATAAAAAGAGACACATCATCAATGATTGTACATATGGATCATATAACTCAACCAGAATAAAACTCGAAAATCAAAATATATATAAGTTGTTTATCGTTCATAATGTTTTGTAACCAAGACAAAAGTTGGTCATATGACCCAAAAACTCAAAAGTGCTAGGGGGCACCCTAGTCTAGTGATGCTCATGATAGCACGTCACAGCCTGTGCAATCATGCGCAAGAGACGAGTCCATCGTCTAGGCACGCTAGTAGTATGCCTCTGCAACTATAAAGGTAACTCATCAATCCTCACATCGGGAATGCCGAGAGTAAGGCTCTCAACCTACTCCTGCACAGCTGTAAGGGTCTCGGCTACATCAAGGTCACGGAGAATAACTCTCCCAGCAGTCTCCCCTGCTGGGGCAGCAACTGGCACTCTCGGGCGAACTGCTGGACGAACAGGACCAACATCTGCATGCACACATGAGTTTGATTAAAGTCTTGATAGAATAAAGCACAAGGACATTATAAATAAGAACAATAAACAGTAATATGGTCGAAGATTTTACCAATAGCGCCCCACTGTTCGCCGTCCGGTAACACCAAATCCGGATCACCTCGGAAATCCATACCCACATATGGATACTCGGAATAGACCATCTCCTGACGCTCGAACCACCTGAAGAAGGTATCCGTGAAAGTAATTTGAGGTTGACCAGCATGCCTAGACATGTGATCGACCCATCTCTACATACGTGGCTCGGTCGGAGAAGGCAAGTCGAGTGAAATATACTGAGGCTGCATCAGTGGTATTTTCTCCAAGGCGAAGGCAGTCAAAATAGAACCAAATCCAAAATTCTTCAGCTTCCCTTCCTTTACCTTGGTCAATTGACTTTTCATCTGAACAAGTACTGCATCGCACTAGTCGAATACTTTCGGTTGGAGACACTCCAAGGCGTGCTGAACATAAGACCTGTTGGCAACATGCAGAGATGCGCTACTGGCCATCCTACCAATAGTATACAGAATGGACCTGAGAGACCTGTCAGTAATCTCACGGATAACAACCTTGTCGTCTCTGCTCGGCTGGGAACCTTCCCTGCAATACTGGCGGACATAATCTCTCACGGAGTCATTCCCCCAGGCCGAACCTGACAAAGAAATGGGGGCACCCTGCCTTGACAACCCAGTCAAGAAGTAAATGTCTATGATGGTCAAGGGGATGGATTTTCCCCTAATCTAGAATACTTGGTTGATGGGATCCCAAGCATCAAGCATATACTGCAGTAAAGAGATCTGTGCTCTCATACTAGAGATACAGAAAAACTTCAGCAGGCCACAGTTTCGTAGCGCGTTCGCCGTGACAGGGTCACGGAGAGCAATCATATCTTCTTCTTCATGTTCTTGTTCTCGCCATGTAAGTGACATTTTGCTCAAAGGTCCCTGCAAAACAAACAAGAGAATGAGTAAGATCCTGGATTTGATGAGAAAATGGCAAAATTTCGTCAAAAACTGTGCCACAAAATCAGTTTTCTAGTCCCAACGCAGGTAGACAATGTTCCACCTGCATTGAAGGTCAAGCTGCCCCAAGGCAGCTTGACATTCAACGTAGGTTTCGAGTGGAAAATCTGCGTTGATGACAGGGCGCCCTGGCAAAACCCCAGGTGCTCAGAAAGGCAAGGAAACAGGCACACAATGGGAAAATGAAACCGTGAAAAGAAAGAGCTAGGGTTTAGCTCCTACCTGGTCCAGATAGCGCCGAGAATCGTCCACAGAATCTCCCGAAATCAACTGGTGAAAATCAAGGGGGAAGAGGCACCTCCAAAGCTCCAACAAACCAAGTTCAAATGAAATGGTAAAATGAGAGGTAAAAACACTTTTTAAATGCTTTTTACATAGTTCAAAGCGAAATATTAGGGTTTTAATCTCATTTTCAAGCAAATGTTATTCATTTCTAACTAACTTTGATGCAGCAATTGAGAATGCAGTACTATCCTTGAGAAGAGAAAAGCTAGTTTTGGTAAAAAATCAAAATTTGACTATATAACCAAGCAGTTTTAGCACATAGTTCATGCTCGTTAAAAAATAAACATAAGATTTGAGCATTTTTAGCATAAAGTTCATGCTCGGTAAAAAATAAACGCAAGATCCGAGCAGTTTTAACGCATTCTTCATGCTCGTTAAAAAATAAATATAAGCAGTGAGCAAGAGTTTCCTCCAGTGTTTAAGCTCATTTTAAACTAAAAAATGAAGCTATCCCAGTAAATAACCACTTTTAATGTAATATCATCAGCCATTAAAGCCTTGGTCGTGTTTGCACCTGCCACCTCCACTTTTCATTTGGCCGATCGTTCACCTCCATATGATTGTTTACCCATTTTGAGGAACAGCTGCGAAGAGTGATTTCACCTAGCCATCCTTGTGACACTGCTGTGATTGGAAAATTCCAACTTGTACCTAGAATCAGCTGCTAACCCTGATCATCACTCGTTCCTCAAAAGACGAGTCTTCTTTAAGCTCTTTTCAACTGACTCGTAAAATATGAAAAGATTGCCAAGTTTTGGCCTTCAAGCTCATTAAAGGACAGGAAGAGCTATCCCTCCTCTAGATTTTAATCTTTTTGGACCTGAGGGATTATTGCACAAAAAGATCGAGTGCTTGCTTTGTTCGGCTCGTTAAAATGATCGAAAACTCATCCCTTCTATATTGTTTTATACTTTTTCGGACTTAAGGGATTAGATGATGAAAAAGGAATTTTGGAGTTGACTTTATGTACCTTTTCAGACTCTCTAAAAATGAAAAGGACCGAGTTATCCTTGTCGTTAGACTCGTTAAAATCATTAAATAGCGACAAACTTGTCTTTAGACGAGAACGAGTTTCACTATCACTAGACTCATTAAAACATAGCGATGGGCTTGCCCGAAGGGCAGGTTATAGAACAAGCATATGTTATCCTCCTCAAGCTTGACAAAAATAAAGAGGTACTAGTCAGCAATGACTGGGGAAAAATTGGGAGAAACTAAAGAGAACTTTGATGGTAGCAGGTCGCTCTTGAACATGACACTTTTCCTCCGTACCACATTCGGGTTGGGTTGTTTCATTCACCAGTCACATCACCATGGTCTCGCCATACCATCCATATTTGGGGTAATGCTACCGATCCATCGCATCAGTGTCACCATATGTTCAAGAGAAGTCGTTCAGAAAGAGTCAACCGGGTCCCATCCACTGCCATACATTATCCTTCATCCATTCATGACCGCCACCCTGAATCATATGTCACAGATCGTTTTCACCTCCATTAAAATCATTAGCTCCATTCTGTGTCACTGATGTGGGATTCATTAAGGCCCTCCTTTGACGGATCGCTTCTTGTCGACATCAGCTCATTATCCAAGAAGTTGATCTAGGAACAACCCCTTCAGTACTTTGAAGCTTGCATGCCTCAATGGCAAGTTTCTCACTTTCGGCGACAGGTATACATCAATGACCTTCGACCAGAAGATTTTACGTGGTGTTCGACGCCAAGTCCTTTATTCACGCCACATGAATTGTACTACAGTACCTTGAGGGTCATTTTCATTATCGGTGATTCCTCTCGCGCTTGTTAACGGTTTACATCATTGACCGGTAATCAAGCGATGTCTTTCCATGTTCGACTTCAGCGCAATTCTCACATGGATCGACTTGTACTTAGAGTGAAGATCGAACGAGTTTGAAGACCCCAGATCTAGTTTCATCCATCCGGGCTGCGATATATATTCAGGGAAAAATAAAGACATTTGACACGTACATCTTTGCAGAAGATGATCATCCTACTCAAAGGATGATAATTTCGCCAAAATTATCAGTCTACCATCAGACGATCGTCTGTTCTATGTACAAAAATGAATTTATAAAGCTGAGCATGGGAATGCCCGCCCCAGCTAGATCATGAAAGAAGTATGAATCATAATGTATTGTATTGTATCTTATTACAGGTCTCCTCCCAGCAAATGGATGAACTTCGGACCCTCCTGGATAAAGCATTTCACCCGATAAAGGGCCTTATACTTTAGGGGGAAACTGTTATAGAAATTTTTGTGCCTTACAGCATTGAGCATGAAATGTCCATAATCTAAGGGATCCAAAGTCCCTAAACATGTTGTTCCTACCCCTAGAGGAACAAGGCTAACTAACCACGACAATTCACAGAAGTTCTCCACCTGAAACCACTAAAAAACAAGTCAATTCAGGATCATGTCAACTGCTCCACTGAGCATCTGCACTGAATGTCAACTTCTCCACTGTCTACCTGCGTTGAATGTCAACTCCAACAAAGGCTACCTGCACTGAGCGAGTTTGGACAAGTGGCAGGTTCATTCCTCAAGGTGTCAATGCTCAGGAAGCTTCCAAAATGACACTTGCCTCAGGGAATTCGACTGGTGATGAGTAAGAGGTTCCAAAACTCCAAGTGGAAGAAAGAACCTCCAAGTGGACTCAAGAACTGAGAGAGGGAGAGGACACTAGTCAGATCTCAAGCTGACTCATCCTCTCTCCAAAATAACTATATATAGATCTCTCCTCCATGAGATCTAGAGGCTGGAATTTTGTTATTGCAAAGAATTGTTGTTAGTTTGAGACTAGAAACATTGGGTGCTTAATGCTTTGAATGGAGCTGAAGAAGGAATTCCATTTTGCTGGGAAGGAGATGCTGGATTGGAGCCCTCTGGGTCGTATCTCTTCCTGAACCTTGTTATCAATCAATAAAGATATCTTGGTTTTCTCCTATATACTGGTGTATTTGTATGATTGCATTAGTATATTTGATTTACTTCTAATCCTGAATCATTTATGAATATGAATATCTACCTTTGTGTTGTGTTCTTCTCTTGTCGCAAGTAGCTGTTCTCTTGTCACAGGTAGCTGTTCTCTTGTGATCTCGTGGGAATCAAGTAGCTGTTCTCTTGAGCAAGCGAGGAGGCAAGTAGCTGTGAACACCCAAAGAGAAGAGGATCTAGATCGAGGGACAAATGAAAGACAACGGTAAGTCTATCGATCTCCCCTCTTTCACATTTCATAAAGGAAGAAACCAGTGTAGCTGTACTCGTTTGTTGCAAAGGCACTGTCACACCTTAGGTCGATAGGATCGTCCTGCATAGGCATTTTTCCCCACAACACACAGGAGTCTATTTGTAGAATAGAAGCTCACATCACATACTTGGGATGAAGACACCAAAGGAAGCTTTCTCTGGTAAGAGACCAGATGTGGGTCACGTCAGGATCTTTGGCTCATCGGTATATTGCCATATATGACAAAGGATGCATGGAAGAAGCTTGAGCTGACAACAAAGTTGGGGATATTTTTGGGGTACATTGATACACCTCACAAATATCCGATGTACTTGCTTACCAGTCAGAGGATAGTGGTTCACGTAGATCTCAAGTTTGATGAGAAGAAGGCCATGTGATTTTCCCTTGAGAGGGAGCTCCAACTATACGTTGTGGAGGAACTGTTGGTTCCTAAGGAGGAGGATCCTCGGACTGATGCATAGCAGCCGCATGCAGATGTTTGAGGAGTGGAGAGATCCACTCAAGCAGAGTATTCTAGTGATTGACAGAAGCGCACAAGAGAAGCTAACAAATTGTTGGGGGACACAAGAGAGAATGTCGAAGCACCATCTTCTCAGTGTAGACTGAGGAGGTCACTTGAGAGGTACACTAGATACATGGCCTTTGCTAGGGAATGTGTTGAGACCGAGCCATGTTCCTTTGAGGAAGCAGTGTAGCAGCCGATTTTGGTTAACGTTATGGTGGAGGAGTATGAATACATAGTTCAAAACAGTGTTTGGGACATGGTTCCAAGACTGGAGAATAAGTCAGTTATGAGTTCCCATTGGCTTTACAAGGTAAATCAAGCTATTAATGGTAGTGTGGAGAAGAATAAGGTAAGATTTGTTGCTTGTGGATTTTCACAGGTCGAGAGGATCATGTTGTTGTAGTATATTTTGATAGAGGAGCAAGATGTTGACATTTTTTGACAAAGGCATTGTCAAAGTGTAAATTCGAGTTCCATAGAGATAAGATTGGGGTGGCAGATAATACCTTTCTTGTTGAGAGGGAGTGTTGAAATATGGCAACAAGAATATTCCAATTTAATTTGTCCTTGAATTAAATTGTGAATTAAAATCTAATTAATTTATTTTGAATTAATTAGTTGGAGAAATTCAAGTTAGAAGTCTTTCTGAAGTCATGCAAGAGTTATCGCTTGAATTAATGAGATATGATTGATTTATATTTGAGTTGTAATTAGTTAACTTAGTTTTTTGAGTTAAGTCTAGTTAAATTAGTTCCAAACTGTTTGAGGAACTAATAGAGAGTTAACGGTGAGTTGATGCATTAATGCATCCACTAGTGCTAGTCTAGTTAACTGAAGATTCCATCATCAGAAACTCATGCATGTCTATTCTAAGAAATACCCAGTTGAAAATAATGTCAAGGATGGTGTACTATCAGTTGCATGTGCTTGCTCATGGAAAAAACTAATCCATGCAGTCAATGATTTAAGCATTGAGGATTGCATAGTTTTGGAGGAAGTGTTCCACTTGGTTGGAGGAAGTTTTCCACTTGGACAGAGGAGAATCATCCCATAGGAACAACATAAGGAAATAGGAGCTTGTAGGGCATAGAGGAAGGCTTGAGAGAAGCCAAGATTTCTTGTGAGCATCTGTGAGGATTGTACTAAGAGTTGGCTAGCTGTGAGAGCTAAGGCTTTGTAAAATTCCTATGTATTTCCACCTTGTATGATAATACAAATAGTGGGGATTTTAGCTGAGGCTTTCCCTAAAGTATTTTCATGTGTATTAGGCATTGATTCTTCTTCTTCTGGTTATACTATTAAGCTCGCTCTTTACGCTTCTGCAAATTGATAGTAGAAGTAGGTTATTGTATTATGCTTTGATTTATTTTGCATTATCGGGTTAACCTACATCAGATTTTCTACACTATGATGATCAAAGTAAGAGGGAGATGGCCTCTGAATTTCGAAATATAGAATCATGGCATGATGTATTATGTCCTAAAGTTGGGAAAATAAAATCTATATAGTGAAGTTATTAAAGAAACTGGAAATGAAAATCCTTGGACATTCCAATCAAATTTCAAGAAATTATGAAAATATTATTGAACATATCTTGGCAACTGCTAGTTTATTGAAGCATTGATGTTCCATGTGAACACACATATGTATTTTTGGTATGAGATGTTCTTCCTATGATATCTCACTGCATGGATTTATTGATGCTATTTGGTATCTTTGTTGATGAAATAAGCACATTTTGTTGTTGCCTTAGTATTTAATCTTTGATGATATTTTGGATGAGAAATTCCATAGCTTTAAGCATGATCGATGTTTTGCATCAAGTTGCTAGCATGGATAGCTATGGGGCAGGATGAAGAAGCTCTTTAGAGAATTGATTGAGCAGATTCTGGATATGGCAAGATTACAATGTGATAACACTGAGTGGGATCTAATTGCAACACAATATCATATATAGCTAGGACTAATATGGATTCATATATTGATACATTTTTTCTCTATGAGACAAACTTAGGCTTTTGGTTGTTGCCTCTGTGAGAGGGAGAATGAATATGGTATCCTTTTTGTGATATGTATATTTTTTTTCTAATATGATATTTCATTTGATTTCATGTATGAACAATAGACAAATTCTATTGAAACATGATGATTACCAGAAATGAGCATAACAATATGTTGTTGATCTACATAGAGAATCAACGATAAAGGACATAAATCTAGCCTGTCCCCCCAGTTTTTTGTTCCTAGGGTGTGGAATTTAGATGGAGGGCTCCTGGGGTTGAGGTAGCTATGGAAAATAGGGTGTCACCCCTATCTATTACACATAAGGTCGGATATGTTCCTCCCCTATCTTGGTATTTGTATATTCTACCCTAGTTGGCATCATACCCATTAGTACGACTTGTTGGGATTGTCCCTCCCCATATGGGAAACAGGTTGAGGAGGCTTGGGGCATGTGATCCTTACCTATTGGTAAGTCAGATATCTAGACAAATAGTGGACTATGATATATGTGTTCTACCACATGACTCTTGAGGGTCATTATTGGGAAGATCAGTAGGAAATAGGATGGGTTGAGATGTGCTCCCTTATATCACCTATTGCTCGATATGGGGTTGTATACATTTAGCTCCCTTGTGAGATTCTAGGTTAAGATTAAACTCATCAATGTTGTTCCAGATTGAGCTAAGCTCTCCAATGTTGATGTAGGTCATAGATTTGGCTCCTTTCTAAAGTTTCCCTGGTGGTAGAATTAGGCTCCCTGTTCACAGAGATTTTGGGTGGTAGTTGTGGCTCGATGATGGATAGAGGGTGGTAGATTGAGCCCCCCTCTAATTTCAAATTCTTCTTCTTTTAGATTCAAGAATGTTGATCATATGAGAATGGACATTCAAGAGATATGTAGAAATAAGCAAGAGATGAATTGATGTGAAAAGTGATGATACATGATGATGAGATACTTGAGATTAGATATGATCTGATGACATGATACACATGACATCATGCATGTGGAATTCTCCTTAGTTGAGAGGGAGTGCTAAAACTGGAAACTACGCCAAAATTTCACTTTGGATAGCTCTTCTGATGGCGATAATGATTATATTGAATTCCTCTTCTTCAGACAACCAAAATTCATCTAAAGATCATCAAATTTGGACAAGTGAAAGAATATTTTTGAATTTTGAGTCCACACGTGCATATTTGATCAGGTCAACCATAAAGAAAATTTGACACCCTTGAAAGGCTATAAATACAAGTGACTTCTATCTCATTTTCACATCATCATCGATCATTCTTCTATTCTATTTCTTATTTTTGGCTCGCATAGGTCTAAGGTGTTAGTGTGAAATTTCTTTGAGGGTGTACTAAAAACACTTCACTTGAGTCACTAGGTGACAAGTGACCCTAAAACAAACTTGATGGATACTTGCGATTTAGATTTGCAATAAAAATGGAAAATGTGCAACAAAAAGTATTGACGATACAAAATATAAAGCAACAGTAAAAATATCCAATGAAATAACCCAAATGGAAAGACTTCAATTGAACAAATCTTTAATTAAAAATACCTGGTGAAGGAGATCTACAAATGGGTCTATAAGTCCCCCTTTGTGGGATGGGTCCTTAGATGTCCTTGATGCTTCAAAAAATGATCTTCTCTCTCAATATGTGAAAAACCTACACAAAATTTGGATAATTCGAATGGGAGTTCCAAAGAAAAAAGATGATAATGGTAACAATGATTATGATCATGGTGAGGAATGAATGAAAAACTAACATATTTATAACAAAGTATTGAGTTAATCTCGAAAATGGATAGAAATAAAATAATATCAACCAAATCAAGATCTTACTGCTTGGAATACTTTATTATATTTATTGCAGAGGGAAAAGATATTTAAAATGGTTAAATATATTTATTTAGAAATAATTAACAAATAAAATGTTTTATTAATTATTTTGAGAGAATTAAGAATGGTATGAAAATCCCATTGGGGAATTGTGATACGAAGATGGCGATGGTTAGGGTTTCGAACAGAGTTCTGGTCGCTGCCGCTCTGGCTCCAAAGCCTGCCTCAAGGGCCGAAGGTGAACCAGGGGTTGGGGAAACGGCGATCTCTGTCAGAAGGTTGACCCTACTGAAAGCATTTTCAGAGAAATGGCCAGCTCCACGCAGTCGAATGGCCCAAATACATCCAGATCTGAATGGCCATTCACCTGCAGGGGCTTTTGATACAAGTTCTCACGCGATTATGGATCGGGAACGGAGCATAAGTCTTCAGCGGAACGGGGCGAAGTCATGGACGGAAGCCCCCATTTCTGCGTGGTTATTCGAGGAGGTTTCTCTCTCGCGAAAGGCTGAGACCCCAAACCGCGCCCCTGAACAAAGAAATCTTTGTGAAGTATGGGGTTTAGAGGCTAGGCCTCGTCCAATCCAGATCGCATGGAGAATCGACAGGGGGGGAATGCATGGTGCAGATCTGCCCCCTCCTTCAACACATGGGCCCAAACAGTGTAGTTTCGGCTCAGATCTACTCGATCTAGCCTGCATACGAGCACAGTTCGATCCCAAGCAGTAGGGCGAAGGCACCATCCATAGATCGAGCAGAGTTCACGTAGATCTTGACATGCAAAAGGAAAAACGAACAAAATCAGGGCCAGATCTGGAGTTTGGCCTACAGCGAGAGTAGGTAACAAACAATTGTTTTCAGATTTTGATTAAACCGCCACAAGGGAAAACTCGGTTAGTATGGGTCCATGCAGGAAGTACCTCCTTGCAACTGAAACAACAAATATGGGCAGAAATGGGATACCCAGTCCAGATCCAACATCTGGTTAATGGAAGGCGGTCTCTACAGGACTGTAGATCGATGGAAAGCTATGAGATTGGGCCAGGGTCAATCATTTCTTTAAACCTCAGATTGAGAGGAGGGGCTCCGCCTAAGGGACAGCAAAGCGGAGACAAGGGAAAAAAAACTGCACCCCAGCACCAACCCAAGGGAGGGTTATCCTATGAAAATATTCTACAGGGCAACAGAGATTTAGGGTCCCCTCCAGATCAAGGCGGCCATACATAGTAGATTAGGCAGAGCAAACCCCAGCCTTAAACTTAGATTCTTCTGGGTTGGACGATTTCGTAAAGTCCTATGAAACGCAAGCTCTCATTTGCCGTTTCAATAGTTTTTGGCCAAAACCCCTAGATCTATTCCATTGGATCTTCACCAGCTGGACCATGGAATGTGATATTCATCTCTGCTCAAAGGGGTTTTTTATAGTTAGATTTACATCCAAGGAAGTCAGAGATACAGTCATCAGTGCAGGACCATGGTTTTGGGGAACATCGGGGCTGTTTATGACCCCATGGTTTCCAGATTTTGACCCAAACAAAATGACTGTAACCAAAATGCCGGTCTGGGTTAGACTATATAATCTACCTCTGCATTTTTGGAATGAACGAGTCCTGGAAGGCATTGGGAACAACATTGGGAAATATATCAAAACAGATCTGGAAAGGATTGATGAAAGGATCTACACCTTCGCACGTATCTGTGTGGAAGTAGATTTAAGTAAAGGGCTGCCGGACAATATCAGGCTGATCTACAAACAACAAAACTGGATGCAAATGCTAGATTATGAAAATACTGCCTTCAGATGTAGACTATGTAGGCAGACAGGTCACTTCCAAAGCTCATGCCCAGAAGCCAAGAGAAAAAAGAAGCAGAAAGGGAAGCAGAGGAAAGGATGGCAATTCTCACCGCCAGCTTCAGAGGACGAAGAATCAGAAGCAGAGGAGGAAGAGATCCCTGCAGAGAAGACCGAGGCAGCTAAAGAAATGGAGAAACATAAAGGAACCACATCAGATAACAAGGCAAAGATGACAAGCGTGGACCACAGCATAGGTGGAACCAAGCGACATCACCACTCAGATACCTCAGATTCAGACAAAGAAATTGGCTCACAAAATGCAGAAACACAGTTAGTCATTGCTTCGATCGAGCCCACTCAAGGAGAGTGGCATAAGGTCGAAAAGAAAAAGGGGCGAAAAACTTGAACTGTCGGAATTTTCAGTTTTCTGCCTCTTTTCATACTCTCTTCCCTCTTCTCTTTTTCTTATTTCTTTTTGCACGTTAGTCTTCTAACGTTGCGTGGGGTGCGAAAGCACCCGAGCCCTTGTGGCAGCTCACAGGATGCTTCATTGCATCAGCAGATGTAACTTTTCATTAGCTTTTTAATAAAAAGTTACGGTTTTTTCTTCGGAAAAAAAAAGAATGGTATGAAAATTAAATAATTATTAAATACTGATTTAACAATTATTACAATAACTGAAATAAAGAAAATTAAATATATAGTGATTTATTTAATTATTCCTAAGGGATTTAGTCAAATTTGACAAGGAACAATTATTTAAATAATTATTTAATAATTATTCCTAGATAAAATTAAATAATCAATGAGTTATCTAATGATTATAATGTGTTTTTTTATTTAAATGAGAAAATAATTTAATAATAGTGGTTTATGAAATTATTTTCTACAGTGAAAGCGATTTTACTATGGTAAAATTAAATCTACATGGTGTATTTCGATCCTCCTAGTTAGAAATAGCTAGGTGATCATTTTTTGGTGATGACAAATTTCCCCCACGTGTATGATTGTTAGGAAAAAATAGTATGACTAAAATATCTTGTAGGTTATGCTTCCACTAGACACCAAAAGGGGAGTCAAAGAGAGAGAGGGGGATCTTAAGCAAGTAAAGGACAATCAAATAATGGAGGGGGCAAGACCTACTAAACTCATAGAAGTCTCCTTTTATGTGGGATTACATGATCTTAAATGAGGTGGGGAAGGCATATCCATACCCACCGAGATATCTGCGTACAAAGAATAATGATGAGCTTGATAATGTGGGATTGAGCTACAAAGTACATGATACATGATACACTAGAATCAATGGGCTAGAAAAAATAATACAATGGATCCCATATACATAATGCACCTGGAAAAGCATAGGCCAGGACTAAATACAAGAACATATGAATACATCACACATAATTCCCCTCAAGGTAAGATGGTGAGGAGGGATCACAACCAAAGAATCCCTCTGGAATATGAAAGGGATCTGAAGATCTGAATGGATCATGTAAAGGAGACATGCATGTCGTGGGTGCTATAAGAGGTGAAAATCGAACCTATCACATCTGCAGAACTACAACAGAGGTTGGATCAACATATTTGGTCATCCAGGCATGTGGGGGGTCTGAAGGGTCACCCACTCATGAGGTCTGGAACATATCAAACACATGGGGAATCACTAGGACAATCCTTTGGATCACCGAACTGTCAAGTGTACGAATCTCAATCATGTAATAAGGAGCTCATGTCAAGCACGTGAGAAACAAAAAATTCAAAGGCTAATAATGAGTCCCTTTTCCTGATCCAAGGCACCAAACAAAGATGGTAACTGGAATCAAGGTACAACACCCTCTAGATCACTCTTCTAGAATAAACGTGTTGAGGTCGATAGAAGAGGGCGTGCCAGAGTCAAGGTAATAAGGAATCCTCAAAAAAGGCATGAGGAATCATAGTAGAGTGATTGATGGATTGACAACAGGGATGGTGATGGAATGAAAGAAAATGGATGGTCGACTGTTAATTTTCGTTGTCAAAGCATAATAAGGATGGTTGACCTGGCAGTGGCTGAATTGATTCTAGAGGGGATGGTCAATGACTCAACCGAGGGTTCGTTAAAGACGGAGTAGTAGAGTTGGAGGAAAAATATAAAAGATGGTATGGATGTGACACAAAGACATATGAAACTTTGTAATGGGACTCAAGGGGACTCAAAACGGACTCCATAAGTACAAGGATGACTCATCTCAGATGCTCTGAACAAGGGTTACTCAATGATACTGTCACATGGGGGAGGCGAGGAGGGGACCGTAAAAGCACGAGTAAATAATAGTTACTCATGAAGAAATTCGACACATGATTCAATTAGTGAAAAGGTAAATTGGTACCATAGTATGGCTGACTCAAATGAAGATATTCGATTTTAATAGGAGGCAAACTGAGACCTCATGGAAAAAAGGCTTCCCGGTGAAATGTCAAATTATCAAAAATAAAGAGAGACCCATTATAGAACTTAGTGAGTGGTTTCTAATGGTGCTAATGGTTCGTCAAACGAAGCTATGGTTTGGTCACAATGGTTGACCAAAAAAATATGGTTCTTCCTATAAAAGTGATTTTTGCCCGCCAAATCCAATTCATTAGCATAGAGAGCTGTGGAGAATTTGGAGAGGAGGATAAGGTCCTAAATCTTGCGGAGATCGTAGAAAACAAAATGACCATCAGAACTCAAATCTACGTCTTTCAAGTATGTGGCCTTACTTGTCTAAGATGGCCTTAATGCTTCTTGAAGAGAGGGTTCCTAGTGAAGAATCAAGGTAATAGAGGAACAAAGGAGTGAACTATAAGAGAAGGTCTAGGATCATCCACACCCACCAAGTCAAACATTGGGACTGGGTGATAAGTGTGACATCACATAAAAGAGAATGTTTGAATAGGTGGTATCAATGATCTACAATATGCAACGTGTACATGGCTCAACAAACAGCCGGTAGGACAAATTTTCCATGGAATGGGAGGATAATCAACCATACATAGATCATTGGGATCTAGGCTGAGACTTCTATTAACCGAGTGATAATGCGGTCAGGGGTAATCATTCCCACAAGCATGGGATACATCCCCCCATCGTATGATGATGGAGGGGATTGATCAAGTGGTAATGATGCCCCCTAGCTCGATGAGTTTATGGAGTGTCATCATGTTCCAAGTGCGCAAATAATGGATTCATGCATTCAGGGTTGCTAGCATAAGATCTTGTAGAGGATCATGAATAGATGTAATTGCATATGTTCCCCCTAATTTTGTATGTATATATGGGGTATGCTATGGTCATACCAGATGTATTTAGAGTAGTGGACTCCAAACACATTTTAATGATGTCGTTCACCATTTGTTTATCTTATGGTCATCTTCTTATGGGAAGAATTGATAGATACAGTCAGAGAAAGGAAACCATGGATTACCAATCTCATTTGGTACTACATATATGAATTAAATGGACTGAATTTATGGATTTTCATACATGGTGTCACTATACCAAAGAGTGGCTTCTAAAAGAAGGAAATGATGCTCACCTAGAAAACATGACTGTTGAACAACAACAATTTCTAAGGGACTAGGTTGTTGATATAAAATTAAGGCATGATTAAGTGGGTCATTCCTATGGTGATCTAGAGTGATATGATACTCTATAGGTTCTTCTAAATGGGGAAAATAATGGTGTTAGAGTCGACACTAGTAGATGCACTAGGAGGGTTGGGGAGAATTGATTTTTTTGGACTGTCAAAGATGAATTCCCCCTTACTCAACCATTCAGTGGTAATGTAAGGGGCACAAGGTTGATGTGGTTTGAATTCATGGGTTCGAAGTAAGGGGTTATTGAACCACTTGACCTCACCATGGTTGAATTCTTCGGAATCCACACCATATTGGTCAGGGGTTTATTTCGGATGGAAGTATGCACGATGGTGCATATCATCCCAAGGATAATTAGGAGTGGTGACAACTTCCATGATTTCTTCATCAGAATGGAAGAAGGGTTGATGGGAGGAAGAAGGACCACATCATGGAGAAGAGCTACCTAAGGAATATTCATGAGAGACAAGGTTCACATACGCATTGTCAAGGATGTGAGACATATGACAAGTAGATGGAATATATGTTATGACTCTGATACCACTTGTTATGGCTCCGATACCACTTTTTATATATCTAATATGAAAATATAAGATAATAGAAACAAACCCAAAAATGATAAGATAGAAATAGATAGATGCTTCACTTTATTGATCAAACCCTTAGTGTAGGCCACACATACATTCACTCCTTAAGGAAGGAGAACACTCCACAAGCCATACACCTATTCATACAATAATCCTTGACACCTCTCAATGTGGAGTCTCTAGCCTCTATATAGGCCTCATACATACAATACCATGGGTCATTACCATGGTTCCCTCAATACCATCTATCTAATACCATGGGCCCATTACATTATTACTAACTACTTGTGGTTGCTTACATGATACAGGTTAACCACCGTATTTATTACTATGGCCCATCCCATTATTATATTATTCCCTTGGGTACCTCCCTTTGTACCCCATATTATCCCCCCTAGGTATATAACATTCCACCCCCCTTAGCATGTTTCGTCCCCGAAACATGAGAAGAACACAAATAATAAGATCTACTCAAAAGAGTAGTCCACTGGTACCATGCACATGCATCTAGCCATCCAAGAGAAAGGTGAACCCTTGATCTCGCTGGTGCCTCGCTCGCTTGAGACGAAAATTTACCATGGCAGCTCTTCTGTGTTGATGTGTAGTAGGTGGATCTTCACTCTTCTCTATCTGTCATGTAGGGGTTGTTGTCCTTGTGGCTAATTTGTTGCCATCTTGTTGGTTGTTGTCTTGCAGGGTGATGTGGGTGATGATATGTTGAATTTTTAACCCACAGTGTCTTTTTCTTTAATTCGCCCTATTGTGGTGCCTGTTGTGGTGTCTTATCTTCCAATATTACGTCCACCACTGCACCCTCATCTGATGTATCAACACCTGTAAATTTTTTTCTTTAGCCTCTATTTGTGTTTGATTGTCGATCATCAAAGGCTCATCATCTAATATTTCAATCCCTAGAACATCTTCTGTGTCAGCCTTCGTTGACTCTACATGTTTACTAACGGAAATATCTTGTAATGTAATTTTCTTGCTTTTATACCAGAGCTTCAAGAATTTCTTCTGCACATTAATATTGATAGTACCCACGGACTCCATCCAAGGATATCCCAAAAAAACATCCATATTATCCATCTCTAAAGTATAAAAATCAGCATGCAACACATACTTATCCATAGAAATCTTCAAATCCTTATACACTTGAACATCCTCATCGTTAGCCTATGTGTTTTCAATGTGTTTGGCTGGAACTTGCAATTTTTTTTCCAAATTAACATTGATAAAATTATGCTTGTAACTAGGATTCATAGACACAATGATATTCTCTTTCTAAATCAATCCATGAACCTGGAATAAGGAGACACCTGTAGAAAATAACCCCTTGCGTGTCTCATTCTCCTTTTTTCTAGCCCGAGACCATTTGCCTAAAAGGACTCTTTCAAATTCTGCATCTAAAAGTTTGGTCAAGTGCTGCTTGTCAATTGAGAGCCACCATTTGTGAGCCTCATCTCTGAAATTAAGAAACACAAAATCCTTCCAATTTTTTTCCCATATTGACTTATTTTGTTTTATGTATTCTTCAATAGCAGGACCATCATCTTTTCCTATAAAACATAGAACTGCCATGAAGAGGGTTTTGAAAAAAAATTCACTTATTTGGCGAAAAATTGAAATGGCTACAATTTCATCAATATTGCTCAGAATCCCTATTATGACCTATTTTTGGAAATGGAACAACCATTCTAAATCTGCCCATGTGGTAGAAATCCCGATATAGGCACTAGAATTGCCAATCCACACTACAATTGTCCCGTCGTCACAGAAATTTGTTAAAAATAGCTGCTTTAAAATCAGCGATATCTCCCTCATCTCAACTTCGATTCGACTCATTTCTTTTTCGAAATCGAGTATTTTCTCACAAAGACTCTAGATCTATAATTATATTCTATAGATCTCGCAATAGGACATTCAGATCTACGTTGCAACCTCGCTACCCCGAAAAATTGTCTGCAACACACTGATTTTTTGATCAGCAATATCTCCTTCATCCGGACTCCGATTTGGCTGATTTTTTTTGAAATCGGTATTTTTTCACAAAGAATCCAGATCTTCAATTAGATTCTTTAGATTGTGCACTAGAATGTATAGATCTGCGCTACAAACTCGTTGCCCCAGAAAATGTCTGCAACAACACTGATTTTTAAATCAGCGATATATCCTTCATCTGGACTCCCATTCGGCCGATTTTTTTTTGAAATCGGGTATTTTTTCACAAGGAATATAGATATGCAATCAAATTCTACAAAGTTTTCACCAAGAAACTGAGATCTGCGCCACAAACTGGCTTCCCCAAAAAATAGTCTACAACACCACTGATTTTTAGATCAGCAATATGTTCCTCATCCAAACTACGATTTGGCCGATTTTTTTTTGAAATCGGGTATTTTTTCACAAGAAATCTAGATCTATAATTAGATTTTGCATATTTTTCCCAAAAACATACAGATCTGATTTGCAAAATTGCCGCCCCTGAAAATTCCTGCAAAAAATTAAAAAAAAAAAATTCTCCACTTTTGCCCAAGAAAGTGCTATGATACCACTTGTTATGGCTCTCATACCACTTGTTATATTTCTAATCTAAAGATATAATATAACAGAAGTAAACCAAAGAATAACAGATAGAAATAGATAGAAATGATTCACATTGTTGATCAAACCCTTAAGGTAGGGCAACACCATACTTTCACTCTTTAAGGAAGGAGAACACTCCACAAGCCATAGGCTTGTTCATACAATAATCCTTTACACCTATCAATGTGGAGTCTCTAGCCTCTATATAGGCCTCATACATACAATACCATGGGTCGTTACCATGGTTCCCTTAATACCATCTATCTAATACCATGGGCCCATTACATTATTACTAATTACTTGTGGTCCCTTACATGATACGGGTTAACCATCTTATTTATTACTATGGCCCATCCCATTATTACATTATTTCCTTGGGTACCTCCCTTTGTACACCATATTATCCCCCCTAGGTATATAAAAATATCTACCAATGTTGAGACCAGAGTGACTGTCGAGGAAGGTTCAACAAAATCGTAATAGGATACATCAGGGTAGTTCCAAGGCATTGATCTCATGGATAACGACAGGTAGAGAATACGAGTGGTACTATCCATCACCTTAACATCAGGGGGATGGATCATAATGGGTGTTTAAGATACCTAATGTTCCAGTGTAGGAGAGGGACTAGAATATGTAGGTAGAGGAGAGGCGAACTCACTATGAGCAGCCTCTAATTTGTGAAGAACTTGAACTGTACCATGAAAATTAGACAAGGACAACGATGAGAATAGTGGCCATAGTTATTACACAAATAACATGGGTAATGTGTGCATAATGATATATTATTTATGGCTAACTCAAGTAAGGTGACATGGACCTTAGGAATGTTAGAATTATGGAAGGTATCATTTAGCACATCGTTAACATGAGGGAATATAGGACACTTATTAATGGCATGACCGACAACATCAAACAAAGCACAGGGAGGAATAGGATTTGGTAGCTTAGGAGGAGATGGAGTTGCTAGGAGGGCATTGAATTTATTTCTATTTTTCTAGGTTTTTCCTCGCTCCTCATATGCTTTAGCAACATGAGTCAGCTCCTCTTGAGGTAATTATGGAACTGAAGTAAAGGAAGGGGTAGGAAAAATAGGTCGAACCAAGGTCAAAGTAGTGTAAGGTTTGAGTTCATTGGATGGAGTGTTTGCGGGAGGATCGATGTACTAGACTCGGATCCCCAAGGTAATGATAGGTAGACTCAATGTAGCCATGACAGGTGTAGAATAAACTCCAGGAGGTGGAAATTAGAACAATACCTGAATAGAAGGATAGTGGCCTCAAGGAACTACTCTAAAATTGTTCAGGCCTAGGGGAACAGTTCCAGGAGAGAACAGATTAGGAGAGACAATAAAAGAAGGAAATGATCCTTAAGGAGTAGTTCCAGGAGGCAGGGTTGAGTTAGGAACAACAGGCTGCTTAGGAGCGGTCTACTATGAAGGCATACCAAACCATTAATGGGTGGCTCACAATGGTAGGCGTGGATCATAGTAAGAATGATGCAAAGTGGAATATTTTTAAACTCCTTGTTAAACACACACATGGCAACAACAGTATATGAATGATAAACATGAGAGTACATTTTTATTAACAAAACATATACATTTATAGTATATGGTTTAACTGTTGGGTTCCACATCCCAAGGTCTCTTGGACTTCCTTAGTCTACTCCACTTCCACACTAACCCATAGAGGATTAGGTGTCCAACATTCCCCCCTTTATTCTGAAGGGTTATGTATGAGTCCAAGAAGAGAGCTGTAATACAAAATGTGTAGAAATGCATGGCAATAGAAGGTTGAATGTCCTCTCTGAAGTGTTGGTATAAAGGGCGATGGTTTAAGGATGACCAACAACACTGGAATGCTTAGTGCAGTTCCCAGAACTCTTCCAATTCTACCATGAAGCTCAAGTCTTCAACTAGAGGAAGTGTTCCTGATGTTTTGAAGAGGGAAACCTTCAACCATGAAAGGGAGGTCTCACCCCACATAAAAGGGAGAACTTCAACCTGAAAAGGGAAGTCTCAACCTATGATGGTTTAAGGGTGACCAACAACTCTGGAATGCTTAATGCAATTCCTGGAACTCTTCCAAAATGGGCAAGAAGATCAAGTCTTCTGTTGGAGGAAGTGTCCCCAATTTTATTCCTAGAATTCTTTCAAAACTGGCAAGAAGCTGAAGTCTTCTGCTAGAGGAAGTGTCCCAGATTACCAACTGAATGCATGCTCAAGGGCATCTTTGTCTCTGGCTAAAACTCTGAAACTGGTGTGGCAGGTTGTGGCTCAAGCTCGCTTGATGTGACTTTGAAGCTTTTAGATGACCATCATTTCCCCCCTTGCTAGATACAAGGTGAGATGATGGAGAACACTCAACTGCAAGACTATTCAATACTCTTGAACAAGTTCTGACATGTGACTAAAATATCGTCTTGGTTGTTGATGCCCATTACGAAGAAGTGATCCATCCAAGATGAATCTTTGTTCTTGCACGAGGTTTGTCTCTGAAGCATCTGTTTGAAGAATGACTGGTTTTATGACAGTGCTTACATCGATGAAGATCAAAGCAGTGATCTTTCACATGGCCAACTCGGTCACAGTGTTGGAATTTTAGAATTTGTTGTTGTTGTTGAAGAGGAACAGAATCTCAAATGGCTGAAGGTGAACTATCATGATGGAATCCAACACTCTAAAACTAAATGGGCTTTGAGTAGTCTAGAATGTGAAACTTCCTTGTCATATCCAAGACTAGTTTTGTGCTTATTGTGGACAAGGTCTTCCAAAGGTCTGATGATTAGCTTGGGAAGTTTTGGATGAATTTCTGTGTTTTCATTCAACTCTGCTACTTCATTGGGCACTAGATCTGAATCAACTTGCTGCTTATGAGAGTATGTTTCAATGTTCTGAACAGAAATAGATTCAGAATGATGACTCCTCTGTTTTAATTCTTCTTGTTGAAGTTGAGATTCAAGCTCCAAAAATTCTACCTTTTCTTGTTTATACTGCAGATAGGTTTTAATATGACAGAGAGTGTTCTTGCTGATTTTCACTGTATCATGATTAGTAGAATGCACCAAAATTTTCAAGAATTCTAATACTTCAGCAATTTGAGCCATATTCTCCATTGTCAAAATTACACCTTTTAAAAACTGATCACAACTATGAGCTAATGTGGAAAAGTAACAACCTACAAAGGCACAACAATATCCTCTATAAATGTGCACCAATTGACCAGTGCGCAACCAACAAGCACCAATTACTATAAAGTAATTCAATTTGATCAGGTTGTAGCATCTTTGAATTATACATGTTGCTTCTTGTTGCAAATTGGGACATCACTTCTCATTTGGCATGGTAATTTTGTATGATTGTGCATTTGAAAAAGGAATATTGAAGCCTGCAGAATTCTTCAACATTACTCAAGATGACCTTTTGACAGAGGATATCATGGTACTGGATACTTACAACAAGGTTTTCATTTGGATTGGTTAGCATGCAAATTCTAAACTGAAGCAACATTTTATTTTTATTTTTTTTGTATATGAAATATTAGCGATAGATAGTCAGTCAAAGTACAAGTCAGGCGATTCACAATAACAATACAATTGAGTATCCAAAATCAAAGGCTATGCATGGTCCTCTAAATAGCAGTACCATCATCCTTCGAAGAACAAAAACGAAGATTTCTTTGTCTATGCTGCCAAGCATTAAATATAACGTTGGGTCTTTGTTCTTAAAATAAAACAAGTGAAAACTAGTAGATAAGTTGCATCTGTTCTGAGAAACCTATAAATTTCCATCTGTTAGTTTGCAAACAATTGCAACCCATCTTAAAACCTGTTGGTAGTCAGTGCATATTAACTAATAAATGTGGTCAAGATTTAGCCACAGGGAAAGATCCTAAGGCTTTTATAATTGTCCACTGGGCAAAGACATGTTAATATACGTATTACGTCTAGGCTCTCCCTGAGTAACTATGTAAAGTGGAGTATCTAGAGACAACCCTTCAAACATAGCTACACAACACACTCTGTGTATTTCTGAGAGTTTGAATGGTCTTCAAAAAGGTTGCTTAACTCGAAAATCTTCTGCACTGGCTGCCTTGACTTCTGCTTTTACATAAAGTAATGGAGAGAAAGGTTTAAGTAAAGATGTGAAAGCGTCATCAAAACCGATTTGGATCAGTTCTCTCGGAGCTCATCTGTTGGTTCAGAATTATCCACTGCTCTCAGTGTAGAAACCAAAATCCATCCCGCTAAAGACTTAACCGTTCAATCTATTCCAGTTATTGATGCTGCAACAGTTTCAGATGCAGGAAAGATTGAAACAAGAAATACAATAGATGCTGAAAGTGAGTTGCCTAAGCAAGATGAATTGGCCTCAGAAAATGATACGAAATTAGAATTGTCTATGCCTTATAATAAAAGAGAGGAAATATCTAAAGACATGAATATCAAGCTAGAGGAAGATGGATCTTCACAACGCCATGTCTAACCTTAGAAGCATCATTGAGTCCCTCGAGGAAGCTGTTAAAGAACAAGAAGAGCTACAGGCTTGATTGAAAAGATGACCTCTTCAAATTGTTCACTGAGCTTAAATTCATGGGTAGAATCCATGCATTTCTCGGTAGAGCGTAGCACCAACTCAAGCAAGTCGTTTGTTCTATATTGAAATGCATCCTATGTTGTATTCAATAATAGTTCATCTTCTTATAATGGCTTTGGGAATGCAAGCGTAGTTTCCAGAAGCCTGGAAAATGTTGTAGCCACACTATAGTATGCTCTCACAAGATGGTGGAATTCTGTCCTTACACAACAACACACCTCACAATCTTTTTGTCCCTCTCAAATATTGTAGCAGCATGAAAGTGGTCATTTTCTTAGTTATCCTAACATAAGTTCTAGTTCTGGGTAATTTATTTCGAGCTGTAATCCATTGAACCAATGTCAGGGAAATCCCCTTCGTGAATCTCGTCAATTTGAATCATATCAACTAACTACAAACGTACTTGAAGCTCACTCTGCATTGCCTCTTAGGACGTGAATTATCCATGTTCATTTGACTAGTTCTCCTCAACCCATTTCATTAATTGAATGCACTGTTCATCGATCAAAATGCCGGAACAAGCAATACATTTGGTTATTTAAATAAAGCACTGAATCCTGGTAAATGAAAGAAGGGAATGTGCAACAGATAGAGGTGGGAGGGCGGCAAGATCACAATGGATCATTATACATACGCCCTACCATCACTCGTCTAGCCCTTTCAAATTGGCAACGTCCAACAACATTAGGGCCAATAATAACAACACATAACAAGATGCAGATCAAATCAACCTCAAACAATGCACAAAACGTCATGATATTCCAATGCACAACACATCATGCAATGGTTGGACACACCACATATCAGTCTGACAAAGGCAATTTATAAATTGTATTGCAGAACGAGCAACTGAACATGCCAGAGCAGTTCAGTCAGAGCAAAAGAGGTAACATTCAGTATTGCACAACCCTTAATCATCAGAGTTGCTTGTGCCTTACACCACAACACTAGCCTAACATCGCTGTAAAAACTAAATGTTATAGCCAGGAATATAACACTGACAACAGTACGCAGAAAGGTTGTAACGGTTCTGTCAAGGGGCAGTGATGACAAAGATGTTGCAAGAATAGTAATGGCAGTTCTGACATGTAGAAAGCTAGATCTGATGGCAGAAATGACCTGCACAGAAAGGCCATAAACAAATGGCTCAAAGTAATTATGCAGGGCAGGAATATGCCAGGTTTAATACCATGTTAAACACACACATGGCAGCAAAAATATATGAACGATAAACAGGAGAATATGTTTTTTATTAACAAAACATATATATTTACAGTACATGGTTTGAACGTTGGGTTCAACATCCTGAGGTCTCTTGGAATTCCTTATTCTATTCTGTGTCCACACTAACCCATAGAGGATTAGGTGTCCAACACTCCTCAAGAGACATTGGTGAAGGAAAAGACATTCATATAGTCAGCCACAGAGGAAATTTTGGTGTGAGGTGAATTTTGGTCTTTGTAGTCATACTACGCCAACTGATCGATGGTGACGATATTTCCATTGTGGAGAAAGAACATCTTATGGTGAGCCGCAGATGTGATACATGAAATTGGATAAATATAAGTATGACCCAAAAGGATGTTGTATTCTACGGGAGAATCAAATACTTCAATGTCAATACAGACAGTCTTGCCAGTAACTGTGACTGGGAAGTGGTGATATAAGCCAAGGGGTTGTGAAGGATGACCATCCCAGGCTCAAAGAGTGATGGTGGATGGGGATAGTTCAGGGAAACCAAGTTTCTTCCAAACACTAGTGCCCATCACATAAGTGGAGGCACCTTTGTCGATGATACACTTCTTAATAGTGGAATTTCTAATAAAGATTGGTATTTAAAATGCAATGGATGAAGTAAGGGGAGGAGTTTCCCACTTGTCAACATGAAAGAAAATCATTTAATCATCTTGAGGATCCATGACACCCAAGGAAGATAGTATAGCTTTCCATCAGGATGTGCAGGTCTGAAGGAATTCTAGCATTGGCATGGCACCAAGAGACTGCACCAAGTCATCTACTATGATATGTGTATGGGAGGCTTTGTAGAAATTTTGAATAATATGACACTTATTCATAGATATTATCCCAATTATACACTATTGTGGAATACATGCATAATACATAACCTCCTATACGTTGATCATCAATTTAGCAGCATTAAAAACAATGAAACATCAATCGCATGCGCACATTAACACAGTATGTAACCCGGGGAAAGCATACAGCTGAAAACCCCACACTATCTATATATTATAATGATTGAGAACATGTAATAATACATAGTACAATACTCCTCACAAGTACTTAGTACTATTCCACCTGTTACACATAAACTAGCTCAGATCTGATGCCTCAAATATCCTCCACTGTTTGCCTGCCTCCACTGCGCAATCCTGCATGAGAATAATGATGAATGGCTGAAGCAAACTCATATTTCCTTGGCTGAACCATGCAATCCTCATTGACATTACTCAATTCATTGATTGTGAAAATCTCATGCACAACTATAGTCACAATTGACAACAATCTCAACCTCTAACACATGTCTCCACTGAACTGTCCATGCGCTGATTTAACTGATGTATTCTTTAGTTGCTTTATGAGTTAATATTTAGTGAATTAATTAACAATTAATTCACATCACTCATCACTAGTGTATTTTCATTTAAACTAAATACAACTAGTTTAACCAAGTCAAACTGAACACAACTCCATCAACTCCTCAATCAACTCCACCAAACTCAACCACATGAGTTCTAACTGAATTCCACCATGCAATAGCTCAACTGCCTCATAAGAAAAGCGTATTTCCTTCTTATAGCTATGTTTTGGAGGTAAATCCTCTCTGCAGACAGAGATGATCCCTACTAGCCCAGACCGGGTCTAGCAACAATCACATAATGCTATCACGCAAGTTCCTAATTGCAAATAAAAAGTGGATAGTGAGAACCTACTTGGATTGCAATGCTAATGTTCGTAGAAGAGGCATCACTCTCGTTGCTTTGCCTCAGCCGGTCACAATCCCCACGATCTCCATGATTGGACACCTGCACATGCAAAGAACAACACGAATACAAGCGTAAAACCCAATAGATGCAATTATATATCAGCCAGAAAAGATATAACTCAACATCAATCATAGAACAATGAGAGTGGAACCAAAATGATAGTTATATATTATTAATAAATAACAAAGAAGAATACAACCATAGTTCTGACGTCAAATCCTCCTTTGGCTGGGTAGTCAGCTACACAAGTCTTGCAAAGCTTGTTGGGATGGGAAACAAGCCTCTCTCTCTTGGGTGACAAGAATCTCCTTACTTAGATTTGGCCTTATGGGTCCAAAGAAGGCTCTTGCAGCTTCAAACTCTTGAACTCCTAGAATTCTCTATCACTATGCTAGAACTGGAACTAGCTTGCTCAAGGCATAGAGACAAGCTTTTATAGATAGAGAGGAAAGAGATAGGATCAACCACATTATTCATGGGATTGGCTTTATCACTTGGAAACTTCCATGAAAGGTGGAAAACCACTTCCCTTATATAGAGATTCGAAGCGAAACCATCCTAGCTCAACATAGATTCAGTTGGTGAATGGGTTAAGGAGAACCTTGAGAAGCTTGTTGGTTAAAAACTTTACTCAATTTGGTTTGCGGGACTGCGACTTTGAGACAGAGCACCAATGGCGCGCCCTCTTTAGAGGATTTCCCTCATTGGCGCAGGCAGTACACTGTGGACATGCGCTAATGCAAAAAGAGTTGTTTTCATGGGTATTCTGTAGGAGATGTCTTTAGGGCATATGAAGCTCATACTTAGAGGAAGATGATGCAAGTGGTTTCAGGTCATGTCACTTCTCACAGGTCCCGGAATGAGTCCTCCAGTCTGCGGGAGAGGGGTAACAGGGACGGTGACAAATAGTGACAAATTACTGTGTAACAGATGCCCCCTAAAGCATGAGGCCCGAGGGAGAGAAAGGGGGGAAATGGTTTACAAGACCATGCGTAACTGAAAACACTGCCGCCGGAGAACCTGCGTAAAGGAGTACAAATGATATCTCATGTACATGATATATGTGCTATGGGCACAACCATCCATAACAGAGCACATAATAATCTAGATCCAAGGTATGGGTGTAGCAATCCAGTGAGGATCGATAAATAGACTCAGGCATGGTCGCATCCATCCAGTGAATGAGTCATGTAATGGTCATAATAAGCCACAAATCACAACCTGGATTCCAATAGACAAAATCCAGGGTCTTGCGCTCCATCTCGACCCGAACGGACTACAAGTCCAAGCATGTGAATACATGGGTTGAAGTCAAACATGCATGAACATCGTCTGATGACCAGTCAATAGTGAAAACTGTTAACAGACGTGAGAGGTACCACCAATAATGACAATGGCCCTCAAGGTACTATAGGTACAATCTACGGCATGTGAATCAATGAGCTGGCATCGAACACCCGCAGAATCATTCGATCGGAGGCCAATGATGAAAACCTCGCGTCGAACACGAAGAACCTGCCATTGAGGCATGCAGGCTCCAAGGCACCGGAAGGGAGTCTCTAGATCAGCTTCCTGGATAATGATCTGAAGTCGAAAGGAAGTGACCTTGATCGAAGGTGGGCCATAGTGTTTCCCACATCATCGACACGAGACAGAGGAAGAATGTTGTGGTGAGTAAGAATTATGTGAGGTATCAGAGAGAGGTTGTAATTCTGCAGAGGTCAACTTCTCTTGAACATATCGGCGGCACGACAGTGGACTTGGCAGTATTTGACATCAAAGGAGCATAGGTCATGCTGACAAGGCAATGAGCAGATGAGAGGTCAAATAGGATCACCCAAACCCATGGAGGCAAGTGTAAAACGAGATGAGACGTCCCCACCCAGACACGAATGCAGAAAAGTGCCGTGTTCAAGAGTGACATATTGCCGACACAATAATGATTATGGTTCCATTTTCCCCACCATTTCTGGTGAGTACCCCATTATTTTTAACAAGCTTGACGGGGATAGCATATGCTTGTGAGGCGTCATTCCGACGGGATCCGATGTCATCAGGTTTTAACGAGCCTGACAAGGGAAGAACTTGGTGTCTTTTCATGTTTAGAGAGTTTGAAAAGACATCGGAAAAGAAAACTCCAGGGGGGGTCCTTTTTCGTAAAGTTGTGTCTCGCGAGCCCTAAAAATTATAAAACAATGCTAGAAAGAACCGCCCGATCATTACAATTGAGGAGTACTTTTCATAGGTAGTGACATCGACCTGAAAAAGTAAAAAAGCGATCGATATCACGTCGTTTTGTAACCATTAACAAGCCTGAAACGACAAAGACCCGACAATCTTTTTGTTTTTTACACGGTCGGAAAAGGGTTTAAAGACAACCGCCTCTTATTTACATTTAACGAGTCAAGAGGGATAACTCAACAATATTTTCATGTTTAGCAAGTCAGAAAAGAGCTAAAAGATAACTCCATAGTGACTTTTTCGTGTGTTTACCGAGTCCGAAAAAGTATAAAATACAACTCGTTTCATCATCGAAATAGCGTAAAAGACCTGTCGCTACGCAAGAAACAAGGGTAAAATCCATTTTCAACCAAAAATATATTAAAATATTCAAAAAAAAACTTTTTAAACCTAAGTACAAGTCAAAAAGTTTATAAATATGGTGAAAGTGTAAAAAATGGAATTACTTTTACTTTTTACCTCTTGCATAGTAGCAGTGGTCCATTTGGGTAGCGAACTTCGGATAGTGATTACAGCCAACCCGTGCAACCATTCGAGATTTCGCTAGTTCCAGGTAAGAGGCACTTCCCTTAGCTCCATTTTCATACCCTTTTTATGCATTTTGTTCCCTGATTGAGCCTCTGCAAGGAGGATTTTAAAATTTAGGGTCGCGCCCCTTTGGCGCAAGTATCCAGCACGGATTCGTGCCAATGGGGTGATTTGCCCAAAGGTGCTGCACCATTGGCGCATCTGTTTTAGAAACAGTCGCGCCAACCGCGCGACCTAATTTTCACCTTGAATTTTCTCATTATTTTTGAAATTCGTCCGATTTGTAAGCTTACTAGTGTTCTAACAATGATTTATTCATCCTTGTGGGTGCATGAAACAAGCAAAAATGGTGGTGGAATGGAAAGAACGGGAGCATGATGCTATAGATGCCTTGTCTATAGAGGACGAGGGATGTATGAATGCTTTAAGAGACTATGGTCTCAAGAAGTTCTTCCTCACATCTTATCTGCGAACTCAGCCTGAGTTATTACAGTTCATAGTTGATGCTTGGGATGTTGATGACCAAGTATTTCGCTTACGGTACCAAACCTTAGAGCTAGACGTATCGGATGTGTATTTCATTACTGGGCTGTCACAGAGAGGGGCGAGTCCTATTCTGACTGGAAGCAGACATTCCGGAGAGAATATAGGTGAAGTGAAGGCCAGAGTGTGTCCGGAGGCACAATTTTGGAGAAACAGTGCCAAGGTGGATATCGCCACCATCCATGACTTGGTTCTTAAGGTGATACGGTTCACCATCATGCATGCAGCTGGGGTATAGGCGCCCCATGAGGCAAGCAAAAATCATCTGTTACTAGCGACAGAATGCCTCAGCCCCACCATCTTTGACTAGGCTACAATGGTTACTACCAATATCAAAAGGCAGCTTACAAAGTGTAAGCGCGGAGAAGTGAAACAGCTCAGGTATGGCTCGATTGTGGTGTCGTTCTTCTTGGAACGATTACCCCTCTTTCAGATTCAAGGAGCTGTAGTGGCTGATCCATTGCCATGAGAGCCTAGGATGGCTCGCTGGGCAACATTCATTCCCAGAGGAGGAGGGGGCCAGCAGATGTCTTGGCGGCCCGAATTCTTCATATGGCTCCACCGTCAGCTGATCGTGGTAGAGGATTGGCCATACGCGGGGACCAATTTCATGGGGGATCCAGACCTCCCACTGCCAGAGGAAGAGGAATGGGACGAGGAGTTAGGTATGATCTCTTCGTTTTTTTTTTTTGATGTTTTATGTATTTTCATTTTATTGTCAATACATGCATGTTCTGATGACAGTTGTACGTATATGCAGATGTTGGCCCAGAGCGACCAGCCAACTTGTCTCCTATAGCGTGGAGGGGCCAACCCGCAGCTGACCCCTAGGCAATGGGTGCCATGGGAGAAGAGCTGGTGCAGAATCTCGAGGGACTCACCCGAGGGATTCCGGGTTACGCTAGATTGGCGAACGTGCCTTTTGCATACCAGAGGCACACAGTGGGGGTGCCGACTCGCATCCATCATCTATTGAGACACTTGGTGCACACGGTGACGTGCTATCATGAGCACCATCGCGACTAGACTTCTAGGCTTCTTTCATGCATATTTTTTGAGGACATGTTGTCCCAGGATGTATCAGGATGAACATGTATTATTTTTTGAACTATGTAATGCACGCGGTGCAAACATTGCGACACACATATATATATATATACATATGCCTATGGTTTATTATTGTGCTTTTATGTGCTTGCTTGTATAATGTTTTGATTATAAATTATGCAAATGTCTATCTAATACATGGTTAGCCAATGCATCACATAATGTGTTTAATTGTAGTGGAATATGCTGATACGTGATAAAGTCAAAATTCTTTTCTAACAATTTAACACGTAAGTACAGCCTTAAAATGTGACGGTCTCTAACGGAATATCATCCATTGAGCTGATGGACGACAAGTTGAGAGTCTAGGTTAACAACGAATGTACGAATACCGAGATTAATTTCCTCGGCTAATAATTCAATAACAGCGCTATATTTAGCAACATTGTTTGTAGTACAACCTAAACACACACCTTGAAGATCTATCAACTCACCGTGAGGATCGTAGATCACCCACGCCACAGAGGACAAATTACGAGTGCTGCGGCAGGCACCATCAACGAAACCAGCATAAGGTGCACCTGACATCTGCACAAGGAGAAAAAACACAATAAGGGGCAATCACGCCTTCACACCAAACCGAAAACATGAAAACACACACACACACACACGGATGTATAAATCGAAGTGCATGAATCATGCATAGTACTTTTTCAAGTACAGCCTATTGCGGGGCTTATCAAGAGGATTACTTTCATCGTCAACTAGCTCATATGCCCCTTTTTGCAACACTTTATTTACAATGTAAGGGCCTAGCTACATGGGCTCGAGTTTGCCTCCCCCCAGCTTGTCATTTGCTTGGTCGTATAGCAGGACTAAATCTCCCTCAACAAAGGAACAAGGATGGATGGTATGGTCGAAATGAGTTTTGACTCTCTTCTTTTGAGCTTCGATAGCTAGAGAGGCTAGGCGACGGGTCTCGTCCAATCGTTCTAGGTAAAGAAGCCGTTCCTCTACCAGAGTAGTGTTGGGAAGCAACTCGATGGCTATTTTTAATGAAGGAATTTCACATTCTATACGAAGGGTAGCCTCCAGTCCGTAAACGAGTTGAAATGGGGTGAAACCAGTGGCGTCCTTCACATACATTCAGTAGGCCCACAAGGCGGGAAACAACATCAGATTCCAATTAGACTTATGCATGTCAACAGTACGTTGAAGCATCGTAACCAAAATCTTGTTAACGGCTTCAACCTGGCCATTAGATTGAGGATAGTACGGGGTCGAACTATCATGTCGTAAGCCTAGTTGGGTTGTCAGTTCAGTCATCATGTGATTACAGAAATGCTTTCCGTGATCTGTGAGGATGGCCTGTGGAACTCCGAACTGCATAATAACATGATTGAACAAAAATTAAGCTGCTGTATGACCGTCTTCAGTTAATGTGGGTATCACCTCGGCCCATTTTGTAAATTAATCGATGGTAACGATGATAAACCCATGCCCCCTGGCCGAGCGAGGCTTACAGGTCATATAATGAATGCCCCATTTTGCAAAAGGGCCAACGGTGACTACAGGGTGCAGCGGAGCTGGTGGCGCATGCACCTTCCGCTGGTATATCTGGCACGCATGACATGAGCGGACGGCAAGAATGCAATCCTTAAAAATGGAGGGCCAGAAATAACCAGCGCGAAGGATTTTTTGAGCTATGGCATATCCAGACATGTGACCACCACAGGCGCCAGAGTGGCAGTCATTCAGGACTCTCTCAGCTTCCTCGAGGGTTAGACAGCGGCGGAGGACGGAGTCAACGCCGAGACAGTACAGGGTGTTCCCTATGATACGATAGGGTTGAGACTGATGGCGGATCCGCCACCAAGCATCTTTAGATATAGCGGGGCAGAAAGAGGACGTCTGCAGATACACAATAATATCCCCATACCAGGGATCAAGGGTGCTGATCAGAAAAAGAGTTTCGTCCAGGATATGATCCTCTGAAAGAGAGGGTACAGAAGGAGATGGCAAAGAGCAGAGTAACTCAGCAAAGACCAATGACTTCTTAGACTTGGCAGCAGTGAATTCCAAGTCAAAATCTTGGAGGATGACCATCCACTTTGAGTATTTTCCCCCCAGCAACTGTCGTGACAAAATGTACGTCATGGGGTTGCAATCAGAAATCACGGTCGTGGTGCGCAACAAGATATAATGCCGGAAGCGTTGGACAGCACAAACAGCGGCCAATGCCAACTTGTCGACGTAAGCGTATGAAGTTTTCGTATCTAAGAGGTTGCGACTAAGGTAATATATGACGTGCTCATTGCCATCATCATCGTATTGCACGAGAACCATGCCGATAGTGGTATCGGCGGCAGCCAGATATAGGATATAATCATGGTGATAATTCGGAGGTCTCAATAATGGAGCAGAGACAAGGAGACCCTTGAGGCACTCGAAAGACTCCTGAGCGATAGCATCCCAATGAAAGGGTGTATCTCGCTTCAATAACCGTGTAAAACCTTTATCCACCTCAGCATATTTCGGAACGGATCGTCTTAAGAAATTTTCTTTGCCCTGCAAGCTCTACAACTGCTGCAAAGAAGCAGGGGGAGGAAGATTCAGAATAGCCTTGACTTTGAGGGGATCCAGACGGATGCCCTCTCGGGAGACGATAAACCTGAGTAGTCGGCCTGATTCAACGCAGAAGACACATTTATGAGGATTAAGCCTGATACGGTAGTGTCGACAGCAGAGAAAGATTTCACGAAGATGGGAAGGATGGTCCTAACGTTTGACTGAATGAGCTGGGAGATCATCCAGATACGGTTGTACAATGTGACGGATGTCATGAAAAGCATAGGACATTGCACGTTGGAAGGTAGCACTGGAATTCTTTAAACCGAAAGGGAGCTTCTTATAAGAAAAAGTGCCCCAAGGATAGATAAAGGTGGTCTTATGCTAATTAGTGGGCGCGATATTGATCTCGTTATACCCAGAAAAACCGTCCATAAACGAGTAGATTTCGCTTCCTGCACACTCATCAATGAGCTGATCGATGAAAGGTGTGGGGAAGTTATCCTTAGGACAGGCGCGGTTAATGTCACGATAATCAACACAGACTCGAATAGTACCTTGCTTTTTGTTCACAGGGACTATATTAGAAACCCAATCCGTAAGTGGAATGGGGTAAATGGAACCAGCCTTGAGAAGATTTTCGACTTTTGCTTTAATGGCTGCAGCCTTTCGGGGGTGCACAGGGCGTAGGCATTGACGAACAGGCTTAGCACCTAGATACGTAGGTATCTCGTGCAACACTATGCTAGGGTCGATACCGGGCATCTCTTCGTAGGACCAAGCGAAGACATCACGAAATTCGCGAAAAAGATCGGTGTAGAGTTGAACTTCCTCTGGAGTACAAGTGACTCCAATATGAATGTGCTCGACAACCCCTGGTATCACAGAGATGTCGATGGGTTGGGTCTGCATAATGTTTCCCATATTGCCTTCAGAAGACACTTGATAAATTTGTATAGGTGTTTGAAGGGGTGGAGATGGGATACACGAAGCAAACCGTTCAAGGCAGGCGATCATTTCCTGATGGACAGGGAGGAATGAGGAACAGTGGTGATGATCGGACCAAGGGGGTTCCTCAAGAGACATGGTCTCTATAATGGCTTCATCGAAAGGAAATATTTCCTTTAATGGATCCAAAGTAGCATCATCTCCAAGCCAAGGGGAATGAACGTACGAGTCGGGAACGTTGCTCGGAGGAGCAGGTTCGGGAGGGGGAGCCGATGCAGTAACGATTTCGACGTAGTTGAGCTTGGCGGGACTCAACGGCATCATATCGCCCCAAGATTCTATCTGATTAGCGGGAGGAAGGACCCACGGATCAGAGCGCACGGAAATCATGCTAATAGGGGCGAGATTAGGAGGTGGAAGGGGCAAGACACACATTATGGCGGGATCCTTAAAGGGTCCGGCTCCCACACTCTCGAATGATTTGGAGGTATGCTCCACGAAAGGCACATTGCCTTCAGAAGAGGAGGCGAAGAAGGAGAGTTGGTCCACCGTGACAATCTCCCCCTGATGAGGGAAACGAATGACACGGAAAAGGGAAGAGGCCACGACTTGCATGGCGTATGTCCAGCTACATCCGAGGAGGAGGTTGTAGGTAAGATTAGCGTCGACAACTTCGTCCTCTACTTCTACTATCTTCCCTTCCAAGGAGATGGGAAACTGGTGGAGGATACCATAAGGACAGGACTCTCTTCCATCAAAGGCTTCTAATGTCATAGGAGACTGGCTCAGCATCGGAGAAGCAATAGCTTTCCAGCAGGTGACAGACATGATGCAAGTTGAGGCACCCTCATCAATGATTGTACGATGAATCTTTTTCGTATTGATGATGACCTGTATGAGGAAAGAGATTTGGTGATGCAGTCTTGGCGTATGGACCTCGAGATCAAAAGAAATCAGATCCGAGTCAGCCGGGTCTATGCCACCGATGGCCGATAGCAAGGACTTCCTCTGGGAAGGGCAGTTCTGGAGCACTTCTAGAGCGGACATAGTAGACAGGGCCGGAGCTAAGTCCTCAACGATGCTGTAGTGCTGGGAAACACGAGCATTAGGGTTGTAAGAAGACTTCCGAAGTACACCTTTTGGAGGGGGTCGGATAGTCGTCTCAGTGCTAGGTCTCTCGATGTGGAGTGGACCAG
The DNA here is from genome assembly GCA_031772625.1 of Pinus tabuliformis. Taxonomy (NCBI): domain Eukaryota; kingdom Viridiplantae; phylum Streptophyta; class Pinopsida; order Pinales; family Pinaceae; genus Pinus; species Pinus tabuliformis. The sequence continues at coordinate 968,216,354 of CM062812.1, forward strand.
AACTGGACGGACGAGCGCTGGAGGAGACTTCATGCTCTTTCTCGGCATGAGATGGATATTCTTTTGCTCGAGTAGTGACATGGATGGGAATCGTCCCATCCATAAATACTTGAGAGCAAAATGAAGAAGAAGGTTGCGATGGATCTGCCACCATTTGAGTTTGTTGTGAAGGGAAAGGTTCTTTAAGCACAACAGGAGTCCCAGGAGCACCTTTCAACAATCAACTAACTTCGGACCGCCTGGGGCAGTCTTTAGTGTAGTGATCCTCGTCACGAATAAGACAAGGATACTTAGGTTTACGTTTGGCTCCTTCCTCGGGTGGATGTTTAGGGGAGTCCTGTTTGGGCTGCTCGGATTTATTCTTGGCTTTCCCTTTCTTTTTTCCTTTCGAGGATTTATCTGCCGTGGTGGACTGGACGCGTTCACCTCGGAAGTGTTTCCAGAATTATATTGATCCTGAGAAGTGTTTTCGCTAGAAGCATTCGGTTTTTGCTTCCCAGGGTTCGCGGATGATTTCTCTGAAGATGCGTTTACAGCGCCAATAACACCGTCAACAGATGGTTTTGGCGGAGCTTTGGATGTTCCGGGTCTCGGGGCGTTTGGCAAGTAATCATATAAAGTATTTGACTGAGAATACACTAAGTCTAGGTATTGAGCACGCACGATAGCTTGCTCTTCAGTTACACAAGCTCCCATGGCAATCTCTCGCGCGATCGCAGGGACAAAGGAGGTTGTGAAGCAATCGGTTAGGAGCTGATCAAGAATCGAGAACTTGATCAAGCGACGACACCGTCTCCATTCATGTATATGATCGGATATATGCGTGGCCGTGTCCTCTTTGAGAGACGTAAGGAGATGTGTCCCTGTCTCATACCGAATGGGTAACTGAAAATGAGCTAGGAATGCCATAGCCAACGAGTTAAAATCTTGAAATGTTCTACGATTTAACTCAACATACCACTTAGCGGCCGAGCGAGTGAGAGTCCATTGGAAGAGGTGGAGCCGGATGGAATCATCAAGCCACGAGTTGGATGAGCACCAAAGGTGATAGGTCATGACATGGGCTTGAGGGTCCTCACCAACTTTGCCATCGAATTTCGGGCAATCACCGAGTATCTTAGTCGGAACTAGTGGCCAATATGGATTATGGAGAATGGGATCATTCGTCAACTTGGACACATTTGGGAGTTCCAACGTCGCTAAGAAAGGCAACTGAGGATTAAAGGACATTTGTGGCTGTGGGAGAGAGGTAGTACCAGGGTTCCAACCAGGTGGTGGTTGCCCCCATGGACTTTGTCCGGACGGGCCTGGCCCATAAGGGTTCTGCCCATAGGGATTTTGCCCATAGGGGTTTTGTCCATAAAGATTTTGTCCATAAGGATTCTGTCCATAAGGATTATGTCCATAAGCAGACAGCTGACCCTGGGTCTGCCCCCCAACACCCCATAGATTAGCAACTTGACTTGCAGGTGCAACATACTGTTGTTGATAATTCTAATAGGGGGTGACCTGCATTTGTTGATATTTTGATAAGGGGTAAACTGAGTTTGCCACTGGGGTTGCTGGTAACCATACGGTTTTTGGGCTCCATACTGAGCCTGGTAAGGAGGTTACGCTTGGTAAGAAGGTTGGGTTTGGGACGGACCCGTTTGCCCAGAAGGATGAGCTTGCTGGGTAGCAGGTTATCCTTGTGCAATCGAGGGTTATCCTTGCAGGACAGATGGTTGAGCGGGCTGGACAGTTGGTTGACCTTGAGGTTGACCAGCTTGTCCAGAAGGATGACTAGGCTAGGCAGTGGGTTGGACCTACTGTACGGAAGGCTTACCCCCTTGCCCAGAAAGATGACTAGGCTGGGCAGTGGGTTGGATCTGCTGTATGTTAGGCTGCCCCACTTGCCCAGAAGGGTACCCCTGTTGGACTGCCGGTTGACCTTGTTGAATATAGGTTTGTCTTGCTTGTCCAGAGGGATAACCTTGCTGGATACCAGGTTGACCTTGTTGGATGTAAGGTTGTCCTGGTTGTCCAGACGGGTAACCTTACTGGGTACCAGGTTGCCCTGGATAGCCAGAAGGTTGAGTCAGATAAATAAAAGATGGACCACCAGTGGCCGAAGGTTGTCCTTGATAGGGTTGTCCTTATAGGCCCCCAGGTTGTCCTGGGTAAGACTGGCCATAATATTGCTACCCCTAGGGGGTTTTCATATAAGATGGCTGGCCTTGGTTAGGTGGTCCCTACAGCTGTGCAGGCCTTACTTGGCCCCCATGGAAAGTGGTGGTGTTCCAAGCAACGGATAATGGTACCGAAACCTCAACAAAAGGTTGAGTAGGCAAGGGTCGAGAAGGCTGAAGTTATTGACCAGTAGAATCGTAATAATAGAATGGACCCTGTGCATTTGGATCCTGAACAGCTTGTCCATAAGCATCATACGGCCCTCCCCCTGGGACGAGACCAGAAGAGGGTGGCGCTCTTTGTGCAGGGTGAACAACTTTGGGTGTGTGTGCTGGCTGACCGCTACTCACTTGACCGTGAGGGGGACCAGCACCAGTATTCAGAGCTGAAGACACTGTAACAGCACTAACAACTGGAGTTGAATGTGCTACACAAACATTTGTATTCGTTGGAACTGAAGTGACAGGTGTAGTGTGGACTCGTGAAATAAAAGATCCCGAAGTGGGAGTGATATGGGAGTCCCACATACTCGAAGCAGGGATCCTGGCACTTATGTTATCCCTCAACGATTTATAGCGTGAGGGTACCGGAGAAGTAGCCGGGATAGGAGTGTCGATATTTGACAAAACGGGTGTCTCACTCACTCTAGGAGATGTCTCATCCATGTGAGAGGTAGACATTGGAGACGAAACACCAGGATGGGTAGAAGGAATATCGTCCTCTTCAGGCTCCCACATGGGGTTCCAATGAATCTCGTAATCCTCGTCATCCAGGGCACGAGATTTGATCGGTTGGATACTTGGGATAACAGGAAGAGTATCACTCACAACCGGTACCTCAAGAGCAACAGAAGACGGAGACCCTTGATCACTTGGATTGGGAGTCGACGGTTCAGCCAGGATGACAAACTTCAAAACAAGACCTAAGGGAATCTAACGATAAAGGACCCTACTCAAACTAACGCACACAAGATCTAACCAGGTAATGTTAATCGTGGCCAAATAAATTTTAAGACACAAGGACACAACTTGACCTTTTCATGTTTTAAGAGTCGAGAAAAGGACAAAAATGTGACTCTAGTCGCCTTCGAATGTTTTGTGAGCCCGAAGTGAAAAACTGCTCAGGTGAGCCTTTTCTTTTAAGGAGTTTGAAAAGGATCAAAAGTGACTACTCTGGAGAACTAGGCAAAAGGGTTTACCAGACAAATCCGTAAAACTGCATATACACCCTGGAAATCGTATGAAAACCAAGGACTTCCCGTACGATAGTCAATCTTCCCGAATGCTGTGTTCAGTGCGTTACGGCTTGTAAGGCGGTAGACACGACTTCCTGTGGATAAAGGATGATAACCTAGTGGGGTCTCCCCTATATACCCGACGGTACGTGGGAGCTCAAGTCCGTGCTAGACCACTATCGAGTCACAAAACGAGGAATCACCCAACCGTAATGTGAAACAACAGTGACTAGGTTTAACGACGTTGGAGCACGTCTCTAGCCTAGACCTCTAATCAGTGAGCGTTATGTTCCAATGAGTTTTTAAGTTCATTTAGTTCATTTTATGGTTTATCTTTGATTAAGTTTCAATTTCCAGGTCCTACCGTATGTAATCTCTCACAATTCCCTAAATGCAAGCTATATGCCAAAGAATATCATTTCGTTCGATGAATACTAACTACGGGAGAGTTGAGAAATTTTCAAACAAACAAAATGACCACAAACAATCAATAACCACTCTAATGCAGCTAATGGAAATAAATGAAACTTTTTTTTGTTTTAAATTAGTAATCAATGAAAAGCTTCTAATTTCAATTAACTAATTCAATGCAAAAGAGATTGTTCGTTTTCTTTTCAATGGCAAAGTGCACTAAACAAATTTTGGGAGATAATAACACTGAGTAAAGAAGACAAATTTCACTCAATGAGAACACAATCAAATCCCCAAAACACCAAGGCAGTCCTTCAAACCAAGAAGAAAACACAAAGACCTCTATGAGCTATGTGATCTAAGCTCAAACGAAGCCAAGCGAAATCTAAGCGGAAAGGAAGAAAATCACTTGAATATCAGCCAAAGGCTTTGACAACTACTAAGCAAGTTCAAAAAGTAATTACAAAGTCGACTGGACGATCAAAGAACCCAAGACTCCTACGGAAGGCTCGATGCACAAAGCCACTAGATACCATAGGGCTAAAATTTTAAATCGATAGAAAGAGGCAAACAACCGAAGGATGGAGGTCTAAAAATAGTCAAACAAAGATCAAACACACTCCAGTAATCGAAAAAGACGTGGCAAGATACAAATCCAAGCTCAGAGGGCTCGAAAACAAGCAAACTGGAAAAGTTGACAGGCCTGGCGCGACTGTCAGGCTGTAACTCGCGCTTTTAAGGGATTGGCGTGGGTTGTTTTTGAGCAACATGCGCCAATTGGCACGACTGTTAGGCTAAAAAGCGCGATAATCAAGTTTGCTAAATCAAAAACAAAAGCAAGCAATCCAGGGCTTGAAAACAATATCCAGGCAGACTAGGAAGCAAGAGACAGCAAGAAATCCAACCCAGAAAGCTATCTAAGCAATCAAAACAAGAGAAACCAAAGAGACAAGACAAACTCCAAGTTGTTTAGTCCGTAAACCAAACCAGAGATTGACTGAAGTGGCGTTGATCTACTTCGCTAATGCAAAGCAATAGCGTTTCGAAGGCTACTTGGCCATACTTCCGGCTCTGTCTAAAGTTTACAAATCAAAGAACAAGCTAACTCCCCAGCGGAGTCGGCAATTTGTTGTGGAGGTAAATCCTCTCTGCGGAGAGAGACGATACCTACTAGCCAAAACCGGGTCTAGCAACAATCACACAGTGCTATCATGCAAGTTCCTAATTACAAATAAAAAGTGGATAGTGAGAAACTACCTCGATTCCAACGCTAATGTTTGTAGAAGAGACGTCGCTCTCGTTCCTTTGCCTCGGCCGGTCACGATCCCCACGATATCCGTGATTGGACACCTGCACATGCAAAGAACAACACGAATACAAGTGTAAAACCCAATAGATGCAATTATATATCAGTCAGAAAAGATATAACTCAACATCAATCATAGAACAATGAGAGTGGAACCATAATGATAGTCATCTATTATTAATAAATAACAAAGAAGAATACAACCATAGTTCTGACGTCAAATCCTCCTTTGGTTGCATAGTCGGCTACACAAGTCTTGCAAAGCTTGTTGGGATGGGAAACAAGCCTCTATTTCTTGGGGGACAAGAATCTCCTTACTTAGATTTGGCCTTATGGGTGCAAAGAAGGCTCTTGCAGCTTCAAACTCTTGAACTCATGGAATTCTCTATCACTATGCTGGAACTGGAACTAGCTTGCTCAAGGCATAAAGACAAGCTTTGATAGATAGAGAGGAAAGAGATAGGATCAACCACATTATTCATGGGATTGGCTTTATCACTTGGAAACTTCCATGAAAGGTGGAAAACCACTTCCCTTCTACAGAGATTCGAAGGGAGAGTTGAGAATTTTTCAAACAAACAAAATGACCACAAACAATCAAGAACCACTCTAATGCAGCTAATGGCAATAAATGAAACTCTTTTTTGTTTTAAATCACTAATCAATGAAAAGTTTCTAATTTCAATTAACTAATTCAACGCAAAAGAGATTGTTCGTTTTCTTTTCAATGGGAAAGTGCACTAAACAAATTTTGAGAGATAATAACACCGAGTAAAGAAGACAAATTTCACTCAATGAGAACACAATCAAATCCCCAAAACACCAAGGCAGTCCTTCAAACCAAGAAGAAAACACAAAGACCTCTATGAGCTATTTGATCTAAGCTCAAACGAAGCCAAGCGAAATCCAAGTGGAAAAGAAGAAAATCACTTGAATATCAACCAAAGGCTTTGACAACTACTGAGCAAGTGCAAAAAGTAATCACAAAGTCGACTGGACGATCAAAGAACCCAAGACTCCTACGAAAGGCTCGATGCACAAAGCCACTTGATGCCCTAGGGCTAAAATTGTAAATCGATAGAAAGAGGCAAACACCCGAAGGATGGAGGTCTAAAACCAGTCAAACAAGGATCAAACACACTCCAGTAATCGAAAAAGACATGGCAAGATAGAAATCCAAGCTCAGAGGGCTTGAAAACAAGCAAACTGGAAAAGTTGACAGGCCTGGTGCGACTGTCAGGATGTAACTCGCGCTTTTAAGGGATTGGCATGGGTTGTTTTTGAGAAACATGCGCCAATTGGCATGACTGTTAGGCTAAAATGCATGCTAATCAAGTTTGCTAAATCAAAAACAGAAGTCAGCAATCCACGGCTTGAAAACAGTATCCAGGAAGACCAGGAAGCAATTGACAGCAAGAAATCCAACCCAGAAAGCTATCTAAGCAATCAAGACAAGAGAAACCAAAGAGACAAGACAAACTTCAAGTTGTTTAGTCCGTAAACCAAACCAGAGATTGACTGAAGTGGCATTGATCTACTTCGCTAATGCAAAGCAATAGCATTTCGAAAGCTACCTGGTCGTACTTCAGGCTCTATCTAAAGTTTACAAATCAAACAACAAGTTAACTCCCCAGCGGAGTCGCCAATTTGTTGTGGAGGTAAATCCTCTCTGCGGAGAGAGACGATCCCTACTAGCCCAGACCGGGTCTAGCAACAATCACACAATGCTATCACGCCAGTTCCTAATTGCAAATAAAAAGTGGATAGTGAGAACCTACTTGGATTCCAACACTAATGTTCATAGAAGAGACGTCGCTCTCGTTCCTTTGCCTCTGCCGATCACGATCCCCGCCATCTCCATGATTGGACACCTGCACATGCAAAGAAAAACAGGAATATAAGTGTAAAGCCCAATAGATGCAATTATATATCAGTCAGAAAAGATATAACTCAACATCAATCATAGAACAATGAGAGTGGAACCATAATGATAGTCATATATTATTAATAAATAACAAAGAATAATATAACCATAGTTCTGACGTCAAATCCTCCTTTGGCTGGGTAGTCAGCTACACAAGTCTTGCAAAGCTTGTTGGGATGGGAAACAAGCCTCTCTCTCTTGGGTGACAAGAATCTCCTTACTTAGATTTGGCCTTATGGGTGCAAAGAAGGCTCTTGCAGCTTCAAACTCTTGAACTCATGGAATTCTCTATCACTATGCTGGAACTGGAACTAGCTTGCTCAAGGCATAGAGACAAGCTTTTATAGATAGAGAGGAAAGAGATAGGATCAACCACATTATTCATGGGATTGGCTTTATCACTTGGAAACTTCCATGAAAGGTGGCAAACCACTTCCATTCTATAGAGATTGTTCATTTTCTTTTCAATGGCAAAGTGCACTAAACAAATTTTGAGAGATAATAACACCGAGTAAAGAAGACAAATTTCACTCAATGAGAACACAATCAAATCCCCAAAACACCAAGGCAGTCCTTCACACCAAGAAGAAAGCACAAAGACCTCTATGAGCTATGTGATCTAAGCTCAAACGAAGCCAAGCGAAATCCAAGCGGAAAAGAAGAAAATCACTTGAATATCAACCAAAGGCTTTGACAACTACTAAGAAAGTGTGAAAAGTAATCACAAAGTCGATTGGACGATCAAAGAACCCAAGACTCCTACTGAAGGCTCAATGCACAAAGCCACTAGATGCCCTAGGGCTAAAATTTTAAATCGATAGAAAGAGGCAAACACCTGAAGGATGGAGGTCTAAAACCAATCAAACAAGGATCAAACACACTCTAGTAATCAAAAAAGACGTGGAAAGATACAAATCCAAGCTCAGAGGGCTTGAAAACAAGCAAACTGGGAAAGTTGACAGGCCTGGCATGACTGTCAAGCTGTAACTCGTGCTTTTAAGGGATTGGCGCAGGTTATTTTTGAGCAACATGCGCCAATTTGCGTGACCGTTAGGCTAAATAGCGCGCTAATCAAGTTTGCTAAATTAAAAAAAAAAGCAAGCAATCCAGGGCTTGAAAATAGTATCCAGACAGACCAAGAAGCAAGAGACAGCAAGAAATCCAACCAGCTTGCTCAAGGCATAGAGACAAGCTTTTATAGATAGAGAGGAAAGAGATAGGATCAACCACATTATTCATGGGATTGGCTTTATCACTTGGAAACTTCCATGAATGGTGGCAAATCACTTCCCTTCTATAGAGATTCGAAGCCAAACCATCCTAGCTCAACATAGATTCAGTTGGTGAATGGGTTAAGCAGAACCTTCGAAAGCTTGTTGGTTAAAAACTTTACTCAATTCTGTTGGCGCGAGTGCGAGTCTGAGATAGAGCACCAATGGCGTGCCCTCTTTAGAGGATTTCCCTCATTGGTGCGGGCAGTACACTGTGGACCTACGCTAATGCAAAAAGAGTTATTTTCATGGGTATTCTGTAGGAGATGTCTTCAGGGCATATGAAGCTCATACTTAGAGGAAGATGATGCAAGTGGTTTCAGGTCATGTCACTTCTCACAGGTCCCGGAATGAGTCCTCCAGTCTGCGGGAGAGGGGTAACAGGGACGATGAAAAATTGGTGACAAATTATTGTGTAACAAGCTGCATGTGCCACATCCGTAGCTCAAACTGAAGTGCTCCAAGAGGATAAGATAATGTTTATAGTCCAAATATTATTAAGAGCTAATAATATTCGACTTCTCTATTTATAGCCTGGCAGTCTAAAAATAGAAACCGCCCATATGTCTAAAAATAGAAGTCCAACTATTTTTACCAACATGACCAATCATCCACAAATAGCATCCTACAACTCATAGACCATGATCCATATGTCTAAAAATAGACATAGTCTAAAAATAGACTCTGCACCAAAAATAGCCTGCAGGCCCACTTAGTGAAGGCCACTACATTCCACTAAGCTCCATCATCTTTCTGCATTTTCAACACTCCCTCTCAACAAGATATGGATTATATGCAACCCCTATCCTACCTCTGGAATGTTCTGCATGTAACACATTTGCCCAGTCCACTTGCTCCAACAACACTTGGAACAAAAACACTCCCAACTGACCACTCTGTTGGGCTAGGAACATACTCTGATGTTGAAGCTCTACCTGCTGCTGACAAGTGCTCCGTCTCTAAAATCTGTGCTACTGCAACATCTCCATGCATCTCGCACCTTTGCACACCTCTCTGTGCCACCTAGCACTATGCAAAACACTTGTGCCTCTCGCATTACTGCAGCCTACTAGCTATGTGTTGTCCTAGGATTCCCTGCATTGTCGCTCTCTCTGCCGCTCCATCTGCATTTGTCTCTACCCAATGAGTTTGTTCCTGCTACTCCACATTGGGGCTCCCATAGCAAGGTCTCATCCAAGAGGTTGGGTACCTCAAGGATCCTGCCCCTCATCCTTGGGACAATCACTCTACATCACCCCACCTCCTACCTGGAGGTATGGCTGCATGTGATGCCTCAGCTTACCTGGCTCAATGTTTCCCCCTACTGGAGGTCTTTTCATGAGTAGATGTCTCTACTTGATCTCCTCTCAGCTTCCCTTGTTGTGGCTACTCCACAACCTCTTGAAGCTGCTGCACCAATCGTGGCTCCTCCACAATCGTCTGAGACTTCTTCTGGCTCTGCATGTTGAACGGTAATATACTCTCCCTCTCAACCACCAAGTCTCCATCAGTTGCCTCACTGCTCAAGGCTTTGCATGCATCTTGAACCTTAATAGCATACAAGTTCTTGACCCATGAACCAATCTGCTTCACCTGTCTAGTGATGATGTGTCTAAGGAAAACATTTCCCTTACTGAAGACTACATCATAGCCTCTGTTTTCTAGCATCGTGATCGACACCAAGTTTCTCTTCAGTCCTGGTACATACTTGACATCGGTCAAGGTAAGGTGAGCTCCATGCTCCCTCTGAAAAATAACCATGCCTACACCTGAGACACTTACTTCTCATCATTACCCATTGCTATGAGTATCTGGAGATCTTTCTCCTCCAAAGTACTGAACAAACTCTTGTCACCAGTCATTTGGAAAGAAGCTCCACTGTCAAGAAACCAACCACTTCCCACCATGGATGAAACCATGCATGCGAAGATTGTGAAAACACCCTCAATCTGTGAAGCAAGTGCCTCACCTTCTCCCTTCTTGGATTTCTTCTTTGGGCAATTAGTAGCATAATGGCCCAACTCATGGTAAAGAAAGCATCTCACCTTTGACTTGTCAACCTTCTTCCCATCATTTGAAGAACTAGATTCGGAAAGAGAACCCTTCTCCTTCCCCTTCTTTTCCTTTCTCGCTAAGGCACAGTTCTCCTCATCATGCATGCATGAAGAACTATCTCTGGTGCTCCGTCTGATGTCCTCCTGCACAAGATCTGACCAAAGTCTCTCCCATCCTGGAAATTTCTCCCGACCATTGACAGAGTCCTGATAGGAATGCTAACTTTTTGAAAGACCAAGGAGTGCCAAGCTCACCAAGTCCTCATCATCAAAAGTCACCCCCACACTTCCCAGCTCATCCCTGCACTAAGTGAACTTTGTGAAATACTTGGGCACGTTGTCTCCCTTCTCGCACTTAATGTTTCATAGTTTATCCTTGAGTGCCAGCCTCCTCTGATCACTCTTTCTTTGGAATAGATCTGTCAACGCTTTCCACATCAAGTATGGAGAAGCCTTTCCATGCATGCTGGACACAATGTGATCCTTCACGCCCTCCAACAGAATCCTTCGACACTTTGCTGTCTTCTTTTGTAAGCCTCAACTTGCGCAGTATCAATAGGCTTTGGGACCTCAGCCTCTATGAACTCCTTGAGCCCATTATCATCTAACACTGCCTCCATCCTATCTTTCCATGCAATATAATTCGAGCTGCCCTCAAGAGCATACTCCAATCACAATCTGTTGAAAGACATTGCAACGTTGACACCAAGAAAACACTGCTGCAAATTCGAATTCCACCAGCTCCAAAACTCCACCACCTCTGATCTAAAATTCGTGAGAACAAAGTATTTCTCATATAGAGATTGACTGTATGGGCTTTTACTGGATATCTCACCTTCCAAAGGAAGGATGAATCCGGAGGCTACCTGGCCTGGTTACAGACTCTACCTCAAGAAATAAAATGTAAACACTTTCTGAATAACAGATCTGATGATCAACAGCTCTGATACCATGTAGAAATTTTGAATAATATGACACTTATTCACAGATATTATCCCAATTATACACTATTGTGGAATACATGCATAATACATAACCTCCTCTACGTTGATCATCAATTTAGCAGCATTAAAAACAATGAAACATGAATTGCATGCCCACATTAACACAGTATGTAACTTGGGGAAAGCATACAGCTGAAAACCCCACACTATATGTATATTATAATGATTGAGAACATGTAGCAATACATAGTATAATAATCCTCACAATTACTCAGTACTATCTCCACCTGTTACACACAAACTAGCTCAGATCTAATGCCTCAAATATCCTACGCTGTTTGCCTGCCTCCACTGCACAATCCTGCATGAGAATAATGATGGATGGCTGAAGTAAACTTGTATTTCCTTGGCTTAACCACGCAATACTCATTGGCATTACTCAATCCATTGATTGTGAAAATATCATTCACAACTATAGTCACAACTGACAACAATCTCAACATCTAACACCTATCTCCACTGAACTATCCATGCACTGAGTTAACTGATGTATTCTTTAGTTGCTTTATGAGTTGATAATTAGTGAATTAATTAAAAATTAATTCACATCACTCATCACTTGTGTATTTTCATTTGAACTAAATACAACTAGTTTAACCAAGTCAAACTAAACACAACTCCATCAACTCCTCAATCAACTCCACCAAACTCGACCACATGAGTTCTAACTGAAGTCCACCATGCAATAGCTCAATTGACTCATAAGAAAAGCGTATTTCCTTCTGACAGCGGCACGTGCCACATCTGTAGCTCGAACTGAAGTGCTCCAAGAGGATAAGATAATGTTTATAGTCCAAATATTATTAAGAGCTAATAATATTCGACTGTTCTATTTTTAGCCTGGTAGACTAAAAATAGAAACCACCCATATGTCTAAAAATAGAAGTCCAACTATTTTTACCAACATGACCAATCATCCAAAAATAACATCCTGCAACTCATAGACCATGATCCATATGTCTAAAAATAGACATAGTCTAAAAATAGACCTACGCCAAAAATAGCCTGCGGGCCCACTTATTGAAGGCGACTCCTTTCCACTAAGCTCCATCATATTGTTTCATTTTCAACAGGCTTCGGAAGAAGTAGAATTTTGATGTAACGAACCTTTGGGATCTTGGGAATAACCTAGAACTAAGGCTAATGGATTTTTAAGGTACCATTGGATAATGATATAGCCTTGGTGAACACTTTGGGTTGGGACTCAGCTGCTGACTTAGTGGATGGCTTGTCGTATTGGCATGATCGAGTCTGAATGTTGACTTTCTTGGTATTTACCTCATAAGAATTCATCATAAGAATATGATAATCATGGTGACAAGATGGTGGAGTTATTTGAGTTGCACCACCTTGTGTCAGTTGGGTAGCTATATATCCTTGGTGATGAAAAGGATTGGTAAGCATTGTTGGTTGAGATGAAGCAGGAGGAGGAGGAGGAGTGGTGGGCTGTGATTCTCGAGAAGCTACTTGAGCTTCCCATACTTGCCGCATATGAGGTGAAAGAGGACACTCATGGTTATAATGACCATATACGCCACAAAAAATACAAGGTTTGTTCATACGAACACCCTCATTCTACATGGGATGACTACCCTATTGCTAGGTTCCGGGATTAGGTTGAATATCCTGAGGGGCATTGGGTGGAGGACCCTGGTTTCCTTGATTACATTGAGACTCCCTGTTAGAATTACCCTTCTAATTTTTTCTTTTCTTAGGGTTAGGGGGATTGGGTCCACTCCGTTGAGCATACACTTGACCTTGTGGACAAGGTGGTAGTTGTGGTAGAAGTGGAGTAGGGATGGGGGGTTGGGGCACTGGTGCCAGAGGATATGGAGCGCTCTGAGGTGCATGTTGATAATAAGTAAATGGGGCCACATTGGGATAAATAGGAGGTGCAACAGCTGGCCCTGGCATATATTGATGTGGATGGGGATATGATGGGACCTAGATAAGGGTTTCCTTATGTAGGATCGAGGGAGGGATACAAGTAAGTGGAACTGGTCCTTCCCCTAGGTGAACCATAACTCATCTAAGGTGGAGCATATGGTTGAGGGTGTGAAATGGTTCCAAATATGCCATCCATGGCATGAGATTGCCTCGGTGAATTAGAAGCACTATGCCAAGGCAGATTGGGGATGAAAATGTAAACATAACCTTACTGGGCATATATGAGATCAAATTTTATGGCTACCTAGACTGCATCTTCCTTAGGTTGGGGGAAGTTTGATGCAACATATTTAGAAATGGAGGCCAACAACTATCTATGGACCCAATCCATATAGACATAGACTTCAAATCAAGGAGCTCTAAAGATGCTCCTCCTTGTACACCATTCTTGAACATGGTTGGAAAGGTTCACATCATCATATTGAATCCTATTGGTTCTTATAAAGTTTATTTTCATTGCACATTTTACTTAGGAGGCCCATTTTAGACGTCAAAAGTCCCCTAATCAATATTGAGCTTCTGGGTAGTCAACCATCACACGGGATTCCCCACCATGACTTGGTTAGCCTTGAGGAGAATTGCTCACATGATAACCTAACCTAACTCCCTCCGAATCAGGTTTCTGATGTAATATGGCTTTAGACCATGGGGTAGTGAAGGATTTTAAGTCCCTAATATGTAAAATTATATGTCTCAATGAAAAGTGTTTGATGGGTGTTATTCGAAACCTATCCCACTGATCCTAAAACTACACTACAAATATTATTTGGCCTAGGTTCCCAAGTGAGCTTAATCTATGTGTGTTGATATTTTAAGGTGTAGTATTTCAAGTCTTGGCTTGGTAGTGTTAACCAAGCTCACATTCGCTTAGGGTGTGAGTGTGTGTAAATAATGTGTCAAGTGGATGAGTTAATTAAACATGTTTCATGATGCCATGTGTTGTTGAAGGTAAAATGATGAAATATTGTAAATAAATATGAAAATGACAGAAAGTAAACAACCAATCAAGCACACAAAAACCACACCTACAAAGGCTACTAAGCAACTAAACAAGAGAGGGAAAATAAGTTACTCAAAGACACATAAAAATTCCTAAATGATCTAATTTCAAGGGACTAAGATCTAGAGCCAATAATCTCTTGTAAAATGGTGTAGACAAACACTAAAAATCATAGGTGAAGATTTCTGCAAGGGATAGGTGTGAAGCTCTAAAACCTAGGAGGCTCAAGGGTATCCTAAGAGGGAAAAGGAAAACCCAAACTCTAAATGTAAAAAAGGTAAAATAAACGTATACAAAGGAGCTAAATAGTAATGGATCAGTCTCTGAAAATCAATTATTAAAAATGTTGAAAACCCTAGATTCATCACTCATCAAATCTCTTCCTAACAATGTGGAGGTGTACTCTAAACCCTCGTGGGGGTTTTCCTTCCTCCAAAAGAAAAAAAAATTGGATCTAAGCCTAAGGCAAACTGAAAACAGAGGTAAAATTCCTAAACTAGTCTATAGACAACACTCTCAGCAATTCTGAGAAATCTCTGAAAATTTTGTAGAATTTTCCAAAATGTAGTTACTGACCTAGAATAGTTGAAAACACAGTTTGAAGGCGAAATAGTGCACTTTGGAACGCATATGAGGGGATAAAGAGTGTGTTTTTCTCCCAAGATTCTCGGTCAGCAAATCTCACACATATTTTGTTGTGTCACTTAGCTAGTACATGTGACCTGCGGAAAGACCAGAAAACCACCATAATTTGAAAATTTGACAAAAATGGGTTTACTGCTATAAATAGAAATTTAGAGGCTATAAATAGTTTTAGAAAAGCATAAAATTTTCTAAAGCTTCAGTTACCTAAAAAGATTGTTATTACACTAGTGGAGTCCACATCATTTGTTGACAACAAATGTAACTAAAGACCCAGTGAAGTCACCATTTCTTAGTGTGAAATTTCTTAGAAGGTGTACCAAAAACACTTCACTTAAGTCACTAGATGGCAAGTGACTCTAACAACAAGTTGATGGCTGGTTGCGATTCAGATCTAAAATAAAAATGGAAAACATGTAACAAAAGGTATAAACGATCCAGAATAGAAAGCAATAGTAAAATTATGTAATACAATAACCTGGTGAAGGAGATCACAGATGGGTCTATAAGTCCACCTTTATGTGATGGGTCCTTTGATGTCATTGATGCTTCAGAAAATGATCTTCCTCCCAATATGTGAAAAACCCAAAGAAAATATGGAGAACTTGAATGGAAGATCAAAAGAAAAAAGATGATAATGGTGAAAATGATATGATCATGGAGAAGAATGAAAAAAAAGACCACCTATTTAGAACAAAGTGTTTAGTTAATCACAAAAATGTATAATAATAAAATAAGATTAACCAAATCAAGATCTAACCGCTTGGAATATTTTATTATATTTTTTGCAGAGGGAAAATATATTGCAATGGTTAAATATCTTTATTTAGAAATACTTAACAAATAAAATGATTTAATTATTTTGCAAGAATTAAGAATTGTGTGAAATTGAAATAATTATTAAATAGTGAATTAACAATTATTCCAATAACAAAAATAAGGA
Organism: Pinus tabuliformis; assembly: GCA_031772625.1. NCBI lineage: Eukaryota > Viridiplantae > Streptophyta > Pinopsida > Pinales > Pinaceae > Pinus > Pinus tabuliformis. The sequence continues at coordinate 968,232,259 of CM062812.1, forward strand.
AAAGTAAATAAAGAGTGATTTATTTAATTATTCTTGAGGGATTTAGTCAAATGTGACAAGGAACAATTGTTCAAATAATGATTTAATAATTATTCGTAAGGAAAATTAAATAAATAATGATTTATCTAATTATCCTCATGCATATTTTTATTTAAATGAGAAAATAATTTAATAAAAGTGGTTTACTAAATTATTTTCGACACTGAAAGTGATTTTACTATGGTAAAATGAAATCTACATGGTGTATTTCGATCCGGCTAGTTAGAAATGGCTAGGTGATCATTTTTTAGTGATAACATGATATAAGTTCATGGAGAAATGGGTTCAATCAAAGGTGAAATTGCAATGTTTGAAGCTCAAGCATATTTTTCTAGGGTTTTGTCTCTTAGTCGCAAGATTTCCAAAGGACAGATTCGACTGGTTGTGTGCTTGTGGGCTCAAGGCAATGACTAAAAGCTCCTGGTTTCTCACATGCCCCCTTCCTCCATGTGACTGGGATGTAAATTTGTATTTTATATGGACCAAAGATTTCACTCGTTGACTTCAGTATTCCATAGTTGATCACAGACAATAATGATTCCTTACAGGCTTCTAAATCAAGGTTTTTGATTACAAGCATTGTTGGGTTCATATCATGGACATTTTCTAGATTATTTTTCCTAGATAATTGTGTGAATGAAGATATGAATCATTGTACTCTTTTGTTGAATCATTAAATCACAATATAATAAGAAGAATATTTTGAAATGGTTTTCCCCATAGTTGGTTTTGGCCTGGTCTCTAACCAACCTTGTTATATCTATGTGTCAATGATTTTCTTCTATTGTTCGTTTATGTTCCACTACATTTATGATGATGATATTATTATTTCTACATAGTTGCACATGTCGCTAAAAAATAATGTAAATCTAAATAATGTTATGATGTTGTGGGGTAAATTTAGTGTGTAAATGAAGAAATGCAATTATAAAAAAAAAGAACAATATAACCCTAAGAAAAATTAACATTATTGAGAGAAGAGGAGGTTTGACCTTTATAAAATTATTTTAAGACTTCTGAAATTTGCTTTCTCGCTTTAGATTTTTCCCTCGTCCCTTATCTACTAGATTGGACAATCATATTATGTAAGTGGATTTACACCAAGTCCATCAGTTTATATGCAGTCATAGCCACAGATATAATAGGTTCCCTCAAGGTTGTCATGGTTGAAAATTTTTATTTTCCATCTAGACTTAGCTAAACCCTTGGCATTTTCCAAAACAAAGAAGGAGAACAACAGAAATCCAAGCGTTGTGGTTGTCACACTCCTATTTTTCACACTAAAAAGACTTTTGAGTCATCCAATTTATACAAGGGTCTTATTTATGTACTGACCAACCAACAAGACACGAGAAACAAGAAACAAAAATAAGAGAAAGAGAAATAAACCAACTATACATGAAGTATGACTTGTAGCTTCTATCAAAAGTGATTCTTTAAATGTCGACCATTTATAGGAAGAGGGTTAATCTTCTCATTTAATGATTTCAGCTTGAAATAATTATGGATGGTGAGCCTTGGGCCTTGAGCCTTCGTCCAACCTTGAGCCATCGGCCAGCCTTGAGCCATCGGCCAGCGTTGAGCCATCGGCCAGCCTTGAGCCATCGGCCAGCCTTGAACCTTTGGCCAACCCCATCACCCCACCTTCCAACCAAACATCCCTCAGATCCCTCCAAGAACCTTATCTTTTATAGAGGATGAGAGATGTAGACTTCATACAACTCCAATCCTTTACCCGCCAACATCCCTAAACCCCGCCAACATCCCCTTGTCCCCGCCAACACACAAGAACCTTCCAACCTTTATCTTTTTCTAAGATGATGAATTCAGCACATCTAACACTTACAGTACCACCTTCAACCTTTTGTATGCAATTCCACTTGACTGAAATATTTTCCTTAGTCCCCCTTTATGTAGGTTTTAATCCCGTATAGAAATTACCTGCATACGAATTCTAAATCACAGAAAAATAAACATTGCGAGAGCATAACACATAAAACACATATACACAGAGATTTTCCCCTAGATACCAAAACCGAGACTACTAGCTTGATTTTTCATTATGTTCCTTTCAATGTTACAATACACATTTATACATGCCGAAGCATCCAATACCATGGACTGAAAACCATCGCATCCAAAACCATGGACTGAAAACCGTAGGTAGGTTCGCCCAACCTAATATAGGGTCCAAAAAAAAATTTCCCGGGGCGTTGCTCCGGACCCTGTAGAGGGGGGCTACCCACCCCCCTCAAACCCCCCTGTGACCCCCCCGTTGTTCAATGAAGCGGGGGCTCCGCCCCCCCTCTAACCCCTCGGCTCACTACATGGGTTAGTCGTGGAAAGAATATAACACAACCTAACAATCTCCCACTTGTTGTTTTCTTTCCACAAGGGGCCACAGGAGAGCTTAGTCATTTTTCCAGCCCTGAAATGCCCATTATTTCTCTACAACAAGAGAACTTCTCAGAGCTCACAGATTTTGTCAATGCATTTGCAGTATTCTTCGAAGTGTCCACCTTTAGGAGCAACACCTTTTTTTCTTCTATCATATCCATCACAAAGTGATACTGAACATCAATGTGCTTTGTCTTTGGATGATAAGCAGGGTTCTTTGCCAAGAAAATTGCACTTTGGCTGTTACAGTCTATTCTTATAGCTCCCTGTACTAACCCCATACTTGAGCACAATCTCTGCAACCAGACTGCTTCCTTGTGTGCATGAGTGGATGCCATGTATTTTGCCTCTGTAGTTGATAGTGCGACTACAGATTGTTTCTTACTCATCCGACTGACTGCACCTCCAAATAGGTTAAACACATACCCACTTGTAGATCTTCTCTGATCCAGATCTCCAGCACAGTCTGCATCAACAAAGCAAAGAATATCCAACACTCTGTCCAATCCTGCTCTTCGTTGGTAGCACAAACCATAATCACTAGTGCCACGCAAATCCCTGAAAACCCGCTTCACTGTTGTCCAGTGCTCCTTCCCTAGTTTTGACATAAACCTGCTTAATACTCCCACTGCATGTGCAATGCCTGGTCTAGTACAGACCATTGCATACATCAGGCTACCGACTGGACTTGCATATGGAACACGGGACATGTCCTCTTCCTCTTCTTGTGTCTTGGGACACTGTTTAGCATATAACCTCACACCTACAGGAATAGGAACCTTCACCGGTTTACTATCTTGCATATTAAACCTCTGCAATATTGTCTCGACATACTTCCTCTAGTTTAACCAGAGCTTCCTCTTTGCCCGATCTCTTTTAATTTCCATGCCCAAAATATAGTTTGCAGCACCAAGATCTTTCATGTTGAATTTGGAGGACAATTGGGTCTTCAAATCCTAGATAATTTCTTTGTCATTTCCAGCCAACAACATATTATCCACATATAAGACCAGATAAATAAAACGGTCACCAATTAATTTAAAATGCACACAGTGATTTGCTTTGCTTCTGGTGAAGCCAAGTCCCCGTATAAATGTATTAAATTTCTGATACCACATCCTTGGTGACTATGTTAACCCATACAGAGACTTATTTAACTTGAATACCAATTCTTTCTTACCCTTCACCACAAAACCTTCAGGTTCCTTCATGTAGATTTCCTCTTCCAAATTCCCGTGAAGAAATTTTGTCTTCACATCCATCTGTTCTACCTCAAAATCAAAATCAGCAGCAACAGATAAAAGTAACCTAGTAGAAGTTACCTTAGCAATAGGAGAAAAAATATCACCAACATCAATTCCCGATACCTGGGAATAACCTTTTGCTACCAACCGAACTTTGTATTTCTCCACCTTCCCTTCTGCATTTGTCTTCCTTTTGAACACCCATTTGTTGCCAGTGGGTTTCCTTCTAGCTGGCAACTCCACCAGATCCCAAGCCTCACTTTTGTGCAAAGATGTCATTTCATCAACCATGGTCTCTTTCCAGAGTTTTCTATGTTCTAAATCTACTGCTTCCTTCATAGTTCTGAGATCATCATCAGTAACATACAAAGCAAAATTTGAACAGAAAGTAGAAGGACTATACCTTTCTGGCTGCCTTCTTTCTCGAACTGATCTTCTCATAGCCGGAGTTTGTGGCTCTTCATCTTCTGATTCCGCCTCTGCTATAGAGTCTGATTCTTCCTCCTTTAGCTCAAACTCTATCTTCTCAGGTTCATTTGGTTGGACTTCATGTTTAATAACATCTTTTACCTCTCTGAACACCACATCTCGGTTGCACACAACCTTCCGTGTGACTGGGTTCCAAAGCTTATAACCCTTTAAGCCATCCTTATACCCAATAAAGATGCACTTTTCAGATTTACTATCTAACTTGGTTCGTTTCTCCTTTGGAACATGTACATATGCATCACATCCAAATACCCTCAGATGTGAAGGAGAGGGTTTCTTACCAGTCCATACTTCTTGTGGAGTCTTATCCTCCAACGGTGATGAAGGTGACCTATTGACCAAGTAACATGCAGTATCCACCGCCTCTGCCCAGAATTCCTGTCCTAACCCGGCACCACTGAGCATGCTTCTTGCCCTTTCCATCAACGTCTTGTTCATTCTTTCGGCGACTCCATTTTGCTGGGGTGTATATGGAGTAGTCTTCTGCCGTGATATACCACACTTCTTATAGAATTCTTCAAATTCCTTGCTGCAAAATTGTCCACCATTATCTGTCCTCAGCACCTTTATCTTCTTCTTTGTCTGATTTTCCACCAAAGCCTTAAATTCTTTAAACTTGTCAAAGACTTCAGATTTCTTCTTAAGGAAATATATCCATGTATTCCTTGAGAATTCATCTATAAATGATACATAGTACATAGACTTACCCAGTGATGGAACTTTCACAGGTCCAAACATGTCACTATGCACAAGCTCTAATATTTATTCTGCCCTCTTAGCACCAGAGGGGAAACTCACCCGATTCTGCTTCCCATATACAGATTTTTCACAGAAATCAAAATCCAGAGAGCTATTACTCATACCTTCTACCATACCTTTACCATGAAGTATTCGAAGGCCCTTCTCTCCAATATGTCCAAGCCTTTGATGCCACAACATGGTCTTCTCTCTAGAGACCACTAGATTTTCAGCTCCATGTCCAGGAACCACAGAACTATTGCACCCATCAACAACAGTGCTACCTTGCAGCTTGTACAGAGTTCCAGTTTGAACACCCCGCATCAATACCAGTGCTCCCCGAACCATCTTGCAAGTATCCTTCTCGAACAATGTTTTTACACATGCATCATCCAACTTGCTTACAGAAATCAGATTTCTGGCCAATGCAGGAATATGCAGAACACCCGGAAGTGTTCTAACCCTTCCACCTTGCAACTTCGACTTTACTTTTCCGCGACCAATGATTCTAGCCTTCCTATCATCTCCTAAGAAGACATCACCACCATCGTATTTCTCATACTTGCAGAACCACTCTCTATGGGGAGTGAAGTGAAAGGATGCACCTGAGTCAATCAACCATGCCTCATGATCTACATGTGTACTTGAAGAAGCCAAGTACACATCTCCACCTTCATCTAAGGTGGTTTTTGCCTCTGTCAGAAGGAGCATCATTAGATCCCTTTCCTTTATCAGGAGGTTTAGATTTACAGTCCCTTTTGAAGTTCCATTCCTTTCCGCATTTCCAGAACACCAACTTTACAAATTTTCCTGGAGATTTAGATCTCACTCTAGATTTAGATCTCCTACTTGATGACTTATTTTTGTTTCTATTCTAGGACTGTCCTCGTACAGAGAAGGCATCACCATCCTAGCTCCCCATATTTTTCCGTCTCATCTCCTCCATCAGCAAGGCTGAGACTATTTCATCAAACTGCAAAGAAGTTGCATTGCTACCTATTGCAATAACCAGACTATCCCACGAATCTGGTAGAGAACACAACAAATTGATGAACTTATCTTCGTCTGAAATTTTAATATCAACAGACGCTAACTGACTTACCACAGTATTAAATGCGTTCAAATTCTCTGTCACCGAGTCTCCATCTTTCATCCTCAGGTTATACAGCTTTTTCCGCAGGAATTTTATTCACCAGAGACTTAGATTCGTACAAAGTCCCTAACTTGTCCCACAAAGCCTTCACCATAGCTTCCCCTGATACATTTAGAAATACTGAATCTGAGACACACAATCGTATTTTTCTCTTTGCCATCCGATCCAACTTCTTCCATTCTTCATCGGTAACTCCCATTGGTTTAGTACCTGGATCTATCGTGATCCATTGATCTTTATCCACCAGCAGATCCTCCATCTTGAGTTTCCACAACTCAAAACTCTGACCATTGAACTTCTCGATCTCTATCTTTCTGCTGCTCGCCATCTTCTTTCACCACCAAAATCGATCTCGCAGATCTCCCACTAAACAGGGTCTACCACAGGCCCGAGCGAAACCCCTCAGCAACAAAGGCATCCCCTTGAAGCCAAAACTGCTCTGATACCAAATGTAGGTTTTAACCCCGTACAGAAATTACCTGCATACAAATTCTAAATCACAGAAAAATAAACAATGCGAGAGCATAACACATAAAACACATATACACAGAGATTTTCCGGTAGATCCCAAAACCAGGACTACCAGCTTGATTTTTCATTATGTTCCTTTCAATGTTACAATACATAATTATACATGCCGAAGCATCCAATACCATGGACCGAAAACCATCGCATCCAAAACCATGGACCGAAAACCATAGGTAGGTTCGCTAGTCGTGGAAAGAATATAACACAACCCAACACTTTAAACATTTCATCAACAACAACTGTCTAATCCTCAAAGGCTATAACTTTTTGTCTTTCCCCTTTTCTTCATGGGGTTTATCCCACTTCAAGACTAGGTCACCCACATCAAAGTTATTTTCCCCAATAGACATTTTATCAAACCAACACCTTATACAGTTATGATATACTACAAATCATCCTTTGGACTTGTGGCTTTCTTCCTCAAGTTTAAGTATGTTATTTATCTTACTTTGAACTAGGAGGTAGGGTCTACCTTGTGACTCTTGAGAGAGTTGCAAGGAAAAGAGACACAAGTTCAGAGTCAAGATAACTTCTTTACTGTAAATGAGGAAGTATGGCAAGGTTCTTAGGGAATGATTCGGAGTAATATTGTTAGCCCAAAGAGGGTCAAATATTATTGCTAGCTATTTAACTAGAAGAAAATGGTCTTCCTTGTTATATGGACAATATTCTTATTCATGGATTCTACCAAACCATTTCCCTCTCAATAGTGATTAGATGCATGTTTAAATACAATTCCATTTTTTAATGTGAATTCATAAATATTTAACAATGAAAAATGTGTTGCATTATCAAAGACAAGTGAAGTAGGAAGGACAATACTAGTCATAATGTTTTATTGCAAGAAGTGGATGAATTCCTGGTCATTTACTTGTTTGAAAGGAATTTCTTCTAACCACTAAGGGAAGTAATCTATCACTATTAATGCAGATCAATGTTTCTTTTTAAATGAGGAAAAAATTCTCCAAGAACATCAAGTCCCCACAGTTGCAATGGTTCTTCAATTTCTTTTATAGCAGTGGGGTGGCTGACCTCTAATTACAACCAGTGCATCTCTTACATTCTTGGTGCGTGTGGACAAAATCATGAGCATCCTTGAAAAGAGTGGCGCAATAACATGCAACACACATAACCTTGTTTGTTGTAGTGTTTCCCACACAATGGCCACCTTTCATTCCATTGTCTAAATATTTCATGACCTTCTCTGTAGCGTGTGCCTCAAGGCGCCTTAGTAGAACACCATTGTGGTGCTTACAAAAAAACACTCCATGGACCAATTGCTAACAGAGAGATTTTAGTCATATTTCTCGTTTCTTATTGTTCGAGAAGTGTGAGGGCAATGTGCCATGGTCTAGAAATTTCCACACATATGCATATTGTGGTGTTGTAGATGTGGGTTGACGAACATGTTAAATATTATACATTTTGATCTCCTACTACCATCCTGAAAGATCTTGTTTAGGAGCATATCTTACTTCGGTAGCCAACTGACATAGACCATGACCCTCTACGATATGAAGTGATTTGAACTCTAGATCATACACTTGAAGACAGGTCATCTAATCAACCCTCTTCGCACGTAGCTCTTGTTGCAAAAACAAGGTTCATACTTCTGGATAAGGTCAAATAATAATGTGTGAGCTTTCAATATGTAGGTCCTGATGTACTTAACTGCCTTGTATAATTCATTGCTTTTTTGTCGATGGTAGGAAATTTGACTCGGGCCTTTGAAGACTAGTGGTCATAAAGGATAATGGTCATGTAATCAACCCTCTTCACACACATCTCTTGTTGCACAAACAATGTTCATACTTCTGGATGAGGTAAAATACTAATGTGTGAGCTTTCAATATGTAGGTCCTGATGTACTTAACTGCCTTGTATAATTCATTGCTTTTTTGTCGATGGTAGGAAATTTGACTCGGACCTTTGAAGACTAGTGCTCATAAAGGATAATGGTCATTCATTTCCTTCCATGTATTTCTAAGTCAACAAGGCTAGAATTGACAAGCTTGAAGCAAATGTACAATGAAAGAAATGTTTGCCATAATCTGGACTCAAAAGTGCAGCTGCATCGATACTGGATTGCTTAATTTGAGTGAAGTCATCTTTTTCCCATTATTTCAATTGTATACTACATCTTTATTGGTCATCTCCTATATGGGCTTAACTATCTGGTGAGCACCAATATTGCAGCAATCATGTTGCAACTCCTGGGCTTCGTACTTTACTTTTATCAACCTAGTAGTTCGTAACAAACTTGGAAGCGATAGTGTTGTATGCACAAGTACTAGTTCTTACTGCATGTTGTCATTTGGTCAGCTAGTGCAAGATCACTAGGAGCTCAAGCCAACTTCTATGCATTCTAGAAGAAGCTCTTTATGTGATGAAAGAAAGGAAAGCTTACTCTACAGAGGCTACTCTATTTGCAGAAATGAAAAGAAAACGGAAGTGTAAAGTAAACCTAGAAAACCCTACTTAACCAACTAATCCTACTTTTGAATAAAGAGAGATGAAAACCATGAAATGAATGCCATTACTTAATATAGGAAGTAAACAACATCTACTCAAGCTATCTCTAGAAGGAAATGGGGAAAAACATCTTTTTTTATTCTTATGTATTTTTATGTGAAATTGTTAAGGATGTAATTTATTTGATTGTGAATGTGGTAGTGATTAGGCAGTGATGGAGGGTGAATTTGGGATTTTTAGAGGTGTATGATGATGTGGAAGGGTCTTAGGATGGCTCTCGTGGCCTTCTACAGGCTTTTCCAGCAATTGGACTTCAAAAAGGAGCCTACAAGAAAATCTACATGAGGCTGGAGGGGATCTACAAGAGGTCTACAGGAGGACGCCGAGAGCTGTTTTGGAGGTTTTTAAGTTAAAGCGGGTGGAAAGGGTAGATAAAGGCTAAGATGATATGTTAAGGTGTCTAGGGTCCATCAAGAATTATTGGTAGAGAGAAAGATGGTCGAATTTGTTCAAAGAAAGAGAGGAAAGTCTATTGAAATGTGCAAAACACTAAGTCGGAATTGACATGACCTATGGGTGACCTGTGGCATAGATCCAAGAGAGATTATGATGGATGATGGGCCAACTTGTTGTGAGAAGAGATTTGCTACCAGATAACTGAAAATCAAACACTACGATTAATTAAGCAAGGAAACTAAGTACATCAAAAAAATAGAATTTTGCATCAAGCTAATCTAGATCATGAGCTACGGAAAGAAATGCTGAAGAATGATGTAATGAGAGAAAGCATGGAAGGAAACTTATTGCAAGACAGAAATGAGCATGGCGAAAGATATCTACATCAAATCATTAACCTTCTAACAAACTGCAACACTAGAAATCCTATGGGAAAGGAAAATCTGTGTTTTTGTGGCAGCAAGAGGATATTTGCCTTAGTTCATGGTCCCAAAGGGAGGAAAGGAGGGCAAGGCTCTATTTATTGCCTTTTGTATCTTCTTTCTATCACTATTCAACTTGCTATGGGAAACTTAAATGGAAACAACCTACTAAATCACCAAAGGAAACCTATTCTTAACTAAGAAAGAAATTTATCTAACAACAACTAATGCATAAACTGAAACAAAGCATATAAATAAAAAAAAGAGGAGCTTGGCTGCTTGGATTGGGCCCTAACCCAAGAGCTTCAACCCTCTAAGGTAACAAGTGCTATCTCGAAAAGTACTTCATCTTTATTGGCAAAATAATAATAGGATTACATGAAACTGTCAACAAAAGTAAGCTCGAAGTTGAGCAGAGCAAAGCTGCAAAAAAACTTTGAAAACTTGGCTAACTTCCTAATGAGGCCTTATGCCTCTCTACTTATACAACTGAAGCTCCCAACAACTTCCTTAAAATCAGGGAGGCTTGGCTCCCAAAACTTGAGATAAACAGAAGTTATCCACCACTTCCTCGACTGCCTCATTAGTGCATTGATGTGGTTGTTTGTGCTCTGAGATGCATGATGGAGAATTCAAAGTGGGGAGTCATAAATGAGGGGGCTACCCTCCTATAAATCCTGTCCCTTATCTTCTTTGAATTATTTCTTCCAATTTTCCATTAAATATTTGACTTTATCTCCAAAATTTAACAGAAATCTGCATTAAACACATATTAGACTACATGAAATAATGACCAAGCCAACTCACTCTATTAGCATAAATATAATAAAAAAACATGCAATAAGCTAATGATAATGGTTGATTAAACTATGTTAGGATGAAAAATGAGCCCATATAATTACCCATTTATGGGGCTCATCATCACCTCCTACTGAAGGTGTTGCTCATCCTCTAAGCAACTCAATCCATCTCCTCATCTTTGATGGCCCTGATGGCATCCCTAACATCCCATGCTTCTAATGTGAGGTCCTATTCTTTGTCATGGAATCCTACCTTTCTGTCCACCTCTTTCCATTGTTGTTGTTATTCTTCCTCTTTTCTACCTTCTAGCAGGCCTTGCAGTAGTGGGGGACTCAATTTGAGGCCAATCCAATTGACCTTCAAATTTTTCATAGAGCGCTTGTACAGTGGCACTATCCTTAATGCTTCTTTCATCCTTGTTGGGGAGTGATACTCCCTGATCTGCAAACTATGTGGTAGAGTGTTCCACCTCCTCATACAAGCATGATTACAATCTTCCCCAAGTAACCTTTCCATGTCCTGAAAATGTGCAATGGCCTAAGCCTCATCATTGATATACATAGGGGAAATTTGGGGATTATTCGCAAGTAGCTAGTGTTCTCATGAGAGCCATGGGGTCTAATGGCTCATCTCTGATCATCAAGGGCTCATTTTTCTCCTTTATCATCAACTTCCTTATCTCTGTTGCCCTTAATTCCTGATGGTTCATCCATGATGCCATGGCCATTAGTTGTAGGTCCCCTAGCCTAGCATTGGAGTTCCACACATTCATATCAGTTAGGGCCATGTTATGGAAATAGAACTCTGTTGTTTTTTCCTTGTCTTCTGCTGAACTTTGGTCACATAGGTCCATAAACTATCTATAATCTTGGAAAGGCATTGTGCCTCTTTGTGCCAATGTCTTGATCTGAAACTACAACCATTGGTCCTTGACGTATAATCCATATGATTTTTTTGGTGTTCTACACTGCAGTGCTTTTATAGAATAGCTTGCCATGCATGCTAGTTGTGTCTCCCTCTCTTGCATATGCCTTCTAAGTAATACATTTTCTGTTTCCAAGTGTGTTCTTGTGATTGCCTCTCGATGTCTCACAACACTTAATTTACTGCCCATTTCTATAAGCTTGTTCTCCGTGTGGCCAATATCCTCTACTCCCTTCAATTTGGCGATTTACATCCACCTATGGCTCCTTATTATCTCTTTCTCTAACTCAAAGGAAAGTGGGATTGCAAATTTCTGTGGAATGATTTTCCCCCCATCAAGAAGATTGTTGTAAGAGCCCAAACTAGGCCGGGGATCAGGTTCCTAAGTCTCTGGTGCTTCCTCCTTCCCCTGTGACTTTCCTTCTATTCTGTCTTCAAGTTTTTCGGTCTCCTGTAGTCTTGACAAGGTCTCCTGTAGAACAATATGTTCCTCCTGTAGAGCTATTTTTAAGTCCTGTAGTTGCACTCTTTCCTTCCATGTGGAAGATATGGGAGTCCACCTTCCATATGTGATAGGGGTTTTAGAGGGAGATTCTTCCCCTTTAATAGTGGTTGAATCCTCAATTATAATGGGCACTTTAGAAGAAGGCCGGTGCTTCCCTTGTTTGATCCTTGTGCTCTTCCTAGCCCTGAAATACATTGAGGTCTGCCTCTTCCTCTTTCGTTTGGGTTTAATTGGGGTGCTAAGGCTAGAAAGAGTAGTTACTGCCTCCCTTTCTAGGGTCTCAAGAGACAATTCTGTCTTTTCTGCCCCTTTTCCCTCTCCCTTTGTTTTCTTCTCGGTCTCTACTGGTTTTGTTTCCTCTTATTCTGGTTTGGTTTCTTCCTCCTCTGACTTTGTTTCTTCCTTCTTTGTTTTGGTGTCTTCCTCCTCTGTTTTTTCCTTAGTTTCATCCCCTTCCTCCCTTGTTGCTCTTCCCCCTCACTATCAGAAGGGTTGAGATCATATGAGGGCCTTTACATCATCTTCTATTGTCATGTTTCAGAAAATTTCCCATGCTATGGGGATTGTGAAGGTATGGAGGGCTTCTTCCACTAATAGTTTAATCAACCCATGGTGAGCCAATTGATCTAGACCTCCTTCCTTCAACTTAATTCTAGAGTCTATGAGGGACTACAGGAGAAAATAGGGGATGCTGAGTTTCTGGGTTGTTGGAGTTTACATGCCTTATCTCAACTCATGGAGAAGTATAAAATGGTAGCCATGAACTATGCTATACCTCCCTTCATAAGAAATATATTTGATAATCTGGTAACTCACCTCATCCCAAGGGTAAGGTATGCTTGTTCTTCTAATGCCATTTTTTTCTTCTACAAGATGTTCATTGTTTCGGAAGAAGTTTTTCTTGGAAAACTGTCTAATTGGCTTTTCATCTTTGCTCGAAGGTAATCCTAGACGAAGGGTGGTAACCCTATTGATGAATTCTGAGGTGATTTCTATGGAGAGACCTCTCGAAGTAACAGTGGCATGGGTATTCGAGTGAGGGACTAAAGAAAGGGAAAACTCCTGAGCCACTTCTTCATCAAACCCTCAGAATTTCTCAAAAATGGCATCCAATTTTCTCTGGTAAAAATGGCTACTACTTCATGATGTTCATGGATCCTGGCTGAATTTTTGGGATTCTTCCTCATGAATCCCCTTGTCATGTTGATTATACCCCTTTTGAACACCCAAGATAGAGATGGAGACAAGAATTTTGAAGAAACAGGAAAACAGAGGAAAAACTGTGTTTTTTTAAGAAAACAGGAAGAAAATTCTTATGTAATTCCTCTCCTTCTATGGTTTCAATTTCTCCTTACAATTGTGTCATTCCTTGCAAAAATTGATAATGAAGGTGGGTATGCACAAGAACTACCTCCTAAAGCTATAAATTGAGCAAAAGCCTCGTTTTGTCTCTTTAAAAATAACGTACTGCCTCTCCTGTAGAACTGCCTGTAGGTGCTCTTGTAGAATCTGTAAGTGATCCTGTAGAACACTGATAACAGGAGGATGGATGAAAATGATAGAGAATGATGGTTTCGAGGCTATGGAGGTGGAAAAGTGCTTTCTATAGCTAACTGGACAAGGATGAAATGGAAGAAAAGGTGGTGAAGGAGTTTTGAGGAGGAGTACTTATTTCTTCTTTGAGCTGTTTTCGATGATGGGGTGAGCTGGAAAAAATGTACGTTGCCATATTTGGATAGTTGGTCCCCACTGCCGTGTCATCATGGCTCTTTCCTGCAATCACTTCCCATCATTGAATCGGAGTTTGCAGGTGCTCCACTACTTGTCCTTTAGATCTTTCTATGAGTTGACTAGGCACATGTGTGGTGTAATCTTTGGATGAGAGCAATCAACTGGACGAGGGTGGCCAGTTAACCGGACACCTTTTCTCATTCAAACCTAACCATCTCATTTTCTCATGCATATTTTCCAATTACACATATGCAATAGAGGAGAGGGTTAGTCACTTACCTGCGAGTTGAGTGTACGTGCTGTGAGGCATTTTGGTTCCTTTGTTGCTACATGCTCGTATTTCAGTTGTTGCATCCCTGTATCTCCTCTGTTGTTATGCTTTCTACTTCCTAATGTGTGGCTTGTTTGCTTTGTGTAGGTATCCTTTGGTTGGATCTGGCTTCAGATGTTCCCTTCAATCCTATGGCTGCATTTATTTTGCTACTGTGGCTTGATTTTAATGGGATCAACTGCCACAGGAATTCCTACAGAAGCTCTTGTAGCTGCTTCTCCCTTTAAAAGTTTTAGCTGATTTTTGTGTTGGGAGCTAGGAGGATGATGCTAAAGATGCTGATGAATATGGAGAGGTACTTGATAAGCTGCGGGTGAGATTTGGAGGTGTTGCTCCCTTTAATTTTGTTTATTTTTTCTAAAAACTAGTTTTTGTGTCTTTCAACAGGAAGGGAAAAAAATGATGATGATGAGGTGGTGTAGTCATGGGATGGATGGCAAGGAGGTTAGATAGATTTAGGAGGGTCTACATTCTCTTCATAAAATCTCCTAGCCCCTGAAACTGCTTTTTGGAACCATTTCTGGCCCTCTATGATTTCTACAGGAACTTACTGTAGAACACACAAGGCCTCCTGTAGAACACACAGTATCTGGAAAAAAACACAGTGGGGTGGAAAAAAGGTCAGAAATGATGGAGAGGAGTGTGGGGGAGATGAAATAGGCTCTGTGGCATCTTCTCTTGCTTCCTCTGGTCCACCTATAGCATGCAATACATATTAAAAGTCAATTTACTTTTCCTTCTTTTTTCTTTTTTTTTTCTTCTTCTTTTTTTTTTTCTTCAAAAACAACTACGGTGCGTCAAGGAGGTTTTTACCCTAATTTCCTACCTGGGGCACCTCCAAGGGGGGTTTTCAGCTAGGGATCTTATTCTCCTTCCTTTTTTTTTGTTTTTGTCACCATTGGGCTGCCTCAAAACATGTTTTCAACCCAATGATGGGACTCAAACGCCTCATGGAGGTTTTCACTTAAGTCCTTATTATTATTATTTTTGATTTATTATTATTATTATTATTATTATTTTTCTACTTCTTCAGTGAGTGGGTGAAGTGGAGGCTAAGACCTACTCCACTACCATCACTATCTTATTCAAATCTTTAATGAACTCTAGCTTGGAGAGGGGGTTATTGTAAATCTTCAACCTATGTCCATTGACAAGCATGGGGATGGCTTCCTCATCAATGGTTCTGATCAGAATTGAACCGTTGTCATTGCATTTTCCCACAATGTAGGGTCCCATCCATCTTGTCCTCATCTTGCCTTTGAAGTCTTTAAACCTTGAGTCATAGAGAAGTGCTCAGTCTCCCTCTTGGAATTACTTCTACTTGATATTTTTCTCATGTCATATCTTCCTCTGAAGCTTAACTACCTCTTTGTGGAGAAGGGACTGCAATCTTTGTTCATCCAATCCATTTACCTAGAGTAGTCTTTCCCTCTATGCATGGCTCAAGTCTAGGTCCAGCTGAGCTACCATTCTTAGTGTATTGTATTCAAATTCTATTGACAGCAAGGCCTTCTTCCCATAGACCGGTTCATAGGGTGTGAACCCTGTGGTGGTCTTACATGTTGTTTTGCAGGCCTAGGTGGCCTCAACTAGTATATCTGCCCAATATTTTTTGTTGCTGCTCACTACCTTGGTCAGAGTTCCTTCCGAAGCTCTATTAGTGACTTCCACCTTCCCATTGGCTTGTGGATGGTAAGGGGTGGAAGTCCTCTGCTTGATTTTATGATGTGTGAGCAGGTCTTCAATCAACTTGGAAGTGAACCATCTGCCTTGGTTTCTGACCATTTCTCTTGGATACCTGAACTTATAGAATATGTTTTCTCTAAAAAACACAACTACTTTTTCCTCTGTTACTGCTTTGATCGCTTTTGTTTCTACCAATTTTGTTAGATAATCAGTGCACACAATGATGTATTGCTTCTGTTTTGAAGGGGGATTGATAAGACACACAAAGTCCATGCCCGACTTCTCAAATAGCTCAAGGGTCACTTAAGGTTGCATGGGCATCTCATCCTGTGGAGTAGATTTCCCCATCCTTTGACACCGTTCACATTGGTTGGTATACCTCCTCACATATTGATGAAGAGTGGGCCAATAGTAGCATGCTTGCAATATTTTGAAGACAGTCCTCTTTGCTACAAAATGGCCTCCACAAGGCCTGTCATGACAGGTCAGGAGAGTGTCAAAAACTTCCTCCTCCCTGACACATATTCTCAAGATCTAATCTGGGCCAAGTTTGAAGAGATTTCCCCTAATCTAGGTGAAAGGGGCACTTTTCCTCATGATCTTCTTCTTCTCCTTCGAGGACAGGTGTGGTGGGAAATGTGCTGAAACCAAGTAGTTTTCTATATCAACAAACCATGGAGAGGGTATTGAGATAATAAATAGGTTTTCATCTGGAATTTGATTTTCCACCACTCCTTCTTCACTTGCGGGCAAATTTACTCTAGACAAAAAGTCAGCAACAACATTTTATTTACCAGGCTTATCAACAATGGTCAAATCAAACTGCTGTAGTAAAAGCAACCATCTAATAATGCGAGCATTTACATCTGGTTTGTTCATTAAATATCTAATTCGAGCATGATCAGTGTGCACAAAGGTTTGATATCCTATGATGTAATGTCTGAATTTTTTTAAGGAATGCACTACAGCTAGGAGTTCCTTCTTGGTTACCATATAGTTTAACTCTGCCTTTGAAATTTTTTTACTTATAAAGTATATGGCATAAGGTAACATTTCATCAATTTTTCCTAAGGCTGCTCTTGTTGCTTTATTCAAGGCATATGTGTGAATGTGGAAAGGCAGGGCCTAGTTTGGGCCTCTCAAGATTGGGGTAGTCACAAGTTTGCTTTTCAAGGTATCTAGGGCTTCTTGACAGTTTTCAGTCCTTATGAACTCGACATCTTTCCTAGAAGACCAAACAACAAAGAGGCTAACTTACTCAAATATTTAATGAAACTTCTATAATACCTAGCTAAGCCTAGGAAACTTCAAACATCTCTCACCTTTTGAGGAGTTGGGACCCTTTGGATGATGGAAATTTTTTTGGGGTCCACTTGCAATCCTTTTTGAGATATTGCATGGCCTAGCATGGTCCCTTTAGTCACCAAAAATTCACATTTTTGTAGACTAAGGGACAGGTACATTTTAATACACTTGCCCAAGACTTTTCCTACGTTAGATAAAGCTTCTTGAAAGTTAGAACCATAAAGAGTAGAATCATCCATATATATTTCGACTGCATCATGAACCAAGTTAAAAAATATACTCAAGACTGCTCTCTGGAATGTGGCTGGAGCATTACACAACCCAAAAGGAAGGACCCGATACGTAAAGGTACCCCAAGGACAAGTGAAAGTGGTTTTATCTTAGTCCTCTGGGCTAATTTGAATTTGATTGTACCCACTAAACCCATCTGGGAACGAGAAAAACTTTTTCCCCTCGAGACCATCTAACACTTGATCTATGAAAGGCAAAGGAAAAGGGTCCTTTTTAGTGGCCTTGTTTAGTTCCTGATAATTGACACAGATTCTCCACTTACCATTTTTCTTTGGCACTAGCAGCAAAGAAGAGACCCATTCACTGTCAGATATGGGGTAGATGAATCCCGCATCCAATAATTTTTGCACTTATTCCTTAACAATGTCTTTAAGGGCAGGATTCATCCTCCTTTGAGGATGCCTGACTAGTTTTCAATCTTCCTTAATGTATATATGATGAGTACATACTAAAGGGTGCACTCCCTTCATCTTCGTATAACTCTAGGTGAAGGAATCTAAATGTTCTCTCAATAAGCTGCATAGCTCCTTCCCCGGGGAAGTAGATAGGGATGAATTGATTTTCAAGGTTCTTTCTTGGCTAAACTCTTTATTCTTAACAGGGAGAGAGGTCGGGTTGGCCACATAGAGATTAGTTAAGGGATTGTTTTGGGTTTCCTTCACTATATCTTCTAATGGCAAGGTACTGGGGGGTGGATTCTGAATTAAATTTTCAATGATATCATCCTCATTTTGCGGTTTCCCCCCATGACAGTTTCTAATGCACAAAGCAGTGTAGAATGGACTTCATCCTCATCCTCCTCCTCCAACTAGAGAAGTAGATCATGTTCTAGCAAGGGTTGGGTAGGAGGATATAGGATCAACTATTTGGACATATGCACGTTCTTGATGGTCATGTTCCCATCCCGATAACTGATGTAGGCATCAACAGTAGCCAACTAGGGTCTCCCCAAGATGAGAGGATACCCAGTGAGCTTTTCCTTTGGCTAGAGAACTAGGAAATCAGTAGGGTACTCCCAAGAATCAATGGAGACCATAACGTCTTCCATAATCCCTTCAAGGGTGACAGAGGAGTGGTTTGCTAGCTACAGAACTGTCGTGGTCTTCCTCAAGGAGCCCTGGAGGTTAAGTTTGAGCATGGTGTCCTTTGTCATCACATTAATGGTAGCTCCCAAATCAGTCAACGTATGTGGGATCATGGTGCCATTTATGTGGACATCAACTACTGGGCTTCCGGCCTCCAGATATTTTGGAAAGATTATCTGCCCCAACATTAGGTCAGATAGTTTTCCTATGACATTGATGGTTGGGGCATCTCTCTTGCGCCTACCTGGATGCCCAAAGCACTTCTCCTTGATCATCCTATTGTATATAGGCACATCTTTTATTGCTTGGAGAAGTAGTATCTTTACACATAATTGTTTCAATTCTCCCACAAGTTTAGTTTCTTCTCGGGTGGGCTGTGTTGTCCAACATAGTTTCTCAAGAACGGGTGGAATTGCTTCAGGTTCACTTTCCTCTTTATCTTCCTCAAACGCCTTAGGGGAAGGCTGACTATCTAGGAGAACCTTCCCATATCATAGGTTAATCTCCTGAATCTCCACAACATAAATTGGGCATGATGGTTCCCCACGATATACTTGTTGATCCTGTCTGTTGTTTGGGTTTGGGTTGGGTTGGGCAGGCAATTGAGGTTGCCTGGGTGGAGAAAGAGGCAATGGTTTTGGTTGAACCAGTGGTGAAGGAAAAATAGTGGGAGGAGAGTTGTACTAGGGCCTGCACCCCTGATGAGTTGCATTCCACTGAGGTTGTGGCTGAGCTTAGGATTGAAATGAATGGGCAGCTAGTTGGGCATGATACTGAGATGGATAGGACCAAGGAGGAGGTGTGGACCAGGAAGGCTGAGCAGGAGGGCCCCAAGAAGGTATGGGAGTGACTTGGTTTGGGTTGTAGTATACCTGAGATGTCCCTTGCGTCCCCCGTTGGTATGGTCAAGGTCCATGCGGTTTCCTATGGTTCATGAAGTAGAGTGGTTCAGTGGCTCCTTCAACTCCCTGGTATACAGCTTTAAGTCTGGGTAAGGAAGGGAACTTGTCTGTAGAATTATATTCTTCACAGATTGAAGAAACCTCTATAGAGTTCAATGGGAATTCGTTCCTTGGATGTCGCTTGGTGCACTTGGGACAAAAGATGGCCAAAGCCCTCTATGCTTCCTCTTGTTTCCTTTTGATATGCAAGGTATCCATTTGCTTGGCAAGAGTCTACAACATCTCACTCTTGAAGTCTTCTAGCATGTTTCCAAGTTCACCTTTGATGGATGAATTGGATGAGGAGGTACTGGCTATGGGTTGAATCCCCCTACCTCTGTTTCTTGTTGCTCTAGAATGATTTCTAAAAATAGTCTTTATGTCTTCATAAGGTAGTTGGTAGATATCTCCCCTGCTATGAGATGGAGGGTGTCTAGAAGGTCTTCTGGAATTCCCCTGAGTAGGACCAACTTCAGAGATTTAGCATCAAGTGTACACTTGGCCCTTTTGTAACTGAGCTGGAACCTCTCTTCATAATCTTCAAAGGATTTATCACTTCCCATGGCCATTCGGAAGATTTCTTCCTTGGTATCTTTTGACCTATAGTAGTCTCGGTATTTTTTGTTAAAGGACTGCTTCATCTGAGCCCAAGTTGTGATGCTATTGCTAGGTAACCCCATGAATCAGCACAATCCTGCATCCTTGAGAGTAGAAGGAAATAGTTTCAACTTTTTCTCATCTTCTGCATAGTCATAGGTTTGACAGATGACATCAAACTCAAACAAGAAGTTCTCAAGATCTTCTGTGGTCAAACAATGGAAGTGAGGTAGGGCTAAAGGACTCATGTTCTTCATTTTGTTGTCCCCATTGGTCTCTCGGATGGGAAAGGTACCCTCTACTCTTTCTCCATTCCCCCTAGCATTTGTGTTTTTAGCCATTGTTTCAGGGGGGATGTCGTCTTCTTCTTCCCCTATAGGTTCTTCAAATATCTTAGGTTGTTCACCTAAAGGTTCTTCTTGATTAGTGTCACCAAAGAAGAGAGAAGGGTGGCTATGTGATGTAGTGGGGGTGTTGGGGAAGAATTTTCCTGAATTATCTATGTTCCTACGAGGCATGCAAGGAAATATTTTTGGTTGGTATTTTGTTTCTTTCACTGCTTGTACCTGCAAAACTAAAATTGATTGAATAGACAAATTGCAACTAACTGAAATGAAATTCATACAGGTGAAGATGGTTTTAGATAGAGGAGGAATAACCTGTTGAAGAGTTTTGTGAACCCAACGTTTCAGACTACCAAGTGAGTCCATCATCAGGGGACGCGACAACAGATAATCTTCAAACAATGATGTATCCATGAGCTGGGTTTAGGGTATATATATCTAGGTTATTGAGGAATGATGTGAAAAAATTAGGTCGGCTCATGTATTTAATTTTAATTAATTTCATTTCATTTTTTTTTTCAAAATCAAAAATTAATTGTTTTGAATAACCATTTATTTACTTTATTAATGGGTTTAAATTAATTAATTAATTATTTATTTGTTATATTTAATTATTTGTTTGTTCAGATTATTAAAATATTATTAATTTTTAATTTCTTTATTCTATTATAATTTTCTTTAACTTTTAATTTATAGTTTAATTATATATTTTGAAATTTTTTTGATGAAATATGTATCTATATATGTTTATTATTCTTATTATAATATATAAATTTTTTAATTTTATTTTAATTAATTAATTGTGAAATGAAATTGCAGAACAAAAAAGGAATATGAAATGCAAAACTGAAAGTAAGGAAATGACTAATATACTTTCGCTGAAATGAAGTCGCTGAAATGAAATTGCAGAAGTGAAAAGGAAATCAATTGAAATAAAAAAATTGAAAGCAAGGAAATGATTACTCTACTTTTACTGAAATGGAAATTGTAGAATTGAAAATGAAAGCAAGGAAATGCAGAAACTGAAATAAACTACTCTACTTTTGCTGAAATAAACTACTTAGTAGAATGTTGCGATAGAGAAATAGAAGAAAGTAGTAAACACAAAATACTCTAATGTTTCCCCGACAACGGTGCCAAAAAGTGGTGAGCACCACTGTTGTAGCAATAATGCTGCAACTCCTGGGCTTCCTTTTTTACTTTTATCAACCTAGTAGTTCGTAACAAACTTGGATGAGATGGTGCTGTATGCATAAGTACTAGTTCTTACTACAGACTATCACTTGGTCAGCTGGCGCAAGATCACTAGGAGCTCAAGCCAACTTCTATGGATTCCAGAAGCAACTCTTTATATGATGAAAGAAATGAAAGCTTACTCTACAAAGGCTACTCTACTTGCAGAAAGGAAAAGAATACTAAAATGTAAAGTAAACCTAGCAAACCCTACTTAACTGACTAATCCTAATTTTACATAAAGAGAGATGAAAACAATTAAATGGATGCCATTAATTAATCTAGGAAGTAAAAAACATCTACTCAAGCTATCTCTAGAAGGAAATGAGGAAAAAAAATCTTTTTGGTTTTTTATGTATTTTTATGTGAAATTGTCATGCATGTAATTTATTTGATTGTGAATGTGGCAGCGATTAGGTGGCGATGGAGGGCGACTTTGGGATTTAAATAGGTGTAGGATGATGTGGAGGGGTCCTATGATGGTTCAGGTGGCTTTCTTGAGTCTTTTCCCGCAATCGGACTTCAAAAAGAATCCTACAGGAAAATCTATAGGAGGCTACAGGGGATTTACAAGAGGTCTACAGGAAGTCTACAGGAGGATGCCAAGAGATGTTTTGGAGGTTTTGAAGGCAGGAAAGTAGGTGTAAATGGTAGCTGAAGGCTAATATGATGTGTTAAGGTGTCTAGGGTCCATCAAGAATGATTGGGAGAGATAAAGATGGTCAGATTTGTTCAAGGAAATAGAGGAAAGTCTATGGAAATGTGCATAAAATTAAGGCAGAGTTGAGATGAACTATGGGTGACCTATGGCATAGATCTAAGAGATATTGTGATGGTTGATGGGCTAACTTGTTGTGAGAAGATATTTTCTACTAGAGAACTAAAAATCAAACACTAAGATTAAGTAAGAAAGGAAACTAAGTACATCAAAAAAACAGAATTTTGCATTAAGCTAATTTGGATCATGAGCTATGGAAAGAAATGCTAAAGAGTGCTATAATGAGAGAAAGCATGGAAGGAAACTTATTGTAAGATAGAAATGAGCATGGTGAAAGATATCTACAACAAAGAATTAACCTTCTAACAAACTACAACACTAGAAATCCTATGGAAGAGGTAAATCTGTGTTTTTGTGGAAGCAAGAGGGTCTTGGCCTCAGTTCATGGTCTTAAAGGGAGGAAAGGAGGCCAAGGCTCTATTGATTGCCTTTTTTTTCTTCTTTATAACACTATTCAACCTTATATGGGAAACTCAAATGCAAACAACCTTCTAAATCACCAAAAGCAACCTATTCTTAACTAAGAAAGAAATTTATCTAATAGCAACTAATCCATAAACTGAAACAAGGCATATAAATACAAAGAAGAGGAGCTTGGTTGCTTGGATTGGGCCCTAACCCAAGGTAACTTAGTGCTAGATCGAAAAGGAATTCATCTTTATTAGCAAAATAATAATCAATTACATGAAACTGTCAACAAAAGTAAGATTGAAGTTGAGCGGAGCAAAGTTGCAAAAAAAAATCGAAAATTTGAGTAACTTCCTAATGGGGCCCTACACCTCTCTACTTATATAACTGAAGCTCCCAGCATCTTCCTTAAAATAAAGGAGGCTTGGCTCCCAAAACATTATATAAACAAAAGTTATCCTCCACTTTCTTAGTTGCCTCTTTAGTGCATTGATGTGGCTATTTGTGATCTGAACTACATGATGGAGAATTTGAAGTGGGGAGTCATAAATGAGGGGGATACCCTCCTATAAATCCTCTCCCTTGTCTTCTTCGAATTAATTCTTCCAATTGTCCATTAAATCTTTGACTTTATCTCCAAAATTGAACAAAAATCTTCATTAAACACATATTAGACTCCATGGCATAGTGACCAACCCAACTCACTCTATTAGCATAAATATAATAAAAAAAAGCAATAAGCTAATGAAAATGGTTGAATAAACTATGTTAGGAGGCAAAATGAGCCCATATAACTACCCATTTATGGGGCTCATCACTACTTGAGCATAATGAAAGATGCATTTTCTTAGGAATTTTTTCTTTTCCTAAGAAAAATTGCATGGCTTTGGTATTCACTGTGAAAGATATTTGCATGATGGCTTTGACCCTCTCAGGGTCAATATTATTTCTGATATTTTCCAAGATGTGTTCAAGCAGGATTTGTTCAAACAAACCAAAGATGCTCTTCCTCGGATTAAGGAAAATCCCATATTTTCGACACTGGTTGGAAATATGTTTTAGATGAAGTACGTGATCTAATATTTTCTTGGAGGGGACAATAACATCATCCAAACAAACAAAAATTCTCTAACCTATTAGGTTGTGAAAGGAAATGCTCATTAATCTTTGGAAAGTCCCACATGTGTTTATAAGTTGAAATGACATTCTTTTGAAAGTGAATGTTCCCTATTTGATCGAGAATGTATTTTTTAATCTGTCTGGTTCCTCTACTAGCACTTGATTATAACCTAAGAACCCATATAGTAGTGATATAATTTCATACCCATATACTATGTGGAGTATCTGCTCCATGGATGGCACTCGATAGTTATCCTTATCAAAAGCCTGATTAAGATTGTGAAAATATACACAGAGTATTATCTCTCAAGACCTCTTTCTGACTGGGACCATATTGGAAACCCACATGGAATGTCAAAATTTAAATATGATCTGAGTGTTCAACATATTTCTCACTTCCTTCTATATGATGGGTTCCAGTGTTAGATGAACTTTCCATAGTTTTTGTTAGAACAATTTCAACCCTTCTTTTATAGGGATTACGTGTTAGTTAATACGAGTGTCATAAGTCTTTAAATTGTCGTATTTGCATGAAAATACATCACAATAAGTTTTGAATAAGTGGATAAACACTTGTCATTATTGTGGAGAACAACAAGTACCGAGGTTCTCATAATTTAGATCTTCTGGAGTTGCCAAATTGACTTGTTCATATGATAACTTTAAACTATGAGTCTTTGTGTTGGTAGGGCCTCTGGATTAGTTTTGCAGGTCATATAACTTCTGTAGGGACATCAAACCCTTGGACATAGTGTTTCCCTTCATTGCATTGCATCCATCCTGCAAATTTGATCATTCTCATCCTCATCTATGGAAGCATATTTGTATACGTCAAAACATTATCCATGAAATGAAATATATTTTGGTCATCATTGAAGACGTGTTAGTGACATTGTCTGTCCCATATAGTTTATATATAATTTCAATAGAAAACCCATTTTTCAATGGAAACATCCTAGTGGATCCATTTTCTAATTCATTTGTGTCAGCATTTCTAACTTTAGGAACAAAAATCATATTGAAATCTTTGAAATGATTGATTAAACACCATACCCCTTGCTGGTAGTTTTTACGATGCAGTGAAACACAAGGCATAGTATCTTCTACATGGAAAGTAACCACCTCTAAATCACCATTACCTTGAGAATTTTTATCTTCAAGTGAATAAATTTCTTTAATCTAAATATGATTGCTTTGTTTTCAACAGTTTTATTGGCGCACTCGAACTCTAGACAACATGAAAGGATGTACTTATAATTGCATGGGTCTATCAAAACACAACCTACTATAGAACTGGCTTGCATATTTGAACCATCAAAATAGAAAGTCTAAGAATTATAAGCTACTAAGTTGCATCCAATACTACTATTAATAATATTACTTCTATTATGCACATCTATATTACATGTTTCATTTTCACTAAGTAGAGAAAAATGAAGGAGTTCCAGCTATGTATTTGGTGGAATGAGTGATGGATGTTCATGATAGTATTCGATATTAGTTTGAAGAAAAAATTCCAAATAAGAAAATCAGAAAAAAAAAGAGGCTCATTGTGACCCTCAAGTTGTGTCATGGTGTGATTCGTGTACAACTCACTTTTCACTAAAATTTGATTATTCATTCCCTTATATGGAAGCCACAAATTTTACTAGTCTTTTGAAAAATATCCCTATAATTTGCTAGACAAGTATTTGCTTAGTAGTACACCACAGGCTTCCGGTATGTCCATAACTACAATATTTATACGTTGTCAAACTCGGTCATATTTTGATAATCTGATAAGAACATTCTTAAGCTAATTAAAATATTTGAAAAAGAGACGTATCCAACTGAATGATCTGTGCAACAATTTTCTCCCATTCTGTATTTATTTTATCTTCTATGGATAGGGCCATGACATTCACAGATGTAGCAAAGTTGATTAAACAATTACGATCATTTTAATTAAATATTTCAAACATTAATAAAAATGGTGGGAAAGGAGTGATCGGTTCTAGTGTTAAAGCATTTTTTGTAGATTCAAGACGGAATAAAGAGTTACCTAACACCTTTTGAGGGGAGGAAGCTTTATCACTCGTTGAAGGTTGTGAAAAAGTTTGGATAATAAGTTCACACTAGCCTATGATCTTCACAAGGTCATAGATGGAAATTTTTTCCCTCGTCTTCTTCATATCTTCCACAATCTTATAATCAAGCGGTCAACCTATACCATGAAATGTTGAAGTGTCTGGAGGGGTATCTTTATTCAATTCTTTCAGAGTGCTAGACTTACTCTTGTTACTCGAGGAAGTTCTCTTGGACTTGGCTTCCCTCTAGAATTACTTTGGGCATTCTAAGTATGATTGGTAGGTGGCAAGATTCTTCTCAACAATTTCTCCTTAAATTTTTGTCTAGTAAATGCCTGTTCATATATAGGCCCTTTAATCCTTAAATTGTATCAACCATTTTTCTCTTTATGAAGGGGCTCATTCTATGGTGGTTCATCAACATCATTCTTATTAACATTCTATATATACTGATATGCATTCACTGCATGTCCAATACTTTTTCTTTCTTCAGCCACTATAGGTTCTATTTCCTTAGTTTGATCTTTCTTCTCGTTTTCTAATAGAGTATCCATGATGTGCATAGAAAAAGAATTCATGGTGTGGTTCCATTGAGGGTATGTATTTTATGAGTGATATTCCTGATGGAAAGAACAATACTTATCCATGCCCATGCCTTTTATGTTCATCAAAACATTTTAGCTTTGTGCAGACTTTGCGTGTTGATTGTTATTGTTACCATTTCTCCTTCGAAAACGGAAATACTTGTGTGGTTTTCTCATACTGGAATTCTCACTTGATCTTTTCTTTAGTTCTAAAATCTCATTGGTCGGCATCTTCACCATCTTGGTCAAGATTTCAATGTCTCACAAATCCTTCTCTTTGGCCTTACCAGAAGAATGTTGTAGCTTCCTACAAATCTCTCTAGAATATTTTGATTCTTCATCATTTATAATGATCCCAATCATGTGAAATTTCTTCTCAATAGTGATCACTTCTACAAACTTAGTGCCAATGTTATGTTGCAACTTCCTTTATGAAATGGGAAATAGTGTTGGGCAAGGAAACTGTGTACTAAACAATGGTAATTAAATCATTTGGTTGAGTGTCTGGGGGGAATTTGGAATTCCATCCCTCATTTCACTGATAGACTCCATTTAAATTATCTTGCAGAATTATGGTACATTCACCCTTGACCCATTGATCTCTATTTTGGTCTCCTACCTATGACAAACAACATTGACTCCATCGACCAACCTTACTATGCACATTTACTCTTTAGTTGTTGCCTCATTCATCTATCACACACCTCTCCCCTATTATATCGGAGCCCCTACATATCGTAAAATTTATTAAATTGATGTCAGCAAATCACAAGGTTCCTATCTTGTCCTTTAGCCCCTTCTTCTTAGCTTCCTATTGATTTTCCACCGTGGGGTAGGTTGTTGTGACCGACGACCTCATACACCTCTATATTGCAGTTTAAGAGCTTTCAAATATCATAAACTTTTATTAACATGGGTTATGAAATAGAGTGTTCCCGATTGGCCTTTGATTCATTTTTCTTTGCCCCTTCTTCTTTTGACCATATGACCAGGTGCTTTGACCAACGACATAACACTTAGGTGCTAAGGTCTTCAAGATCCCACTGGGGATATATCTCCTTTTGTATTTTCTCTCTTCCCCTAGTGCTTTGGGCTTCCAAAACTAGGCGCCATTCAACATCGGAAGTTTATTATGTAATTGAACCTTCTAAAAAATCAATTACAGAGGAGTTGCAAAATCCCCATGTCTGATATTCATACCTCTAAGATGATGTCACTCTCTCATCATCATATCCACATGGTGTCAACTTAGTGGTGACATGTGTCATCTATATTTTCCCCATTAGGCCACCCCATAGAGCTGAAGTTGTCTACCAAGTATCGTTTGTACTGCCATGTCATGTTGACATCATCTGCCACCATCATCTACTACCATATGTCCTATCAAAGGAGAGAGAAAGGATCTATGATTCTTTGGTTTTGTGAACAAATTCATTTATAATTATTGTTCCTTGCAAACCTTGGTTCTTTTAAGGAATTAAATTAAGAAGAAGTTACGAGGTTTTGACCTCCAATGTTCCAACCTCCCACATTTCTTATGTTTCTATAATCATCCCCCTTGCATGAGATATTTCACAGAATTAAATTACAACGGGGTTACAAAATCCTCGACCTCAGTAGTTTTGATATTTTGAACCTTCAAGGGTCTAATGTTATACCTACTCTAATATTAGACCCTCCTTTGATATTTCAAGGCTCTGAACTCTAAATTTAGCCTTCTGATATTTCGGCTTTCCGAGATTTAGCCCTTTCAATGTCGTGAAATTCAGGCCCCTCCTAAGGACTTCAAGGTCCTTACTTCGGTTGTCAATAACTTTTGATCCTGAGACCCATTCATGGATTTCCACATACCATTGGAAATATATTTTCTAGTACTAACCATCTATGCTAACCATAATAGTATCCAATCTTATCTCTTTAGGTATAATCTCCTCCAAATTATGGGACTCCCAACCATCATTTTATGGCTTCTAAATTAATCGAGCTACTATGATAATTTTCTACAGGGAACTGCAGCAACCATGGGACTTCCACACCACCATAGTCATCATTTTACAACTTCTTGAGTAAGAATGCGACTATGGTGATTCTCTACCAAAGACTACAAAAACCATGGGACTCCCTCTGAGCTTGACACATCAAGTACATGAATTCTAGAAACTTCTACCATCACAACTAGTCTAGTGGACGTCAATATTGTCTTGCCTAACATCATAGTAGCACATACATCCATGTTGATGTGGTTCACATCAATTCCAACATACATCCTAATTGTGAGGCAATCCCAAATGCCCAACTTGATGTCCCAGCATGATTTTTGACATTAATGACAAGACACTTACTACCACTAGCCAGACAAACAATGTCAACTGTCCAACAATCCCCCCCTCTAGAATTGATTGAAACACCTCTTCCATTATCAAAATTGATGTCTAATCCTCCTTCTTATTCACATATCCTTGAATGAGCCACCAGTGACATTCTCTCCTCTGCATAGGCCATCATAACAATAAGCTTCTCTCCCCCTTTAACATCAATTGCAAGGGGCTTACATGCTACTTCTTCTTACTCATTTAATCATTGACTGACAATGGTTGAGGGTCTAGATGTTGATGTGAATTCTGCTCAATATAATTTTCTTCAAGGGCTAATAGTTTCTACACTATAAACTTGACATATTTGATGGGCTCCCCCAGAACATATACTTCCTCTACTTTGAATGCCTCCTTTTTTTGAAATCTAATGGTTTTTAACTGAATACTCTCTCTACCAATGTACATTTTGTACTAATTAAAAAGAAACTGACACCAATTAAAAATTTGCATGGTATTTATACCGATGCAAATAACAATCATTAGTGATTCATTGAGCTTTCTCTTCACTATTGTTGCTGATTCATCCTCTATGGTCACTTCTACCCTTTAGATCATACTTCTAGAGTAGGGACTATTCCTTAAATAATAACAATTAAACTAAAGAATTGATACAAATTGGATTTTAAACCAAGAAACATATTATAGCTATTTCTCAGAAATAAATGTACAATTACACAAAAGGGCTACTCCATATGAACCCAGACCATCAACTGACATACCGATACTAATTGAAGTCTAAGGGACATTGAATGTTTATACCCATTGTGCTTCATGAACACAACATTGCTAGTAAAATCAAATTCACAACTTAATTGAAATAAGGTTATTTCACCAAAGATGCAAACCTTTAATTTTGTGTGCAATCTTTCTTCCTGATGCTAATAATTGTTTCTTGCTACTACTATCAAAGTAGTTCCCCCTGAGCCAATGCTCTTTGATCTCCTACATATGCTTCCTCGCTTCTCCATTAGGCCTGATCCTGTGGACTTGAATTAACTATGGGCCTCTTATCATTTGACACCTCTATTGCAACTAATATTCATCTTCCCAAAACATAAGATGTTTTTGTGTACTCCCCTTGAAACCATACTGGATTCACTCCTTTCATCGTTTGTAAAGCTAGTACATTCATAATAAACAAATTTATCACTATAATTAGCAAGGGGACTCGACCATACCTCCAATGTTCAAATGCGCCTCTCTGGATGTTATTTATGATTTCCTACATCTCACTTATTTGACTTCCCTTGAGTTCACGCTCTTCCTTTAGTGGAGAGGAACAAAGGATCTACTCCCACATAGTAGATTGTTATCTTTCTTCATCCAAGCCTTCTTCTTTCAAGACTTGATAGAGGCATTGCATTCAATATTCTTATTTTCCCATGTTTGAGCTTTCTCTTGGTTGCACATGGGTAGAGGAATCTTCTCCTTCACCTCCTCTTTCTTCACCCAAATATTTTTTCTTCCTTTCTACCTTACAAAGGGGTCTGCTAAAGGAGTAGGAGAATCATTCTTCCTAGTTTTCTTCAAATTTCGTCCTCTTCTTTTCATATTGATATTGCAGGTTTTAACCTCATACAGAAATTATCTGCATACGAATTCTAAAACATGGAAAATAAACAATGCGAGAGCATAACACATAAAACACATATGCATATATATTTTCCCCTAGATCCCAAAACCAAGACTACCAGCTTGATTTTTCATTATGTTCCTTTCAATTTTATAATACATATTTATACATGTCAAAGCATCCAATACCATGGACTGAAAACCATCGCGTCCAAAATACATGTGCAAAAATCATGCACAAAATCATAGGTGGGTCTGCCCAACCTAACATAGGGCCCAAAACCAAAATTTTACCGAACGCTGCCCCAAAACCCATAAATTGGGGTTACGAGTATGCCTCAAACCCCCTGTGACCCCCCCCCCCCCCCCCGCTACACAATCAGTGCAACAGAGGGGGGTTTTCCCCCCCTCTAACCCCCCGCTTAACTTCGTGGGCTAGTCATGGAAAGAATATAACACAACCCAACATTCTGCCAGTTGTTGTTTTCTTTCCACAGGGAGGCACAAGAGAGCTTAGTCATTTTTCCAGCCCTGAAATGCCCATTGTCTCTCTACACCAAGAGAACTTCTCAGAGCTCACAGATTTTGTCAATGCATCTATAGTATTCTTCAAAGTGTCCACCTTTACTAGCAACACCTTTTTGTCTTCTATACTATCCTTCACAAAGTGATATTGAACATCAATGTGCTTTGTCTTTGAATGATATGTGGGGTTCTTTGCCAAGAAAATTACACTTTGGCTGTCACATTCTATCCTTATAGCTCCCTGTACTAACCCCATACTTGAACACAAACTTTGCAACCAAACTTCTTCCTTGCTTGCATGAGTGGATTCCATGTATTCTACCTCTGTAGTTGATAGTGCCACTATAGATTGTTTCTTACTCATCCAACTAACTGCACCTCCAAATAGGTTAAAAACATACCCACTTGTAGATCTTCTCTGATCCAGATCTCTATCCTAGTCTACATCAACAAACCCATGAATATCCAACATTCTCTCCAATCTTGATCTTCCTTGGTAACACAAACCATAATCACTAGTGCCATGCAAATACCTGAAAACCCGCTTCACTACTGTCTAGTGCTCCTTCCTTGGTTTTGACATAAACCTTCTCAATACTTCCACTGCATGTACAATGTCTGGTCTAGTACTGACCATTGCATACATCAAGCTATCGACTGCACTTGCATATGGAACACGGGACATGTCCTCTTCCTCTTCTTGTGTCTTGGGAAACTGTTCAGCAGATAACCCCACACCTATAGGAATAGGAACCTTCACTGGTTTACTATCTTGCATATTAAACATCTGCAGTATTGTCTAGACATACTTCCCCTAGTTTAACCAGAGCTTCCTCTTTGTCTGATCTCTTTTAATTTCCATGCCCAAAATATAGTTTGCAACACCAAGATATTTCATGTCAAATTGGAGGACAATTGGGTCTTCAAATCCTAGATAATTTCTTTATCATTTCCGACCAACAACATATCATCCACATACAAGACCAGATAAATAACATAGTCACCAGTTAATTTAAAATACACACAGTGATCTGCTTTGCTTCCAGTGAAGCCAAGTCCCCATATAAATGTATCAAATTTCTAATACCACATCCTTGGTGACTATTTTAAACCATACAGAGACTTCTTTAACTTTCATACCAGTTCTTTCTTACCCTTCACCGCAAAGCCTTCAGGTTGCTTCACCTGTCTTTCCTCTTCCAGATCCCCCGTGAAGAAATGTTGTCCTCACATCCATTTGTTCTACCTCAAAATCAAAAGCAACAACAATAGATAAAGGTAATCTAATATAAGTGACCTTGGCAACAAGAGAAAAAAATATCACCAAAATCAATTCCCGGCACCTTCGAATAACATTTTGCTACCAACCGAGCTTTGCATTTCTCCAGCTTCTACATTTGTCTCAAGCCTCATTTTTGTGCAAAGATTCCATTTCATCAACCATGGCCTCTTTCCATAGTTTTCCATCCTCTGAATCTACTACTTCCTTCATAGTTCTGGGATCATCATTAATAATAGATAAAGCAAAATTTGAACAAAAAGCAGATGGACTATACCTTTCTAGCTGCCTTCTTTCTCAAAATGATCTTCTCACACCTAGAGTTTGTGGCTCTTCATCTTCTCATTCCTCCTCTGCTGTAGAGTCTAATTCTTCATCCTTAAGCTCAAACTCTATCTTCTTAGATTCCTTTGCTTGGAATTCATGTTTAATAACATCTTTTACCTCTCTGAAAACCACATCTCAGTTGTACACAACCTTCCATGTGACTGGGTTCCAAAGCTTATAACCCTTTAAACCATCTCTATACCCAATAAAGATGCACTTTTCGGATTTACTATCCAACTTGGATTGTTTCTCCTTTGGAACATGTACATATGCATCACATCCAAATACACTCAGATGTGAAAGAGAGGGTTTCTTACCAGTCCATACCTCTTATGGAGTATTATCCTCCAATGGTGATGAAGGTGACCTATTGACCAGGTAACATGCAGTATCTAATGCCTCTGCCCAGAATTTTTGTCCTAACCCAGGACATTGAGAATGATTCTTTCACTTTCCATCAACGTCTTATTCATTCTTTCTGCAACTCCATTTTTCTGAGGTGTATATGGAGTTGTCTTTTGTCATGCTATACCACACTTTTGACAGAATTCTTCAAATTCCTTGCTACACCTTTCTCTTCTTCTCTGTCAGATTTTTGACAAGAGCCTTAAATTCCTTAAACTTGTCAAAGGTTTTAGATTTCTTCTTAAGGAAATATATCCATGTATTCCTTGAGAAGTCATCTATAAATGATACATAGTACACGGACTTACCTAGCGATGGAACCTCCACAAGGTCCAAACACATCGATGTGCACAAGTTCTAATATCTGTTTCACCCTCTTACTACCATAAGGGAAACTCACTCGATTCTGCTTCCCATATACACGACTTTCACGGAAATCAAAATCCAGAGAGCTATTACTCATACCTTCTACCATACCTTTACCATGAAGTATTTGAAGGCCCTTCTCTCAAGTATGTCCAAGCCTTTGATTCCACAACATGGTCTTCTCTCCAAAGAGCACTAGAATTTCTGCTCCACTTTCAGGAACCACAAAAACGTTGCACCCATCGATAACATTGCTACCTTGGAGATTGTACAGAGTTCCAATTTGAAATCCCTGCATCAATACCATGCTCCCCAAACCATTTTACAGGTATCCTTCTCGAACACTATTTTTACACCTGCATCATCCATCTTGCTTAGAGAAATCGAATTTCTGGCTAATGCAGGAATATGCAGAACACCCGGAAGTGTTCTAACCCTTCCACCTTACAACTTCAACTTTAGTTTTCTGCAACCAATGATTCTAGCCTTCCTATCATTCCCTAAGAAGACATCACCACCATTGTATTTCTCATACTCGTAAAACCACTCTCTATGGGGAGTAAAGTGAAAGGATTCACCTCAGTCAATCAACCATGCCTCATGATCAACATGTGTACTTGAAGAAGCCAATTACACATCCCCACCTTCATGTAAGGTGGTTTTCACCTCTGTAGAAGGAGCATCATCAGGTTTCTTTCCTTTATCAAGAGCTTTAGATTTACAGTCCCTTTTGTAGTGCCCTTCCTTTCCACATTTCCAGCACACCACCTTTACAGGTTTTCCTAGAGATTTAGATCTCCCTCTAGATTTACATCTCCCACTCGATGACTTATTTTTTTTTTTGTTCTCAGACCATCCTCTTACAGACAAGGCATCACCATTCAAGCTCTCCATATTTTTCCATCTCATCTCCTCCGTCAGCAAGGATGAGACTATTTCATCAAACTGCAAGGCAGTTGCATTGCTACCTATTACAATAACCAGACTATCCCATGAATCTGGTAGAGAACACAACAAACTGATGCACTTACCTTCATCTGAAATTTTAATATCAACATATTCTAAGTGACTTACTGCGGTATTAAATGTGTTCAAATTCTCTGTCACCGAGTCTCCATATTTCATCTTCAGATTATACAGCTTTTTCCGCAGGAACAATTTATTCACCAGAGACTTAGATTGGTACAAAGTCCCTAACTTGTCCCACAAAGCCTTCACTGTAGCTTCCCCTAATACATTTAGCAGTACTAAATATGAGACACACAATCGTATTGTGCTCTTTGCCTTCTGATCCAACTACTTCCATTCTTCATCGGACACTCCCGTTGGTTTAGGACCTGGATCTACCACAATCCACTGATCTTTATCCACCAACAAATCCTCCATCTTGAGTTTCCACAACTCAAAACTCTGACCATTAAATTTCTCGCTCTCTATCTTTTGACTGCTTGCCATCTTCTTTCACCACCAGAATTGATCTCACAGATCTTCCACTGAACAGGGTCTACCACATGTCCGAGCAAAACCCCTCAGCAATGAAGGCTCCCCTTGAAGCCAAAACTACTTTGATACCAAATGTAGGTTTTAACCCGATACAGAAATTACCTACATATGAATTCTAAAACACAAAAAATAAACAATGCGAGAGGATAACACATAAAACACATATACACAGAGATTTTCCCTTGGATCGCAAAACCAGGACTACCAGCTTGATTTTTCATTATGTTCCTTTCAATGTTATAATACATATTTATACATGTTGAAGCATCCAATACCATGGACCAAAAACCATCCATCCAATACCATGTAACGAAAACCATCAGGCCCAAAAAACATGTGTGAAAATCATTCACAAAACCATAGGTGGGTCTACCCAACCTAACATAGGGTCAAAAACCAAAATTTTCCATGGCCTTGCCCCAGACCCCATAAAGTGGGGTTATGGATATGCATCAAATCCCCTATGACCCCCCTCAGCGCTAGACAATTGGTGCAATGGAGGTGGTCTCTGCCCCCCTCTAACCACCTGGTTAACTACGTGGGCTAGTCGTGGAAAGAATATAACATAGCTCAACAGATATTTTGACACTGAGCACTGAAGGAAAAGTTGTATTCTTCTACTCCATTGTTTCTTCTTGTCTTCACATCCAGAGCTACTAATTTTCATGCATATACTAAGAAGCATGTTTTTTCTCCCCATATCTATAGCTTACTCTGTTGTGCCCAAGATTGGCACAATTGTAGAATTCAAAAAGCCTTAAGAATGCGGTAAAGAAGTTTCCATATATTCCAACAATCTTTTCAAATCCTTTACTATTGCCAACATACCTACTCTTCACTAATTTTTGCATTATTAGGTTTCTTCTACCTACCATATCTTGTTTTCTTGCATGCCATCTATAGTCTATGAATTTATGTCAAAGATTATTGTAAGAAAAATAATACCCATAAACATGTTTTTGATGAGAGAAGTTACCTTTTCTTTGAAGGCTTTGTCCTTGAGGGGGAATGAATTCTATTGTCTTTTTATGTGCCTTCCATGGAAATTTACAATACTACCTTGCACTCTTTCCTTCTTCTACCTAACTCTCCTTTGTGGTCCATCTCATTGTTGTTGCTATCCAACAACGTGTTTTCCCTTGTTTTTGTTGGAACCTCCAACTTCCCTTACTTGGATATCTTACCCTTCATTTTCTCCCTTTTTGTAACTTGTTTCTTCTTTGAAACCCAGACCAACATTGATGGGATGGGATATTTTCTTAGAAAGAAATTCATCTAAGGCCTTCCTTCTCTGCTCAAGCTTCTCATATTGAGAGACTTGTTTATTTTCATTTTCAAGATCATGTCTCAATGAGACTATTTCAGCTTATAGCTCTCACAGTAAGATTCTCTATCATTTAGTTGACTGGTGAAAATTCCATTTGACCTTCTATCCTCTTCTTATTGACCATTAAGATCAACTATTTTTTTATCAAATTCTCATTCTCAAGCTCATACTCATGCAAGTGCTACTTTTGCTTGAGATTTTCTTTTGGTAGCTCCTTGATATCTTTTAGAGTAGATATCAACTTCTTCCTCAAATCAATCCTTTCATCTAGATAATTTTATTCTCTATTAGAGGTATTCAATGAGTCTGAGCAGTATTCCATGGAATATTCCATTGGTCTGAGGAGTATTCCATCTTCATCACTTCCAGTGATACCCCTATTCCATCTACGAGATATAATCTCTTCTCCTTTAGAATATCCCTCATTTTCTATTCCTACTAAACTGGGTATATCTTCAATATTTTTTTGTTGTAGTGGCTACAACCACCCTCCAAAATTATGCCTTAGCTTCGTTTTGGAACCTCCCTACCAACCTTTCACCACAACATTTCTTGCTTCATCAAGTGCACACGTTCCATTGATTTTCCTGCAGAAAGACAGCATGTTGATCAAACGTTGATGCATTCCCCTCACAGGTTGTTCATTTGGACTTGTTCCAATAGCAAGCTGAGAAACACCTTCAATAATTTGCACAAATTTAGAGGGAAACCAGCATTCCCTCCAGAAATTGTGGAATCCTTACTGGCAGCCTGCTGGGCTGCAGAATTGCGTAATTCTGCTGAGCAAGCTTCACCCAAAAAATTGCAAATTCCTTCCCATATAGGTTTCTTAGCCTAGAATTCGTGCAAATATGGCCAACAATCAGTTATTCTACACATAAATTTCTTAAATATTCTGAGCAGCCAGCCCAACTCCCAGCCAGAAATGTGCATTTTCTCCCAGTAGTTGAGCATCCTCTTGCATGTGCAACTGCGATGACTAATTCCCTCCGGGACTGAGAAAAATATAATTGCGTGCATGGTTTGCTTCTCCCAAGGTATCATGCAAAGGAATCCCTTGTTTTAGGGATCTATCTTTGTTAGTTGGAGGTTACATGCAAGGATCATTTCATAAACCTCCCACCAAGTGTCGCTTTCCCTAGATTTATAGCATGCGTGTCAAATCCTTGATTTTATCAAAAATCATCGAAGAGATGTTAGAGAGCTCATTCCTCACATCAAACTTGCAGCTCTAGCATCCCACATAACATCTAGGAGCTTTCGGCACATTCAGCTTAGCTATTTTTGGGTAAGCCTCCTTTCCATGTATTGTGTTGCATTTCTGGTTCTTTTTGTGTTTCGCTTCGTATGAATGCTATCTTCTTGATTCCAGTGAGGGATCACTGTCATTTGGATACATGCTAGCTTGTACTAGCACTATTTCAGTTTTCATTGCTATCTCACTATTGTTGCATGCATGAAATTATTATGCATGAACGCTCACCGATTCGGCAACTCGCTACACCCACATGCATGTTGGTCTGTTTACTCAATATTTCATTCAATGTTTGCATGCACTGTCAATCACTTGTGCTTTCACATAGTGTCCCCATGCATTCACTGTCATGTTTGGTTTTAGTTTCCCATCAGTGAGCCTGGCCAACCTTGGCCTAGACTCTGCCTTCACTGAAACATCATTACACAATTTGGGGAAGGAAGGCTCTATCTTCATCTCCAGAAATGTGCATTTCTACTAAGGCACTTTCCTCCAAGACTGTTTTGTGCATTTTTGAGGGACAATGACTGTTGGCCCAAAAAATTGCAGAATGAAGTTAGTAAGCCTATGACCATTTCCAGTTGAGATTGTGCATTGCACAATTCTAGCAGTCAACAACCAGATTGAACTATGCATTGCATAGTTCCAGCAGTCAGTCAACCTTCCAGCAACATAGATTGCGCCTTGTGCAATGTTGGAAGTTAGTCTCCCAACCTCCTAGTGGAAATTATGTGACCTTCATGACCCATCACCGGGGTATGTTGCAAGTCAGTTCTCAAGTTCATTTTGGTTTTCAACTGATATATTTCTTGCCATGAGTGTTCCCATGTCTCTTGGTATCACAAGTGTTCATCTGCCTCTCAGCCATACAGGTACAATGGTTTCTAGGATAGTAGAGACGAAGATACTATTCAAAGCACATTTGGGTATGTAGTCAACCAATTCTGTATGAACTTTCCTACCCATGAAGACATCAAGTTATTCGTAAACAAGCACGTCAAGATATGATGGCGGCATCATCACAACGAGCAACATCATGAACATTAGTTGAAGGTAGCATACTAGATGCAACGAATGTGAGAGGAAGGTTGTTGACAACATAGAGGCTAAACAAAGTTGCAAGATCAAGAAGATCCATTGATAATTAAAGAAACTTTGGAGACTCGGGCTATGAGGTGAAGGTATGACATGGAGATCACACAAAAATAAAGAGTGGAAGAAAGAAGGAGTTGCATTTCATGAAGCAACAACTCAAGGAATAGAAGGGGGTGCAACATGCACTCACGGACGAAACTGCACCCATACAAGTTATAGATCCACTTGAGCAGCTGACACGGAGTAGACATGGTGAGAAGTGTTGTTGATCACATGCAAGGGATTAAGTAGCTTGCACATCATTGTTCACATGCATGCGATCCAACCAATTAAGCACACTCACCAAGGAGAAAACAAGAATCAATTCTGACTGGAGCTGAGCATGTAGTTGACAGTTGATGCGCATGACCACTAGCACGCACTAGAAGATCAAAATGGAAACTATGCATCAATGTGTTTCCAGTTCGGTTGCACCAAGGATACCATGCACATGCTAGCAGACAAGTTGGATGAAGAAGCCACACCAATACACCTGGATGCAATGAAGGTAAGAGCTCGCTTTAGCAAGATGTCACCATGGGGTGCATGCACACCATCACAGATGACCAAGCTTGGCATCAATGCACCACCTTCACCATCACAAGCATGTCAAAGAGTTGGTCTCACCAAAGTGGACCGAGTGTCAGTGACGTATTGCATGGCTTGGTCAAGCCATTTTGTCTCACATGAGCACAATTGCATTGTAATGTAACGTCGTGTCAAGTGGAAGTTCTAGTGTCAATAATTGGATGTAACATTCATAGAGTAGATGAAGAGTCATGAGGGTAGATGAACTATTAAAACAGGGAATGTCAAGGGTCATCCCACCCTTTTCTATAAATAGAACGTCATTACTCATTGTAAAGTATTTTGGTTATCCAGGCTTCGGTAGGAGTATCTTAGAGAAAGCTTTGACAATATTATAACAAGCCTTAGCTTCTCCACTATGCAAAGCTAGTACATCTCTTTGGAGGAGTAAGTCGTTGTGGTTGCAATGTTCCACTACTGGAACTAGTGGTTGGACATGGATGTATTGTATAACTGGAACTTACACTTAATATAACAGAGATAGCACATTTCATGCATATGTTTTATTGTATTCTATGTTATCTAGTTTACTCTAAATGATATGTGTATTTGTTTTCTTACACATTATTATAGACATATTTGGTAACTGCAACCCAAATCACATATGTCCATAAACCAAGGGCTTCTAAGTCCCTAAAAATTTTGTTTCATACCCTAAAGGAGCAAGGTTAGATGATTACACCATCTCCCAGAAGTTTTCCATGAAAAACCATTCAGAACTAGTCAAAGCAGGACCATATAGACCGCCCAGTGCAAAGGGTGCAATGCATCTCACTTGCCACATGCAAAAAGTGCGATGCATAGTGGAAAGACCTTCTGTAGGGTGTGATGAGTGAGAGCAGACAAATGGAACAAGTAGTTTTCTAGGTGGAGACCCTGAGAATCTTCTAGAAGATGCTCATTTGACACTTTTCTCCCTGAATTCACACAAGTATGAGTAGGAGATCATGAAATCTCCAAATGGAACCAAGAACTATCAGAGAGATGACACTAATCAAAATCCCAGAAGCTGAATCACCCCCCTGCAAATATCTATAAACAGATCCCTCGTCCCAGAGATCCAAAGGTTGGAGTTTGGTAATTTTCAAATAGGTGCTATTGGTTTCTCTTTGAAGAAATTTTTGGGTGATCTTGCTTTGTGTGAGGTGAAGAGGGCTTTCAAGCTGGGAGGATGGCACTGGGTCAGACCAAGTGTTTGTAATCCTCTCTTGTCCTACTTTTACTAATAAATCTATTTGAGTTCTCCTCCATATTCTTGTGTATCCTTGAATATTGTGTTCATATATGAATTTGTATGGTCAATATGTATCTAACCCTTATTGTTTACAGTGAAATATCTCTATGCTTTGATGGTATTACACTGTTGTGAATCTACAGGTGCTCTTAGAAGCGGGACAAGTAAGGAAGCAGTGGTGAGATTCTGTCAAAGGGGAAAGCAAACAAGCAATGAGCCAAGCGGAAGACTGAGGTTGGTACTCTCTGCTTCTTTCTCATCTCTCTCTCATAAAGGAAAAATAAGTGACTTTAATCTATTTGTTTCTAAGATAGCTACCCATCTTAGTGGGACCAATAGCTCTGAATAGACACTAGATTTCCGTATAACAAAATGGAGACTCCACTCGAGAGTGATGAGTATGATTGCTTGTCCCTATTTGTTTGATTCATAAACCACAGACGGAGCCTAAAGTTAAGCCAGCTAGCCTTTGAACTGCATTTGCTATGCAAGTGCAAAGTAGATCAATGTTGCTTCAGTCAATCTCCAAGTTTGTTTATGAACTGAACAATTGACTTGAAAAAATCCTAAGTGCCCTAGAGGTAGCTTGAGTAACCTCATTAGATCAGCCCCTGTACTTTGTAGTTACTGACTGTCATTTGCTCGGCCTAAATCCCTGAACTAAGCTGCAAATTGTGACCAAAAACCAAGTTAAAGTCTCTTCCCTGGACCATCGCACCTTCTCTTCTTGGCAATCTAGATGCATCACACCTCCCGTGTGTAATAGGTGGCATGCATCCCTGTTTCCCTGTGTTACAGGTGTGATGATCAGATAAGACTAGTTCTACCTCCAGATTTTGGTTTTTTCTTCACTCTCTTCAGTTTTATTCAGGAGTTTTGTTGTTTGTGATTAGTAGACCACTGTTGAAACCTCCTTTCTTTGCATCATCCAACCTCCATTGTGCAAAGACTTGTGAATGTTTTTATGTATTTTTCACCATTCACAGTTCTCATTTACAAAATGGTAGCTTAATCGAACTATCGTCTTTGGATTTGAAAGTGTCGCAAGTGTCGTTTTCAGTCAAGGAAAAGAATCCTTCTCTTTTTGATAGTCGATTACACTGTTACTCTTGTATTTGATCTGAATTAATATTACTTCAAGTGTCGAAAGCAATTTTCAATTCAAAATCGCAAAGAGTCATCTTGTATCCCTTTTGTTTTTTTTGAAAAGAAAATCGTTAGTACTGTCGCTTTGAAAGAAGATAAAATTAATATTTGTGCTTAGCATTCTTTTCGTCATTCACACATTAAGAAAGTGAAAAACAAATACATGCATGTGCATTTGCATTTAGACTGCTTGTTGATTGTGATTTAGGGCAGTGCATCTAGTGTGTGCTCTCTGCTCTATGTTGAAAGAATTTCATTTCTCTTTCCTTAGTAGCTAGGATTTTCATTGCAAAAAGAATATTAAACGACTATTTATCATCTTACATTTCATTTTAGGAATTGTATATCTACATCATGCAATGAACCTGAAAGGAAAATTTATTAAGAAATATCAACTGTAAAATAAATTCAATGAACATAAAAACGCTTTGGAACCTAATGCACAACATCTAGAAGTCTAGGCTAGAGACGTATTCTGGCATCTTAAAGCCTGGTAACTGTTGCTTTCATCGTAGGTTGGGTGATTCCTCCTCTTTGAGATGAAAAGTTCCAATACGGACTTGTGCTCCCACGTACTGTCGAGTATATATTGGGAGACCACAATAGGCTATATCCTTTATCCTTAGGAAGTCGTTTCTGCCACCCTATTGATCTCAATACATTGAACACAACATTCAGGAAGATTGACTGCCATACCGTAAAAAGTATTCTGCAATTTTGTGATTGGTTTGATAATCCCTCTGCCTAGATTTCCAGAGTAGTCTCTTTCGTTCCTTTTCAGACTCCTTAAAGGAAAAGGTCCATCTGAGCACTTGTCACTTCAGTGTCATTAAAAAGTCAAAAAGCAAGTTGTGTCAAAGAGTCTAAAATTTATTTTAATTGGAATAAAGTCACTATTCCCTCGCTGGTCTTAGGTTGAGAAAATTGAGTCCACCAACCAAGGATTTCCCCTTGGGGTAAATCCTAGTCCTTTCTCCTCTTGGGGAGATGTTGGTGCACCTCATATGGCCACATTGTCCTTTCCAGGACTGACAATTGGCCTATCGGTATGGCGTTTCACGACCTCTATCATTCAAAGCACCGTGATTCCTGAACAATCGAATCAACAACTAGATGATACCAGAGTTCACCCACAACCTTTTAGTTTGTTTGTCTCTCCCTCTCCTTCTTCCTCTTCATTTGGTGAAGATAGTAAAACTAAAAACCAAGTA
The DNA here is from genome assembly GCA_031772625.1 of Pinus tabuliformis. Lineage (NCBI taxonomy): Eukaryota > Viridiplantae > Streptophyta > Pinopsida > Pinales > Pinaceae > Pinus > Pinus tabuliformis. The sequence goes on from CM062812.1 coordinate 968,275,173, forward strand.
ACTGAGAAGAAGAAGAAGGGGAAGGAGAAGAAGAAGGAGTCAATGGTAAAAAGGGGCAACCGTGCACCATCTAGCAAAAATCCACACACAGCACCGTCGAAACCTAAATCTCCATGTGTCATCTGCAAAGGAGACCACTATCACCGAGATTGTCCTTGCATCCCACAGATCCTAAGGGATTGGTCTCCCCACTTGCACAGTCCGATGTCGTCAACCTCTAGCGATCATGTTGAAAGTACACCGTCAACTAGTGAAAGCAAAGTCACTGGACAAAAAGGAAAATATAAATTTCCCTACAGACTGTGTGAAGGCGATCATACCCTCCACTATTGTCCCTTCCTCGACGAAGCCAAAAGAGTCTTAGATAATCATCTCGCATCACTATGACGACTCCCTCCTGGATACAAAAAAATCTTGCCAAATCCATTGCTAGTTTAAAATCCAACTGACCCACCTTTGGTGTCGGTTGAAGCACCTATCATTGAAGATAAACCCCCTGAGTCCAAATCGGACCAAATTCAACAGGTCGAGATGGCAGTCGACCCCATCTTGGCTTCAGAATATTTACCTTCAGATAATACATTCACCAAAGAGAATGAGAATGACACCATTCAAATTATTTTCATAAACACAGACTCTGATGAACATGGGGGCAATCTACCCATCCCTTTACTGCATGAAGGAAGTTCGTCAGAGTTGTATTTGGCCATTTATTCGGTCTCACCTCCAAGAAACCTAGCCGTTTCCTTCGATTGGAATCTACTAGGCAGACCCCATTTACCATCTAATGTACCATTTCGAATCATAGTTCAAACTTACAAAATGGTCACGGTTGGTACCATCATATATGAAGGGGATTTTGTGGGTATCCTTTCCTCAATTTCTTGGAAAGTGCTTGGTTCACCATTGCTTTTTCCTGAGATGCGAAACTTGACAGGCTTCGATAAAGGAACCAGTTGACCATTAGGGATCCTTCTAAGTTTGCATATAACTTTGAGAAGGAAAATTGTTTATCTGAACGTAATGGTAGTCCAAGGACCTTTAGCTTACAATATACTCCTTGTGTGTGACTACATTTATAGCATGGGAGCCATTGTCTCCTCACTCTTTGGAGTAATGTGTTTTCCGCATGAAGGCAGAGTGGTCCAGCTCATAGACCACCTTTCATTCCCCGATTCACACATAGCTAATAGTCAAATTCCATCCATAACAGGTCTTTTTGTGCAAAGAATGTCTCATCAATCTCCATTCCATCCACCTGATGAGCATGAGTGATTCGGTGGCCGTGACTGAAACCCAAGGGGCATGCACCCTGGTTTGCTTCAGCAGGAAAACTTCAGGTATAGGGTAGGTTTCCATAGAGGATATATGACTGGTCTGACACACTTGTCCGTTTAGGAAAATGGGATTAGACCAGAATAAGATACCTTTGTTAAAAGGTAGCCCTTTCCCGATAGAACAAATGTTTTGTCTGCAAATTGAAGGGTAACTTGGAAAAGGTAGGCCTTTATCGATAGAACAAACGTTTTGTCTGCAAATTGAGGGGTAACCTGGGAAACTCTCCCTCTCTATACCTGGGGGCATACAAACCTTTTTGCGTGAAAGTGAAAAATGACCATTTATTTTCTTAGTTTGTAGGTTCTTAACCCTTTAAACTTGTAGGATTAGTTGTTCCCAGCTTACATAGTAAAAGGAGTCGGAGCATAATTTTGAATGGTGCAAGCTCTCTAAGAAATGAACCTATCGATGAGACATCCTTATTACACAACTGGCACAAGTAGTTTTACGCGAAGTTCAAGCTCGTTAAAAATTAAACCTAGCAATGAGCATATGTTCCACCAGAGTTTAAGCTCTTTAAAAAATGAACCCACCTCCGGTAGATAACCATTGTGAATGATTATCATCAGTTTTTGAGCCTTGATTGTGTTCTTACCATCACCTCCACTCTGTTTTAGCCGATCATTCGTCTCCACTGATTATTTACCCCTTTTGAGGAACAACTATGATGAGTGATCCTATGACCCACCTTCTTTACACTGTTTTGATTGGGAAGTTCCAAACCTTACCTGGAACCAGCTTCTATCTAAAAACATCACTCGTTCCTCAAAAAATGAGTCCGCTTTAAGATCTTTAATCTAACTCGTAAAATATGAAAAGATTGTCGAGAAATTGGCCTCTCTAGCTTGTTAAAGTGATTGGAAGTGCTATCCCTCCTCTAGATTTTAATATTTTTGGACTTGAGGGATTATTACACAAAAAGATCGAGTGTTTGTCTTGTTCAGCTCGTTAAAACTATCGAAAACTCATCCCTTTCGAATTGTTTTATACTTTTTAGAACTTAAGGGATTATATTAGGAAAAAGAAATATTGGAGTTTTCTTTCCTTCTCTTTTCAGACTCTTTAAAATTGAAAAGGATCGAGTTATCCTTATCGTTAAACTCGTTAAAACAATAGCGACAAACTTGTCCATTCAGGCAAGAGTGAGTTTCACTGTCACTAGGCTCGTTAAAACATAGCGACGGGTTTTCCCGAAGGGAAAATTATAGAACAAGCATATGTTATCCTCCTCAAGCTTGACAAAAATAAAGAGGTACTGGTCAGAAATGACTGGGGAAAATTGGGAAGAAAACTTGAAGAAACTTTATTGGTAGCAGGTCGCTCTTGAACATGACACTTTCACTCCATCACCATGATTCAGTCGTGTTGGGTTATTCCGTTCACCGGTCATACCACCATTGGTCCATCATACCATCCACTTTTAGGGTTAATGCTACCAATCCATTTCAGTGTCGCCGATATGTTCAAGAGAAGTCGCTCAAAGAATTCACCTACCCAGCTTGTGTCTTATCCACTACAATACCTTCACGCTTCATTCTTTCATGACCGCCACCCTGAACCTTGTATCATTAGATCATTTTCACCTCTACAAAATTATTTGCTCTATCGCATGTCGTAGATGTGGGATCCATTAATGCCATACTACGGCGGGTCACTTCTTGTTGACATCACCTCATTATCCAAGAAGATGACCTAGGGACAACCCTTCCAGTACTTTGAAGCTTGCATGCCTCAATGGCAAGTTTCTCACTTCCAGCGATAGGTTTGCACTAATGGCCTTCGACCGAAAGATTTTTCGTGGTGTTGAACATCAACTCATATATTCACACCACATGAATTGACTGGAGTATCTTGAGGGTCATCATCATCATCGGTGATTCCTCTCGCGTCTGTTAACAACTTACATCATTGGCTGGTAATCAGGCAATGCCCTTCCATGTTAGACATCAGAACATCTTTTCACATGGATTGACTTGTACTTTCTGGCGAATATTGAACGAGTTTTGAAGACCACAGATCTAGTTTCATCCATCCGGGTTGCGATATATTCAAAAAACTAAAGACATCAAATGTGCATCATTGTTGCACAGATAATCATCAAAACTAAGGGATGATGGCTCTACCAGAACCATCAGTCGCACATAGACGGTTGTCTGTCCTATGTACATGAAAATGAATTTATCAAGAAGAGCATGGGAATGCCCAGCTTAGCTAGATCATGAAAATATTATGAAGATAATGTATTGTATTGTATCTTATTGTAGGTCACCTTCCAGAGCGAAAAACCTCGGATCCTCATTATAAAGCATTTCACCAGACATCAAAAGATTTATGACCTCATGCTTTAGGGGGCAACTGTTATAGACATATTTAGGCACTACAACCCCAATCACATATGCCCATAAACCAAGGGCTTCTATGTCCCTAAAAGTGTTGTTTCATACCCTAAAGGAGCAAGGTTAGCTGATTACATCATCTCCCAGAAGCTTTCCATGAAAAACCACTCAGAACTAGTCAAAGCAGGACCATACAGACTGCCGAGTCCAAAGGGTGCAATGCATCTCACCTGCCACATGGAAAAAGTGTGATGCATACTGGAAATCCCTTCTGTAGGGTGCGATGAGCGAGATCAGACAAATGGAACAAGCAGTTTCCTAGGTGGAGACCCTAAGAATCTTCTAGAAGCTGCTCATTTGACACTTGCCTCCCTGAATTCGCCCAAGGATGAGTTGGAGATCATGAAATATCGAAATGGAACAAAGAACTATCAGAGAGATGACACTAATCAAAATCCTAGAAGCTGACTCACCTCCCTGCAAATATATCTAAATGGATCCCTCATCCCAGAGATCCAAAGGTTGGAATTTGGTAATTTTCAAAGAGGTGTTGTTGGCTTCTCTTTAAAGACATTGTTGGGTGATCTTGCTTTATGTGAGGTGAAGAGGCCTTTCAAGCTGGGAGGATGGCACTGGTTCAAAACAAGTGGTTGTAATCCTCTCTTCTACTACTTTTACTAATAAAGCTATTTGAGTTTTCCTCCATATTCTTGTGTATCTCTGAATATTGTGTTCATATATGCATTTGTATGGTAAATATATATCTGACCCTATATTGTTTACAATGAAATATCTCTATGCTTTGATAGTATTATGCTACTATGAATCTATAGGTGCTCTTTGAAGTGGAACAAGTAAGGAAGAAGTGGAGAGATTCTGTCAAAGGGGAAAGGAAACAAGCAAGGAGCCAAGTAGAAGACTAAGGTTGGTACTCTCTATTTCTTTCTCGTCTCTCTCTCGTAAACCAAAAACAAGTGACTTTAATCTGTTTGTTTCTAAGATAGCTACCTGTCTTAGTGGGACTAGCAGCTCTGAATAGACACTAGATTTCCCGATAACACACATACATGTACGAAATATTCTGTATAATTATGTATGAATCTTTCTAAAATGTGTTGTTGGTTTAACCATCACTTTCGATTTCTCGCTAACTTGCTTTCCAGCTTGTGATGCATCTTTGCTTGTTTGTTCCCCTCCACGACACGTACTATTACAGGTTTCCAAGGGGTTGACTCATCTCAACCCCCATGTGTTAGAACCTCTCATTCACCTTCCTTGGCTCGCTGCAGCTATCACACCCTTGCTACCAACAAAGTCATCTTACTTTCCTCTGTGTGAAATCACGGTGAAGGCATTACCATACAACCCACTGCTGCGACTCCTACACCAAATGGTTTGAGATCTAATTGGGACTTCTTACCGAGGAGATCACCTTACATGTTGGTGGGTCCACCACAGTCAACATTTTGGTGCTAGAGGGAGGGCCAAATGACAAGATAAGTCCTCACATCTAATTTGAAACTCTACATATCTATCATGACTAACTACCGAGTTTCTCTTCTAGAGTTTATGTCTTATGGAAACGATTTCATCATTTCGGAAAATATCTCAGATAACTTGTCTCATAAAACATTTGATGGTGGAGTCTATGTAGCCTTGGTTAGGCACGTGGTTAGTGTTATAGGCTCATGTGAAAGACATGATTTCTTTGAAGAATACATGAGTTGCTTGATATTCGTCTACATGATTTGAGGGCACCCAATGCACTGGAGTGCCACGTTTCCCGAAAATTCCATTCATTTTCTTTCTCAGATCGTCACAGAGATAGACCATGCTTTCAATCACTTTTACCATAAAGAACTAAAAAAAAAGGTTCTGAAATTATGAAAAGCACTTGATGAATCCGTTGAATAGTTTCACACACACTTTTGTAATCTTGCATACCGATTCCATGAAGATGAGATTAATTGGGAATTTATCGATGGGAGATTTGAGTATCTTCTTTACATATATGAAAATATGCAATTCTTGAAATCACTCGAATCCTACTCATACTCTGGTGATGGAACTACACAATCACGATAAGGCACAGTTGCTGTCACAAATGACTATTCACCTACACCTCATCGAACAGCTCCACCATCATAGAATGATGTGGGAGATCATGCACATATATTTGTTGAATTGTGACATCCTCCCACCCCACTTTCTCTTGATAGCTACACATATTTGGCCTGAAAACATGTTGGTTGTCACGTGGATACGTTCCCTCGACCTCCATCCTTGTATTTTGTTGATCCTTCATATTTTACTGTCTTGTGTTCTTCCATTCTGGACTCCTCGTCTGTTTTAAATTAGGATCAAGTTGTGGATGGATTTGGCGTCATATAGCCAACCTATGCCATCATTCATGATGAGTGTGTGTGGGAATCTAAAGAAGACCCTGTGGTGAAGGATGACTTCCTTCCAACCATGCCTCATCTGCTTCATACTAACATCCCTTGTGTTTCTACCACTGCTGATTTCTCCTGTCAAAATCAATTTCCGGATGTTTCTACTTCCAATCATTCAAAAAACACGTCGGATGTCAGTCTATCATCACAGTATGTAGAGGACACATCTTCCTCTAAAAATCCATCCAATCTGTCATTTGTCATTTCTAAAAATGCATAGGGTGAAAATCTTGGCTTCTCATCTACCCCTCTGCCTGAACACTCAAAGCTCCTCATCACTCTCTGCTTTGCATTGAAGATCAACCAAACACCTAGTTTTCGCTTCCTCCACTCGAACTCCACAATCCCAACGCTCATGCATTGGAGGAATCTTACACAACAAGCACACATGCATAACATAAGTGCTCTACCTTAATCACATTTTCTTGCCTTCCATAGCGAAGAGAATGTGCACACTCAACATCTACATGTAGTGCAACATATCACCATGGCAGCTCCATAGAGTGCATGTCATGCACTTTCACTCATCTCTGTTTTGTGGTTGCTTGTAAACTTGGAGTTTGTTTGTCTTCACTATTATATCTTTCTTGTTTTCTAATTCACATAGTTGTCTTGTTTGAGAACCAGGCCTTCAACAAGATGGGTTAACCAATGCAACATTGGCTGCATTGGAAGTATCACTTCACGTGAGATGGCCCATACACCATTCGCTTAGGAGAAGGAGTAGTGTTTTCTTTCAATCTTTTTTCTTATATGCTTGTTTGCTTACTTGCTTTGTTGGTTTGTTCTCTTGCTTGCTTGTTTGCTTACTCGACTTTCTTTCACTTTTTCTTCTACTTTTGCTTTACTTTTTTGTTTGTTTGCTTGTTTCGTTCGTAGTTTAGTTTCACATGAAACCATCTATCACTCTTGAAACAAGCTAGGTAATGTATGAGAGGACTTGTACAACTATCAACATTTGGTTATCTATTTTCCATTCTCTTCTGTAGGAACTTGATGTCCTTAGTCCGTGATACATCAGTGGAAAATACGTATTGTTCGAAGTGAACCTTGGTGAAAAAACAACACTTGCATAGTCACTAGTATCACCTACTCTAGTCCATTGTTTTTGGGTTAATCCTTCTCAGCTCAGTCAAGTAGAGTAAGGTGAGGGGGAAAACCTTAACATGCATGTCAAAGGTATAATAAACCACTTCTCTACAGGAACAACCTCTTCTGCTCTCAACAAGTCGAGATACCCTTTCCTGCATCTGAAATGAATAATTGATATGAACAGTTATGAAAAAATGAAAAATGAATAAGGTGAAAGAAGAGAAAGGATTCTTGCATAGAGAGGTGATGCAAGTAACTCTGTTAGGGTACTGACTAGGATCGTTGGTAGCTGAGCCATGATTGTGTTCCTATGTGACTCCATCAGGGTACTGTCGAGGCCTGCTGGCAGCAGAGCAATAATAGAGATGAAACTAAGACTCTAATTACTATAATGCTTGTGCATCGATATACACCTCAACCCCAATCGAAACAAATTTTTTGAATTGGCTTGGAATGTGTGTCAATCGACGAAGAGATTGGCCGATGCTACATCTTACAATGAAGCTAGTGTGAAATGAAGACAAGCTGAGAACTAAACAATACTCAAGAGGTGTTAGACTTGCTTTTCACGAATAAGGTCCATTCAGAGAGTTGGAGTTCTACTAGTGTGCCACCAAGTGTTGTAGCGACTACAACCACCCTCCAAAATTTTTCATTAGCTTCGTTTTCGAGCCTCTCTACCAACCTTTCATAGTAGCATGTCTTGCTTCGTCAAGTATAAAAGCTCCTGTGATTTTCATGCAGAAAAACAACCTATCAATCAAACCTTGATGCATTCCACTCATAGGTTCTTCATCCAGACTTTGTCGAGTAGCAAGTCGAGCAGCTCCTTCAAGAATTTGTACAAATCTAGAGGGAAACCAACCTTCCCTCCATAAATTGTGCAATCCTTACTGGTAGCCTGTTGGGCCACAGAATTGCACAATTCCACTAAGCAAGCTTCACCCAGAAAATTGTCCAATCCTTCCCAGTTGGGCTGCTCAGCCCATAATTTGCGCAGATCTAGGGAGCAGTCAGTTGCTCTACCCAAAAATTGTGTAAATATTCTAAGCAACTAGCCTAGCTCCTAGCCGGAAATGTCCATTTTCTCCCAATATTTGAGGATCCTCTTGCATGTGCAGCTGCATTGACCGGTTCCCTCCAAGACCAAGAAAAACATGCTTGCATGCATGGGCTACTTCTCCCAAGGAAACATGCAAAGGCATCATTCATTTTAGGGATCTATTTTTGGCAGTTGGAGGTTACATGCAAGCATCATTTCAGAAACCTCCCAACAAGCGTCGTTTTCCCTAGATTTGTGGCATGCATGTCACAACCTTGATTTTATCAAAACTCATTCATTGGATGCTGCTGAGCTCATTCCTCACATCAACGTTGCATCTTTGGCAACCCACATCGCATCAGCACATTCAGCTCACCTATTTTGGGGTAAGCCCATTTTCCATGTCTTATGTTGCACTTTTGGCACTTTTTGTGTTTCTCCTTGTATGAATGTTGTCTACTTGATTTTAGTGAGTTCTTACTATCATTTTGATACATAATAGATTGTAGTAGCACCATTTCCATTTTTCTTGCTATCTCACTATTGTTTCATGCATGAAATTGTTTTGCATGAACGATCACCAATCTGGCAACTCGCTTCACCCACATGCATGTTGATCTGTTTACTAAATATTTCATTCAATGTTTGCATGCAATGTTAATCACTTCTACTTTCACTTAGTGTCACCATGTATTCACTATAATATTTTCTTTCAGTTTCCCGTCAGTGAGTCTGGCCAACTTTGGCGTAGACTCTACCTTCACTAAGACAACATTGCACAATCTGGGGAAGGAAGGCTCTATCTCCCTCTCCAGAATTGCACATTTCTACCCAGGCATTGTCCCCCAGGACTATTTTGCACATTTTGGAGGGACAGTGACTATTGGCCCAGAAAAGTGCGCAATGCAGTCACTAAGCCTGCAGCCATTGCCAGCTGAGATTGTGCATTGCTCAATTCCAACATTCAGCAGCGAGGCTGGACTATGCATTGTGCAGCTACATTAATTAAGTCAACCTTCTAGCATCCCAGAATGTGCCTTTTGCTATCTTGGTAGTCAGTCTCCTAACCTCCTAGTGGAAATTACGAGACCTTCATGATGAGTCACCCAAGTATGTTGCAAGTCAGTTCTCAAGTTCATTTTGGTTTTCAACTAACAAATTTCTTGCCATGAGTGTTTCCATGTCTCCTGGTATCACAAGTGTTCATCCGCCTCTCATCCATATAGGTACAATGGTTTCTAGGAGACCAGAGATGAAGACACCGTTCAGAGCACACTTGTGGATGTAATTGATCAAGTGTCTATGAATTTACCTACCCATGAGGACATCAAGTTGTTTGTAGATAAGGACATCAAGGTATGATGACAGTAACATCACAACTAGAAGCATCATGAACATCAGCTGAAGGAAGCATACAAGATGCAATGAATGCAAGAGGAAGGTTATTGACAACATAGAGGCAGAACAAAGTCGAAAGCTCAAGCAGATCCACTGATGATGAAAGAAACTTTGGAGACTCAGGCTATTAGGTGACAACACAACATGGAGATTGTGTGAAGACAGAGAATGGAACAAAGAAGGAGTTGCATGTGTTGAAGCAAAATCTCAAGGAATAACATGAGCTATGAGGACATGCAAATGAGTTGCAGCAAGAAGAGGAATAGAAGGGGGCACAACATGGACTTATAGATGAAATTACAACTGTACAAGTTATAGATCCATCATAGAAGCTAGAATGGAGTAGACATGGTGAGCAGTGTTGTTGATCGCATTCAAGGCATTCAAAAACATGCATGTCATTGCGCGCACGCATGTGATCTAACCCATTCAGGACACTCAACAAGGCGAATACAAGAAGCAAGTCTGACTGGAGCTGAGAATGTAGTTAATAGTTGATGCGCAAGACCACTAGCACACACAGGAAGATCAGAATGAACACGATGCATTAGTGTGTTGTCGGTTCAGTTGCACCAAGAAGACCATCTACATGCTAGAAGACGAGTTCGATGAATGATGGACACCAATGCACCTGTAGGGAATTGATGCAAGAGTTCGCTTCAACATGATGTCACCATGGGGTGCATGCATGTCATCACGGACGACCAAGCTTGGCATTAGCTCACCACCTTCACCATCACAAGCATGTCAAAGAGTTAGTCTCACCACAACGGATGGAGTGTTAGTGATGTCTTGCATGACTCAAGCCATTTTGTCTCACATGAGCACATGTGTATTGTAATGTAATGTCGTATCAAGTGGAAGTTCAAATGTAAATAGTTGGATGTAACAGTCATAAAGTAGATGAAGATTCATTAGGGTAGATGCACTATCACAAAGGGGAATGTCAAGGGTCACCCCACCCTTTACTATAAATTGAACCTCATAACTCATTGTATAGGCTTTCGGTTAGCCAAGCTTCGATAGGAGTATCTTAGAGAAATATTGGAGAGTATTGTAAGGAGCCTTGCCTTCTCCACTGCACAGAGCTAGTACATCTCTTTGGAGGAGGAGATGGTTGTGGCTGTAAAGTTCCACTATTGGAACAACTGGTTGGACATGTATGCATTGTATGACTAGAACTTACACTTAGTATAAGACAGACATCGTGTTTCATGCATATGTTGTATTGTATTCTATGCTATTTGGTTTACTTTAATTGATTTATGTATTTGTTTGCTTATGCATGCATGTATGAACTATTCTGTATATGTATGTACAAATATTTCTTAAGTGTGTTATTGGTTTAACCATCACTTTGGATTTATCTCTAACTTGCTTTCTGACTTGTGATGCATCTTCGCTTGTGTGCTCCCTTCCAAGCCACGTACCATTACAAGTTTCCAAGGGGTGCACTCATCTCAACCCCCATGCGTTAGAACCTTTCATGCACCTTCCTTCGCTCCCTGCAGTTGTCACGCCCTTGCTACCAATGGAATTATCTTACTTGCCTCTATGCTAAATCACGGTCAAGGCATTACCGTACGATCCACTGCTGGGACTCCTACACCAAATGGTCTGAGGTGTAATTGGGACTTATTACTGGGGAGATCCCCTTACATGTTGGTGGGTCAAGCACCGTCAACATGTTACTAGATGCATGGCTATCTCTATCCTCAATTGATTCACATCATTATCTATATAATGAATGACCTATTTCCTTACATTTATTCGAAAGAAATAGCTTACCTTCTCAGACACATGGCCTCTCATCCAGGCCTTCTTCTTCAACATCCTTGGTTTGAAGATCAATAGTTTTCTCCTAGGAATATATATATTCAATATTTTGAGCACACAATTTTAGGCCCGCTTCATGATAATTAAGGTTCTTCGACCTCCTCTTGAGCTATGTAGCTTTCTCCTCCATATAGAAATTGCAATTTGTCCAACATTTCATTTGTTGGCTCACACCACCTTACTTTATCATCATATTTCTTATACAACCCTTTCGTGATTATTTTCTCGGCTTTTATATTGAACTTATTAGCCAAATCTTATTAGCCATTCTTTTTCTTTGATCTATTTGTAGAAATTAAACTATTCCTGAAGGAATCTTGGCTCTAATACTAATTTTTGGAAGCAATGTTAATACTAAGACAGGGGGTTAAATCAGTATTAAGGCGAATTTCACTTATGTGCCAGTTTATATTTAATCATTCAGATTTGGCATCCATTATATGAGAGAAATCATTGGGAAATAATAATTGTATCCATAGGAACCAATAAAATCATACACATCATGAGAAGACAACACATGAGACACAAATGTTTAATAACAGAACTTACTCTATTAAATGAATATGTTTGTGAGCCACCACTCATAGGAAGCGCCAACTCCCTTTGACTATTTTCTAGCACCCACTAGAGGGAAGTACCAATAGCGGGAAGTACCAACTCCCCCCTTTTGTAGACTCCTGATCAGATTACCAAAAGAAACATGTGAAGCACTAACTTCATGGATTTGTTACAAGTACCAACTTGAAATATCTTGTATTTATTAAAGAACCAATCCACACTCAAAAGATATCATTCTACTCATTGTAATTGGAAACAACTATGCATGATATACTATTTATTCTTCTCTGCCCTTGGCCCATGTGACACACTATCCTTTTCTCACTCTACAACAGCTCATTGTTAACTCACAGCCCATGCAACACTTTGGCTTATGTTCTTGACCCTCTACTCTCAACACATACAATGAGTGCTTGGCCCATTTTATTCCATAGGTTCTTCTCAGTCATTCACACAACAAGATAGGCTCTCAAGGTCTCTTTCCACTACATAGGAATTGTCAGCCTCTTTTATACAACACAGGTTTAATTAGTATTTCCTTAGCATCACGCTCACACCCATAGAGATCTACACACATCTCACTGGAAACTATGTGACTTTTCGCTGAGTTGCTCAACTGAAATCTTGGGTTTTGTCCCTCTCTTGCACTAAGAACAATGCTCTCTCTCTTGACCACTATCATGATATTCATGCTTGCCAGGTGTACCTTTGCAAGGCACTCCATCCTGTTATTGAATTTGATACTTGAATACTTATGCTAAATTAAACAAAAAAATGAGCACCAGAGTGTTGCCTTGGAACAACGATATTTATATCTATCTCCTACCTATGAAAGTTGCCATTGACTCCATCGACCCACCTTACTATGAAAATTTACTCTTTATTTGTCAACTCATTCATTTTCTATACACCTAGGTGTTGTTGTATCGGAGCCCCTACATATGGTAAATTTTATTAAATTGATATTTCAAAATTATGAGATTTTGATCCTGGGCTTTATCCTCTTTTGCTTAGCCTCCTATTGATTTTCCACCATGGGACCGGGCACTATGATTGGAAAATATTACTCCTTTGTATCGTAGTTTCAGACATTTTATTAATGTGGGCTATGAAATCATGAGTTCCCAATTGGCCTTTAGCCCCTTTTGCTTAGCCCCTTCCACTTTTCACCATATGATCGGGTGCTATGATCGATGACATAGAAATTAGGTGCTAAGGAATTCAAGATCTTGCGAGGGCCCTATATCGTTGTGTATTTTCTCTTTGACCTTGGTTACTTGGGATTCCACAGCCAAGCACAATTCAACATCAAAATTTCCCTAGCATCAACACTTTCTTAAAGAAAATTATAGAGGAGTTACGAAATTCCAACTTTTGACATTTCAACCTCTAAGATGACGTCATGTTCTCATCATCGTCTCCACATGGTGTTTCCTTAATGGTGATGCATGTCACCTGGATTTTTCCCATTAGGCCAACCAATGGTGTTGAAACTCCTTGCCACATATCCTTTGTACTACCACATCATGATGACATCATCTACCATCATCAACTCCTGCGGGAAAATCACCTTTTGCCATGTGTCCTCTCAGAGGAGAGAGAAAGGTTCCTTGGATATTTTTTTTGCAAATTAATTCCTTTATAATTCTTGTTCCCAACAACCCTTTATTCTTTTAAAGAATTCAGTTAACAAGAAGTTATGAGTTTCCAACGTCCGATGTTCCAACCTCATGAAGTTTTTAATTTTTGAGAATCGACCGAGTGACATTGGAAATTTCTTAAAGATTAATTATGAGGTTGTTACAAAATCCCCAACCTACGATGTTCCGAGGTCCTGAACCTATGAGGGTCTGATGTTCTGCCTACTCTAAGATTCATACCTACTCCAATATTACATGGATTTGACCTTCGAAATTTGGCCTTCAATATTTTTGCCTTTCGAGATTCATCCCTTTCAATGTCCTGGGATTTGAGGTCAAAAGTTTTGCCTCCTCCCAAGGACTTCAAAGTCCTTACTTTGGTTGTCAATAAAGTTTGATCCTAAGACCCATTCATGGACTTCCACATATCGTTGTAAATATATTTCTGATCACTAACCAACTGTACTAATTCCAAGAGTATCTAAGCTAATATCTTGAGGAGAAAATATCATCCAAAGTGTTGGACTCCAAACCATCACATCCATTATTTTATGGCTTTTGCAATAAGCCTTCTATTGTGATTATTCTCTATATAGAACTAAAACAACCATGGGACCCCCCCACAACCATAGTCATTATTTTAAGACTTCACGAATAAGCCTCCCACTATGGTTATTCTCTACCAGAGATTGCAACAATCATGGGACTCCCTCTAAGATTGACACATCAAGAACATCAATTCCAACATTTTCTACCATCACAACTAGCCTAATGAACATAAATTTTGTCTTGCCTAACATCATGCTAGCACATACAAGCATGTTGATCTGGTTGACATCAATGCCAACATACTTGATAATTCTTAGGAAATGTCCACTACCCAACTTGATCTATCATCATGACTATTGTCATCAATGCCAACACACTTACATCCACTATCCAAACAAACAATGCCAACTATTCAACAGTCTTCTTATCCATATCATACTTTGAAAGAAACATTTCCTGATGTGTTGGCATCTAAAGAAGGTGTTTCTCTTTCCAATTGTTGTGGTGTTGCTCTAAAGAAGGTGTTGCTCCTTGTATCCTCATAATGTGCTATCATTTCCTCCGTGAAAATTGACCACGTAACAAGTTGTTTACGAGAACAAAGCCCTTTGTACCATAAAAATTGATTTGGTTCTAAATATGAAGATGCAATACATCCCTTTTGTAACAGTTGTACACCATGTAGATCAAAATATTGCTCCATCTGAAGTATCCAATTTACCAGATCCTTGCCATCAAACTTCCTCATCTTGCTTTTTCTTGATTTTAGGAGCTCGACCTTGAAACGACTATAACTCTGTACTTTTGGATCTTTAAGTTCTGAAATTGCGACCTATAGTAGCCCTATGTGTCCTCTTTCCAATGCCACCAGTCTGATTCAATTTGGATTCTCTAAGAAAGAGTTATGCACAATCTCCCAAGATGACCTGATTATAGACCTTTCCAGAAGAGCGAAATTGTATGAAGTGCCACGTGTCAATTGTTCGACCTTTGACTCTGAAAAATATATAAAAGAAAACTACAGTCCGTCCTCTTTCTATAACTTCTTAAGAAATTTCAATCCGATGCTAAGAAAGAAAGTTATGACGATTTTCCCCAGGTCACCTGTTTTGAGTGTAATTCAGGAGTCTGCAAAAAGACCAACTTCCTGAGATCATATCTCCGCAAATATCGCGTAAAAAGCTCTGAAATTCGGACCCAAGGTTCAACGCGATTTCTTCTCAAATGGTTTTTTTTGCGACTTCTAAAACGTCACAGAAAAAAAATTATAGCGAAAATGCCACGATGACCTGTTTGGAGCAGCGAAACCCTAGAATCCAAAGCTCTGATACCAAATGTTATGAAACCAGCTCAAGAAAAGATAGAAAAGATAGATCAATGCCTTAGAATTCGGCCTCTTCGAGGGGGAAACCTCCTTTACATTACATAAATGAACAATTCTTGGATGCTACAAATGAAAATACCTCATTTCTATATATAGGAGTCTAAGGAGTCACAATATAAACTAGCCGACCTAACAATAATAATATAAAGCCACAATAATAACAATAGTGGGCTTCTATGGGGCACAAGAGTAACAATATGGGCACTACATGGGTACATAAATATAATAAGTGGGTTATACTAATAACAATAAGGGGTTACATTAGTAGTATAGGGGCCTAACACATGCCCCCAGCATAGTGACGCAAATCGAGATGCATGCCTGCCAAGCTTCAATGCATTCTGTTATCTCAAAATCAGGCCCTGGAAGGCTGCTGACCAGGAAGACTTCAAGTAACTATTTCAGACCTACTTTAGGTTGAGGCTTAGCCTCCTCAACCTGAGAGGGCTCTCTCTAAATGGGTTAATGATTTTTACTTAAGATAAGATGGCTAACTCTTTGTGATATATCTGTGATAAATATAGATGCTGGAAAAACATTAAACAAGTTTCCATTGGGCCTATGGAGTCAACAACACCTCAGTAAAAAATGATACTGCTTTTACATAGAAGTCAGGGCATTCAGCATTTGAGTATTCAGAACATAACACATATGGAACCACAGCTCATAAATGCACACAGGAAATCAGAGCACAATCAGTGAATTCTGAGTGATTATACATCTATGCAACTGTAAAAGACATTAAGGAAAGGACAAAATCACACATTCTGAACATAGAAATCCTTCATGAATCCTGAGAAGTAAAGCAGCCAAATTATATTACTGAAACTCTGTCTTTACATAAGCCAAAACAATGCTCTGTTATAAAATTTCCCAACCCTCATTACATTGCTGTTTCAGCTATATATAGAGTCCTTATTCTAACTAATTCGAGCTTCCTCCTCCAGCATGAGGGGAATTCGATAACTACCTCTAATGACACCTATCAGCTATTTAACTAACTAATAAATACAATAAAATACTGACTGGAGTTTTATAAGAGTTCTAAATTAACTATGACTCTAACTCCATTTTCCATGCATAATGGTTTCTCCTTGTTCTTTGACACCTGGTCCTCTTTCGATTTGGCTGAGCTGGATGTTTAATGCTCCATACTGACCTTGAACGCTGAATCTTTTAACTGCTCAGATTTCCCTTGCTTCTCGGCTTCAGTTTTCCTCAAAATGCTCGAATGTATAGAAGCATGTCTTCTATCCTTTAATAACCCAAAACATGGAACACTGCCACGTTCTTGATGTGTTGTAAGCTTCATCGATGGACATGTGTGCAAGAAAAAGTTCCTTGTATACAAATCGTTTGATACCTCTTGAACGGTGATAAAGGGCCTTTACAATAGAAATTTGAGATTGGGTTGAAATATTCCACCCTTTTTTTTAAAACA
The DNA here is from genome assembly GCA_031772625.1 of Pinus tabuliformis. Taxonomy (NCBI): domain Eukaryota; kingdom Viridiplantae; phylum Streptophyta; class Pinopsida; order Pinales; family Pinaceae; genus Pinus; species Pinus tabuliformis. Next base: position 968,292,240 of record CM062812.1, read on the forward strand.
TCCACCTGTCTTGATCTGATTGACTATTGTTGCTCCAGCTGATGTCTTGCATACCCTTTAGGTGTTTCTCTTTCAAAATTCCCGCTCATAATTCAAAACTGCCTGTTTGCGTTAAAATCATCACCTACAGCAGTTTCGTAGCGCGCTACGAAACTGCTGAATTATTTAAAACAGTTTGCCTCTGAACCGAGATCTTTATCACCCAAACATTTGATTGCCAAAAACTCCTTTCGACTTTTCATATGTAGAACAGGGATTTATATTTCTTCAGAACCATAAGACTAAGCAAATTTGACAAAAATTTGAAACAAAATCTTACTTGGCCTCAAAACTCATTTAGCAGGTAGCTGACCTAGCTGTGCCTTCAGATCTTCAATTTGTCTCTTCATAGCTTTATTCCCAGCTCTCAGTTGCATATTGATCCTTCTAATATACCTGGCCTCTCTGATTGCTGGTACTGTCCATGTGTGAAATTGTGCATGGCCATCAACCACTGAATTCAATTGATTTTCTAGGGTTTCACTACCTTTCCATAGAGCTTTACGATACTTTGCGTATATGACTGCACGTTTTCTAACGGCTTTCTTCAATTTGGCAATATCATATTTAGCTGCTTCTAATTGGCTCTTTATGGCTGCTATATTATCTCCTTGAGATGTGATGACTGTTTTGCTTATGTCCTTTTGCGTTCCTTTCCCTGTTTCCTCTGTTCTTGGTAGTGCTTCCTTTACTTGCTGGAATTTCCTTGTTATAGGTCTTTTGGGCTTAAAAATAAATCCTTCAGCTGGCTCATCGAATTTAAGCCTTTTTGAGGCCTTGGTCTTTTTGGTACCTTCTTGCGGTGACTGTGTCAAATCAATTTGGACTGGTTCAGACTGCTCGAATTCAATGGCTTGTAATAAATCATTCAAACTTGCCTTAGACACTGGGTTGTCTTCAATTGCTATGGCTTTACCTTTTTCCTTATTTATCTGACTTCTTGTCCTTACCCTTGAAACTGCTTCAGATGTGCTTGTTTCAGGTATAGTCTTCTTATCATGAGTTTTTTTCCTTTGTTGATTGTTGTGGTTGATCTTGAATGATTAGTGGCTTCACTGGTTTTCTTAGCTGTGACTTGGTTTGCTTTTTATCTTTTGCTTCTTTTTGGAGCTCAACTCTTGTGAATTCTCTGGCTGGTTGTGGAGTGAGGCCAGTCTTGCTTTGGAATCCAGCCATGAAAATAAAAGAATTCCAGTCTCTGTTTATCTTCTGGAGGCCATCTAAAACCAGCAATTTAATCAAACCATGATGAAACAAAGAGGTTTCACAGTCCTCTTTCCTCAGCTGCACCTTATCACACATCTTACTTAATCTGCGAAACAAATAAAAAGGAAGGTCTATGGAGACTTTCCCAGTGAAATGCAGAAGCAGTTTGAAATGGTAAGAATAAACCTTGTTATACCTTCCTTCACAAGTCAGATATTTCTGTATGCAGGTGAGTAGAAGAGCATAATGTTCCTTGACATAACTCCTGGGCACTACTTTAGTTAAATCTTCATTTACATATGCCTCCTTTAAAAACTCCTTACAAGGATTCAGGTCAAACTTAAAAATTTTAAACCACTCCTCTCGTCCTCTTGGGATCTCTGTCACAGCAGATATTGCTTCTGGAGAAACCTGCACTTCTAACATGGCTATCTTTGAATTTAAACCAGTGAAGTTTAGCGCAAATTCTTTAGTTACCTGCGCATGTCCTCCTTGTAGCTTCTTGCAAAAGTTCCAGCATCCGGCATCTTTAAATGCTTTCTTCACCCCTTCATCTCTCAGCGTTATGTCCAGGCCCTCAGGTTCAGTCCTCTGACATTTACCAGATCTGTGCTCTTTTTTCTCCATTCTTTCTTCGAGATCTTCACACACAAAGACTAACAGTTCCAGTTAAAACTGTGATTCAACTTCTTTTTAAATCAGCCTCGCTTGAATATCAGCCTCGCTTGAAATTTAAACTCTTTCATTTAAAACCTTTCAATACATAATCCTGTGGATTTGTCACTCATGCAGAACTTACGACCATCATTAAGGTTTATGCACGGTATGATTTTTTGGAATGATACTTCGTGCATATCAATCGATTTAGTGGTGGTGATAGTGGCAAGTGAGCGTTCAAACGTGATACGAGAGGTACATAAACTGACATGAGAGGACGTAACTGATGACTCACCTAACGGACTTGACATTTCGGGAAAGATTCGCTGTGAAATGCACGAATCCATGATTTCGCAGCGCTGTTAGTTTTAAATTCTAATGATGCGTTGCGAAACAGCCTAACCATGACGCGCTCCGAAATTGCTTAACCATGATTGCGCTGCGAAACTGGCGAATGGGATTACACTGCGAAATTACTAAAAGACACGGTGACTCAGATAAGACGAGATATGACTATAGAACAATGATGGTGGAGGAGAACCAATGGGAGTTGAGTATGGTTTGGATTAAAAACTTTTGAAAACTCCAAATCCTAAGTGAGAAAAAATAAAACGAAATCAACTGAACACAGACCTTTGTCATCGGACTAGGACAAACAATGATAGGCATCAAATTTTTAGTTCTAAGTGATAACACATTCAACAAGGTGGTTGGAATGAAGGTTTACCTTCGAGATCTTTGAAATACTCGACTTGGATTTTACGAGATTGTAATCAAAGACTCGATTTGAAAAGGGAGTTGTTTCAATTTCTAATGAGGTTGACAAAGTAAAAGAAATATCCTCATAATCCACCATATTTATAGTATATGATAGAAAATAAAAAACTGAAGGATGATTAAGGTTGCTGAAATAATCTTCATGGTGATCCAGAAGATGGGAACGTTGGTAGTAATCTTCCCATGTTGCCTCTCCTATCATCATTGACTGAATGATTCCTTCGTCTGTAGAATGTACATGCGACCAAGGATCTGAAGAGGTGCCATATTCCTTAGACCTATCTATCCAAACACTTGAAGAGCATTGATTTGGGTTTACCCCCCAGGCCAAGAAAATTGATTGCTACAATATTTCTAAAATGGCAATGATCCATGCTGACAAAATGTTTAGGAATCTTCTGAATTTTTTAGGTATAGAAGATATTATATTCCAAGTTTCCACGATGGCCACTTCCGACAGATTACTTTGAGGTAGTACGACAAAAGTACCCATCAATGTAGGGTCTTTTAGCAGGCCTAGTCCGATATTTTGAAGTGAATGAGAGATTCCATGGATCATCTGGATGCTTCCCGTAACTTGTGAACTGTTCGGGAGAAAGGTTTGTTGGTCGACAATTGTATTCCTCCTTGAAAAGGAAATGCAATATTTTTGAAGTATGTCGACACAACAGTGGCCATAGCATAAATATAGGGCCTCCCCAGCATGATGTTGTAGTTGAGGTTTCCATCAATAACTTCAACATCAATTTCTACTATTTTACCCCCCAGTTCAGCTTGTAAGTTACTTAAAATTCCATACGGAGTGTATGTCCGTCCATCAAATGCTTTTAATGTCATTGATGATAATGACAAGGGTGGTGAGCATAAAGTTTTCTTGCAACTCATTGACGTAATACATGTAGATGCCCCCTCATCAATAATTGTTCGATGAATAGTTTTTTTGAGGGCTTTCACTTGAATGAGGAAAGTGAGTTGAGCTGGTAACTAAGGTTCATATCCTTTATGATTAAAGGCCACAAGATTGGAATCCGGTGGGTCAATCCCACCAATTGCTGATAATAGAGCTTGCTTTTGGGAGGGGCAATTTTGCAGTACATCAAGTGTCGACATAGCAGACGGAAAATGGGCCAAGTCCTCTACTATATTATAATTCTACACCGCTCTGGCACGAGGATTAAATGTCGCTTTATGTACTACTCCCTTTTGGTGGCTTTATCGTTAGCTCAGGAATGGTGGATGGCACAACTTTGGTCGAAGTTGTTGTCGAACTACTAGGTTGATTAGTAGCCTTGTTGTTCGACAGCTGTGGATTCCCATAATCTTTATTCCTTGTTGATATCAAAGCATCATTTTGCTGTTTTGAAATGGAAAATATAAGATCTTGGGATGGGGAAGCATTGTTGCTAGCAATCAGATTGGTTCCTGGGTTCGGAAATGGTTTAGTCAATACTGTTGAAGTTCTTGAATTCTTAAAGGTTTTCTTAACTTCAGCTTTATATGGACAATCTCTTGTCCAATGATCCTCATCATATATGAGGCATGGCTGACTAGGTTTCCTTTGCCCATAAGGGTTTGCAGAAGATTTTTCAGGAGACGAATCATCCTATTTCTTCTTTTTTCTCTTCCCTTTCTTCTTACCCCCTGGCTGCTTCGGTTCTTTGCCTTTGTTGGTCGACACAGAATTAACCTTTGAGGCAAGAAGTTCTTCATTTTCATTTTGACCAGAAACCTTACGGGCTTTTTGAGATGCAGCCTTTGTCAATTTCATGCTTTTCATACCTATCGCGCCATCGCCAGCATGAGAGTCCTTTTTTGATTTAGGAGGAGAAGGAATGGAAAATTCTAGCCTTGGAGAATCAAGGATTTTGTCATAGAGTGTGTCAGACTGAGTATAGATCAATTCTAGATATTACGCATGAGCAATGACCTGCTCTTCAGTGACGACTCCTCCCTTTGCCACATCTTCTGTAATAGAAGGTAAAAAAAACTTAATAAACCATTCAGCTAGTAGCTGATCAAGGACATATGTTTTTACCATTCTACGATGATGTCGCCATTCATGAATATGATCAGATATGTGAGTGGTCATCATCTATTTGAAAATGGTAAGAAGCTCTGTTCCTATTTCATACCTTATTGGTAACTAAAAATGGGTTTAAGAGGTGGTGGCAAGGGCGTCGAAGTTATCAAATGAAGCTCTAGGAAATTTGATGTACCATTTTGCTGCCAGAGAAGTTAACGTTCACTAAAAAATGTGAAGCCTAATTGAATCATCATTTAGAGTGTTGGAGGAACACCATAGCTGAAAGGTGATCACATGATTCGATGGATCTTCACCCTGAATTCCATTGAATTTAGGAATATCTGACGGAAGCTTATGAGGAATCGCCGGCCACCAAGGGGCATAAGCAATTGGATCGTTCGTTAGCCAATTTATATCTGGTAACTCTAAAGTCACCATGAAGGGAAACTATTGATTTAGGTTCAGCGAAGTGTACCCAAGATAAGATGGGATTGCCCGAGCAGTGGGTCTTTGTATACCAGCATAATGCATTTGATGCTGATAACTTTGATAAGGTTGCTGGGAATAACCAATTTGGGATGATTGATGATAACTGTTTTGAATATACGGCTGCCCATTACCTGCAAAGCTTTGTTGCTCAGGTCCTTAGTAAGCTTGTTGAAATTGCGGTTGTTGATGTTGCACCAGCCATGGTTGTGAAACCATTTACTGTTGCCCAATACTAGATGTTTAACCAAGATGAGGGGCAATAGTACCTATTTGAGCCTGAGTCGCTCCAGTTAAGGAGCCACTAAATGGTGATTGCGGCTGCATCGTGGAGACAAGAGGCTATTTCACTACGACCTGAGAAACTTGAGGTTGGCATAAATAGGAAACGCTTGTACTTGCAACACTATCACAATAGCTAGTGTAGTGGGGATATTCGACACAGGTAGACTTAGTTGCATTGAGTATACAACTCTTGGTTGTTGAGGTAGTATTGGCACCCAATCCCTGGATGTGATTCCAATTTGACCTGAGTTCGGTTGTGAACTCTCATATGGTTATTCTCTCAGAAGGAACAATGAAAGGGTATAGTGCCCCCCATACAGTAGCAATCTAGTGCTCAAAGGAATGATCGGTCTTTGGAGACTAGACTGCCCAAATTTATATTGTTGTGAAGGATCAATTTGCTGAGATTCAACATAAGAAATTCCAGATACTATTCTAGACGAACAAACAGGAATAAACCATACTGTCGAAACGGTCCCTAGGTGGACTCCCTCTAGCGGTTGAGAGCTAGTTGGTACAGATGGTATACCAGTGAACGTTTACAGAGTGGTGGAAGGAGGTTCTAATACCGCTGTATCGGACGACAGAGTCCTAGATGTCAATGGTTATCCAGACATATTGAGTCTATCCAAAAGACTTCCCAGTGATTCTACAGGAACTAGAGATGAAGGAGTTCTAACTTCTGAAGTAGAAGGATATGGGTGGATACCAGTTCCAAAATGCGATTGAGTACTAGATGGAAGATCCTCCATAATCTCTTCTATAGAAATCAATCCAGGTGGGAGAGGCAGACCGTCAGGTCCATAAAATATTTGTGGTGCCGAAGAAGGTATAGATTCTGCAGCGATAGATGCTGGAGGGGTAAGACCTTCCGAATCAACCCTAGATGGAGCTGGTTCAGGAATAGAAGTGTTTACTGTTACACTAGGATCAGTTCTAATGTCCTCTTGTAACTGCGGAACTTCTTCTGTAGAGGCAGGTATACCAGAAATTCTAGGAGTAACTGGAGTCTCAGAGGATGTTGAAACACAAGTTTCAAACAAACCAAGAGACTTTGACCCAGTTAAATGAGTTCGCTTGGCCTAGAATGGTTTCATTTCCAGAGCCAAAGATTGATAACTCATCAGTCTCCATGAACGAAGGGGTTTTGATTGACTTTCTTCCACGATTGTGGATTATTTGATCAACTCAAAATAAGAGGGGAAAATGTTATTCCGAATTAAATGAATTTTAGATGCTTTGGCACAACTTTCTTTTTCAATTTTTACGAGTCCAGAAAAAGCTAAAGAAGACTATAGTCGCCTTCGATTTTTAATGAGCCTGAAGTGACAAGTGCTCAGATGGACCATTTCCTTTAAGGAGTCTGAAAAGGAACGAAAGAGACTACTTTGGAAATCTAGACAGAGGGATTACCAAACCAATCGCAAAACTGCAGAATACCTTTTATGGTACGGCAATCAATGTTCCTAAATGTTGTGTTCAGTGCATTGCGATCGATAGGGCGGTAGAAACGGCTTCCTAAGGATAAAGGATGTAGCATATTGTGGTCTCCCAATATATACTCGGTGGTACATACGAGCACAAGTCTGTACTGGCACTTGTCGTCTCAAAGAGGAGTAATCACCCAACCTACAATGAAAGCGACAGTTACCAGGCTTTACGATGTTGGAATACATCTCTAGCCTAGACTTCTAGATGTTGTTCGTTAGGTTCCGAAGTGTTTTTATGTTCATTGAATTCATTTTACAGTTGATCTTTCTCAAGAAGTTTTCCTTTAAGATTCACTGCGTGATGTAGATACAACTCCTAAATATGCAATCTAAGATGATAAATAGTTGTTTACTCTTCTTTTTGCAATGAAAATCCTAGCTACTAAGGAAAGAGAAACGAAATCCTTTCAACATAGAGTAGAGAGCACACAATATATGCACTGTCCTAAATCAAAATCAACAAGCAGTCTAAATGCAAATGCAGATGCATGTATTTGTTTTCCACTTTCTTAATGTGTGAATGACAATAAGAATGCTAAGTAGAAATTTGAATTATATCTTCTTTCAATGTGATAGTACTAACGATTTTCTTTTCAAAAAATGAAAAGAAGACAAAACGACACTTTTCGATTTTGAGTTGAAAACTACTTTCGACACTTGAAATACTATTAATTCAAATCAAATACAAGAGTAGCAGTGTAATCGACTATCAAAAATAGAAGGATTCTTTTCCTTGACTAAAAACGACACTTGCGACACTTTCAAATGAAACGATGACAATCCGATTAAGCTACCATTTTGTAAATGAGAACTCTGAATGGAAAAAAATACATAAAAAACATTCACAAATATTTGTACAATGGAGACTCGATGATGCAAAGGAAGGGGGTTTCAACAGTGGTCTACTAATCACAGACGACAAAACTCCTAAAGAAAGTTGAAGACAGTGAAGAAAAAACCAAAATATGGAGCAGAAACAGTCTTATATGATCATTGCACCTGTAACATAGGGAAACAGGGATTCATCTCACCTACTGCACATGGGAGGTGCGATGCATCCAGATTGCCAAGAAGAGAAGGTGCGATGGACCAGGGACAAGACTTTAACTTGGTTTTTGGTCACAGTTTGCAGCTTAGTTCAGGGATTTAGGCCGAGCTAATGATAGTCAGTAAATACAAGGTATAGGGGCTGATCTAATGAGGTTACCTGAGCTACCTCTAGGGCACTTAGGATGTTTGCAGGTCAACTATTCAGTTCATAAACAAACTTGGAGATTGATTGAAGCAACGTTGATCTATTTTGCACTTGCATAGCAAATACAGTTCGAAGGCTGGTTGGCTTAACTGTAGGCTTCGTCTGTGGTTTATGAATCAAACAAATAGAGACAAGAAATCAAACTAATTCATCCCGAGTGGAGTCTCCGTTTTGTTACTGGGAAAACTAGTGTCTATTCAGAACTGCTAGTCCCACTAAGATGGGTAGCTATCTTAGAAACAAACAAACTAAAGTCACTTGTGCTTTCCTTTACGGGAGATAGATGAGAAAAAAGCAGAGAGTACCAACTTCAGTCTTTCACTTGGCTCCTTTCTTGTTTCCTTTCCCCTTCGAGAGAATCTCGCCACTGCTTCCTTACCTGTCTCGCTTCAAAGAACACATGTAGAACCACAGTAGCATAATACCATCAAAGCATAGAGATCTATCACTATAAACAATATAGGATCATATATATATTGACCATACAAATTCATATATCAACACAATATTCAGAGATACACAAGAATGTGGAGGAAAACTCAAATAGCTTTATTGATAAAAGTAGTAGAAGAGAGGATTATAACCACTTGGTCTGACCCAGTTCCATCCTCCTAGCTTGAAATCCCTCTTCACCTCATACAAAGCAATATCACCCAACAATGTCTTCAAAGAGAAACCAATAGAACTTCTTCGCAAATTACCAAATTCCAACGTTTGGATCTCTGGGATGAGGGATCCATATATAGATATTTGCAGGGGGGTGAGTCAGCTTCTGGGATTTTGATTAGTGTCATTTCCCTGATAGTTCTTGGTTCAACTTGGATATTTCATGATCTCTTACTCATCCTTGGGTGAATTAAGGGAGGCAAGTGTCAAATGAGTAGCTTCTAGAAGATTCTCAGAGTTCCACCTAGCAAACTTCTTGTGCCATTTGTCTACTTACATTCATCGCACCCTACGGAAGGGCTTTCCAGTATGCATCACACTTTTTGCAAGTGGCAGGTGAGATGCATCGTGCCCTTAGCACTAGGCTGTCTGTATGGTCCTACTTTGACCAATTCAGAGTAGTTTTTCATGGAGAACTTCTGGGAGATGATGTAATCAGCTCACCTTACTCCTTTAGGGTATGAAGGAACACTTTTAGGGACTTAGAAGCCCTTGGTTTATGGACATATGTGACTTGGGTTGCAGTGCCCAAATATGTCTATAACATCCTCCAACTTGTTTTTCACCTTTGTTGTCCCTTAAGCCATCAAAACATTGTCTTAGGGCATAAGGCTCCTTCTTAATGCACACTAGAGCAACCTTCTCACAACAAAAAGATGAATCCCTTGCAAACTCAATGAGAGTTCATTTGTTTAGGCTTCCACCTCCCTTTAGTAGCTGTGGCTCAACGAGGAAACCCTCACAATGCTTCATGACCCTACAAATAACCTCCTCACTGTGTTGTACCTATAACACATAAAATCCTCCTCACTACCTCTGATTTGTTGCAACCTAATCTAGCTAAGGCGATATACATATGGTACCCACAAACATCCCTTATGTCACCTTCCTAGATTCTTTAGGGTTGTAGCCTATTCCAAAAATATAAACCACTCCAAATACAAAGATACTCTCCCAAACTCTATAGCCCTTTACTCCTTTCTCTAGCCTCAAGTTCACACTCCAAACTGCAGAGATAAACCGTGAAGTTGAATGCACTTATGATGTCTTGAATTTACTCACACTTGACCTATATTTAGATGCATCCATCAGCTTCAATGATTTTTTCTTTGGGCACCACATTAACCTCAAGTTGACTTAACCAATTAGACAAATTAATCCATAATATCTTTAAAAATTCATATCTCAACAATGATAACTCAGAATTGGACAATTCTCTCTGCGTTGGATTCATCTTGTCATCTAATATCATCCCCATCCATCATATTTCAAAATCTCATAATCGTTTTGGCCCAAACATCAGTGTGTATAAAACCCCAATCTTGGGTTTCAAGCCCACAAGGCCACTTGTGGAACCCATTACTCCAAACCTTTGATCCTAAATGATTGGATTACCTCTCAAGCTACAAAAATCAACACTCTTGCTTAGTGAGGGAGGTACTTCCAAGGCTAAGAAGTAACCATCATCAATCAATGACACTAGCCCATCTGACATCCATCACTACAACATACTTTGTAGAATGGACACTCCAATCTCGGTAGTCCCTTTTCCTCAATACATCTAAACCTGAAGACACCAAAATTCCATAGGGATTCTCCCTTTGAGGCTAGAATCCCTCTGAGCCTACATGATCTCCATTGGCTCAGTCTTGCAAGCACTCATCATCCTAGATCAAATACCATTCATGAAAATGCCTCCAATATCATATATGTAACATCACTATTTGTTGAATACTCTAGCCTGCCAATATCCAAGACAAGTCAAAGGAATTCCATGATCAAAAACTTTCCCTACAACAAACTATTATTCACTAGGCTCACCACCAATCCACTAGAACTCCCAACCAATCTTTCTTCCAAGGCATTCAAGATCACATCTCCACATCTTTAGTTGAACCCTCTACTCCATGATCTTCACACCCATAACTCCCTTTGTGTTCTTTAACTATGCACACCATGATTCACTCTCCCTCAAAGTAGCTCAGATATCCCCTGATACCATCTTGAATATCCATGACCTTAGTGTCTAGGATAGATTCTTAAATATCTGACACTACCAAACCAAGAATCACAACGAAACTACTTTACACTATGGAGTATAAACAACAGTGAATATTATACTAGTGGACAAAATATAGATAATTTTTTATAATTTTGTTCAATAACACAACTTTTTTATATTAATCCAACTAAAAAATTGAATTATATAGGGCTCCTATACTAGGGATAATGGCCTTCATACATCCACCACTAGAAGAATACAAACTCATGCTTATAGTGTCAGTCCATCGACAAGAAATCTACCCTCCAGAAGATACTCTGATCTTCTAGCAGATGTAGCATGCACTCATAGATCCTCTCAGTCGTACCTTTTATTGCCCAATCCTTTGGCTCTCAATCTATAGTTCTTGCCTCTATTAATGCTGCAAGTCCATCTAGACATTGAATCTTAGCTATCCAATCTGCTCACTAGTTGATAGTTATTCTATCAACACATCAACACATCGAGACTCATGTTGAGTTGTTCACAACTCCATTTATGAACAACTCACAACTTTCCACTATTTCTCCTTAGCTACTCATGGGAATTTTCCCAATATGTTCTTCTTGCATTGTTCCAATGAAGACCAACATAGGGCATGAAGGGTTTCCACCTATCACTGCAAGATGTCCATCTCCCATAATAAGCATGGGCTAGGAGGATTTCCCATCATCTATTCTCTAAGTCCTTCTCCACACACAAGTTTAGGGCTTATCAACTTCTCCTCTGGATGATCATACCTTGAATTCAACTTCTTCCACTCTAGAAGCCACCTAAGTCCATGAATATGGTGCACACTCGACTCCAACTTAGGCACTACCAAATTGTCCTCAAGGAGGCCATAAATGCCCAATCCACATCCACACTTGGTCCACTATCATGTTGCCCTCCAATATACCTTGAGTGGCCATGATTTTTATAGCAGCATCCCTTAGTTAGGGCATCCAACCCCTATGAAGACCCTTCGACATGTCTGCTAACAAACTCCTCAAATTTTCCTTTCCAATGACACCATCCACTTGCAAGTCAAATCTACTCAAGAGGACTAACATACTTTTGTTTTGAAACATCCTTCTTCTCCTCTTGACACATGTACTACTATTGATGAATTGATCCTTAGTATGTCCATGTCAGTCTTAATCTAGGACTGACATCCACCTAACATCAAACTATCACCAAGGAGTCATTTACAACCTCAACCTCATGTTGCCTCCTTGCCTTCAGATGCATGCGTTCAAAGGATTGGTTACATCAGACAACAAAGTCCTTAGCCCTTGCTCCAAACCAATGTTTCCTCCTCCAACTAGGTTGTCCCCTTTGTCATCCTCCTAAACCTTCAAAATGTTGTATTAGAGCATAAGGCTCCTCCTAAATGCACCCTACAACCACATGCTCACAACAACAAGATGAATATGCCCAAAATGCAAGGAGAATATATTTATTTAAGATGCAACCTCCCTTCAATAGTTGTGTCTCAGTGAGGAGACCATCACAAGGCTCCAAGACCCTACAAATAACCTCCTCACAATGTTACACGAATAGCACTCTCATGTGACCCACACAGAGACATATAACACACCAAAATAAAATAGAAAATCCTCCTCCCTACCTCCGATTTGATGACGTCTCATCTAGCTAAGGAGATATAGATACTTTCCCACAGACAACTCTTATGTCACCTTGTTTGTTGCTTCAAGACTACGACCTATTCTACAGATAAAAACTGCACCAAATGTAGAGATACTCTCTCAAACTCAACAACCCTTTACTCCTTTCTTTATCCTCAAACTCGCACTCTAAATCACAGAGATAAAACCAAGAAGTTGAATAAACTTAGGATGTCTCGAATGTCATCACATTAGACCTATATTTAAGTGCATACGTGGCTCCAATGAATTTGTCTTCTGGCATCACTTTTACCTCAAGTTGACTAGCCTAATTATACAAATTAACTCATCATATCTTCAAAAATTCATATCTCAACAATGGCAAACCAAAATTAGATGATTATCGATGCATTGGATTGATATCGCCATCTACTATCATCCTCATCCATCACATGTCCCAATCTCGTCATGGTTTTGGCACAAACATCGATGGGTGAAAAACCCCAAGCTTGGGTTTCAAGCTAGCAAGGCCACTTGTGGAACTCATTCCTTCAAACCCTCAGTCCGCAAGGCTTGGAGTACCTCCAAAAATACGAAAATCAACAAATATTAGGTTGGTGAGTTGGATGTATATAACAATTAGGTTTATAAGCAAGATTCATTTTCGTACAACTGTGTACATGTGTATATGCATATATGGATTTTGGAGCTAGATTTGGAGGGACATATATGCTATTTTGGAAAAGTGGCTAGAGGGTCAAGATTTTAAATATTTTACATATTTATATATTAAAGATACAAAGGATATATGCATAGCCCAATCCATGGAAAAGAGTATGCAAATAGTGCAACACCATGGTGATAGAAAATGATTGTTTTTGTCAGTGTTGGGGAAAAGCGAATATGGAGCCTAAATGGATTTAGGGACTGCCACATGGTAGAGAAAGGCCAACTGAATTTAAAATGTGTATATTTTCCTAAGAGAGGTAGAGGGAGTCATTATGGATTTGATACTTTATTGTATCCAATTTTAGTCTAATTAGGTATGGTGAAACTAGTTAGTGAGCCTTGTGCATGGAGTTCTAGGCTAGTTGGAAGGTATTTCGATTTATGGCTGGAAAGGTGTCGAGAGAGTAGTAAGAGCCCTTGCAAGCCCATGATTACACTGTCTCTATGACTGGATGTAACAAAACCCTAAAGGTTTTCACCATTAAGAGATTAACAAGGCATAGAGGATGGGTGTGCCACTAATGCATGTTTTGGAGAGTGGGAGCCTATGGTTGGGGTAGTGCTTGTTGGATGGGTATGTTGTTCAATAGTATGTCTTTCTTATTTTTTTCTACACCATTCACTATGGAGTTATATCCCTAGTGGTGAACCGCGTGCAACCAATTTCTTATTTCGTTCTAAATAATTGTTCATGTTTTTCATGTGATTTTATATTCAGTTAATGAATGTGTGTTGGAAACCCTAATTTTCTAGATTATATGCAATGCTATCATTAATAATGCATCAATAGTTAATAATGTTCCATTGTGAAATTATATTTTATGGTGTATAATGGTTTCTAGATGTGAATTTTGTATTTATGTATTTTGAACATACATCCCCATATATTCTGATGCAATTCTCCTTTATGAAGTTAAACATTGGCATTATGATTGGTTTGGCTGTGCTAGAATTTCCCAATCAGGGGTTGGGGACATAACACCATTTTTGTTGTTCAATCTCAAACCCTAATAGTTTCTTGGTCTTACTTCTATTCTAAGAATTTTAATTTGTTATCAATCTTTGGCTCTAACTCCATTTTATTTTTTGCTCTCTCCTTTCTAATAGATGTATATGATCATAGAGGGGGTTTAGGGTGAGCTTGTTGAGAAACACCTTGCTTGCTTGAGGTATTGCTATATAGTATGAAGTGGTAGTAGTTGAAATCTAATATTATTTTTCATTGGCATTAAAATTGCAATTAAATAGAAAATATCAACCAAAAATATTAATTCTTATTAAAAATGAAATTAAATAAAAAATATCATGAATATAAGTATAAACTAAAATTCACATGGATATTGAAACCATGGTGTTAGAAATTGCCATGTACATTGAAATCAACACATTCATTTCATTGTAATTTTTTCATCACTAAACATTATTTGTTACAGATCTGATATGAAATTATAAGATAATAGAAATAAACCCAATAAATAACGAGATCTAAATATAGATAGAAATGCTTCTTTATTAATCAAACCTTAAGGTAGGGCATCATCATACATTCACTCCTTAAGGAAGGAGAACACTTCGCAACCCATATGCTTGTTCATACAATAATCCTTGACATCTCTCAATGGGGAGTCTCTAGCCTCTATATAGGCCTCATACATACAGTACCATGGGTCATTACCATGGTTCCCTCAATACCATCTATCTAATACCATGGGCTTATTACATTATTGCTAACTACTTGTGGTCCCTTACATGATATGGGATAATGACCTTATCTATTACTATGGCCCATCCCATTATTACTTTATTCCCTTGGGTATTTCCCTTTTTACCCCATATTATCCCCCCTAGGTATACTACATTCCACCCCCCTTAACATGTTTCATCCCCGAAACATGGGAAGAACACAAATAATAAGATCTACTCAAAAGAGTAGTCCACTGGTACCATGCGCGTGTATCTAGCCATCCAAGAGAAAGATGAACCCTTGATCTCGCTGGTGCCTCATTCGCTTGAGATGGAAGTTGACACTTGCGGCTCTTCTATGTTGATGTGTAGTAGGTCAATCGTTGCTCCTCTCTATCTGTCATGCCGGGGTTGTTGTCCTTATGGCTAATTTGTTGCCATCTTGTTGGTTGTTTTCTTGCAGGGTGATGTAGGTGGTGATATGATAAAGTTTTAACTCATGGTGTCTTTTTCTTTAATTCACCAATTAATGGAGCCTGATTGGTAGTTGGTACATGTTGTGGAATTTTTTTTGTTTCTTATCTTCCAATATTACTTCAATAACTGAGTCTTCATCTGATATATCTATACCTGTAATAGTTTCTACTTCAACTTCCTTGGAATCTACCGATTTTTCTTATATCTGGTTTGATGTTTTTGATTGGTTGTAAACCATCAAGGCTCATCATCTGATGTGTAATTGTCATTAGAGCTTTGTGCTTTTGTCTCCATAGTCTCTGCTTGGGTCTTAATGGAAATATCCTACAATGTAATTTTCTTCTTTTTATACCAAAGCTTCAGGAATTTCTTCTACACATTAATATTGACAGTACCCACCACTTCCATCCAAGGGTATCCCAAAACAACATCCACATTATTTGTATCTGAAGCATAAAAATTAGAATGCAATACATACTTGTCCATAGAAATCTTCAAATATTTATAAACTTGCACCTCCTCATTATTAACCTGTGTGTGCTCCATTTGTTTTGTTGGGACTTGCAATTTTTTGCCAAATTGACATTTATAAGATTCTGCTTGCAACAAGGATTTATAGACACAATGATCTTCTCCTTCTGAAGCAATCCATGAACCTGCAATAAGGAGATACCAGTAGGAAATAACCCCACATGTTTCTCATTATCTTGTTTTCTGGCATGAGACCATCTGTCTAAAACTAATTTTTCAAAATCTTCATCTGAAAGGTTGTAGAACTTGTTTTTGTTCAGTAATTCCCACCATGTGGCCACCTCATCTGAAAAATGAGCCACTACCAAAAATCTCCAATGTTGTGCCAATACTGACATTTTTGTTTTTATGTATTCTTGAATAGTAGGATCATTATCTTTTCGTGTAAAATATAGAATCACCATGAAGAGGGTTTGGGAAAAATTTATTTACTAGGCGAAAATTTGAAATTGTCACAGTTTAGTCAATATTGCTTAGAATCCCTATTATGACATGTTTTTGGAATTGGAACAAGCATTTTTCATCTATTTATGTGATAGAAATCTCGATCTAGCTATCGGAATTTCCGATTCGCACTGCACTTGTCCCACCGTCATAAATTTTTTCTAAAAAAATAGCTTATTTTAAATCAGCGATATCTCTCTCATCCATACTCCAATTTGACAGATTTCTTTTTTGAAGTGGGCTATTTTTTCACAAAAAATCTAGATCTGTAATTATATTCTATAGATTTTTCACCAGAACATACAGATCTGCGCCACAAAATTTCTGCCCTGAAAAAATGTCTGCAACCCAACTGATTTTTAAATCCGCAATATCTCCCTCATTCAGATTCCAATTCCAATGATATTTTTTTTCAAATTGGGTATTTCTTCACAAGGAACCCAGATCTGCAATTATATTCTAAAAATTTTTCACCAAAATGTATAGATCTGATTTTCAAACACGCCAACCCAAAAAATGTCTGCAACAGTACTGATTTTTAAATCAGCAATATCTCCTTCAACTGGACTCCAATTCGGTTGTTTTTTTTCAAATTGAAT
This sequence comes from Pinus tabuliformis, assembly GCA_031772625.1. NCBI lineage: Eukaryota > Viridiplantae > Streptophyta > Pinopsida > Pinales > Pinaceae > Pinus > Pinus tabuliformis. Next base: position 968,309,235 of record CM062812.1, read on the forward strand.
ATTTTTTCACCAACCCAGATTTGCAATTAGATTTTGCATACTTTTCCAAATCATACAGATCTGGTATGCAAACTCATCGCCCCGAAAAATGTCTGCAACATCACTGATTTTTAAATTAGTGATATCTCCATCTGGACTCCGATTCAGGAGTTTTTTTTTCAAATTGGGTATTTTTCACAAAAAATCCAGATCTGCAATTAGATTTTGTAGATTTTGCAACAAAACATACAAACATGATCTACAAACTCGTCGCCCCAAACAATTCCTACAAAAATAAAAATAAAAAATTATCTGCTTTGCTCAAGAAAGTGATTTGATACCACTTGTTATAGATCTAACCCAGAAATATATGATAATAGAAATAAACCCAACAAATAGCACCCAAAATAACAAGATCTGAATATAAATAGAAATTCTTCTTTATTGATCAAACTCTTAAGGTAGGGAAACACCATACATTCTCTCCCTAAGGAAGGAGAACACTCCATAAGCCATATGCGTATTCATACAATATTCCTTGACATCTCTCAATGGGGAGTCTCTAACCTCTATATAAGCCTCATACATACAATAACACGGGTCATTACCATGGTTCCCTCAATACCATCTATCTAATACCATGGGCTTATTACATTATTGCTAACTACTTGTGGTCCCTTACATGATAGGGGTTAACTACCTTATTTATTACTATGGCCCATCCCATTATTACATTATTCCCTTGGGTACCTTCCTTTGTACCCTGTATTATCCCCCCTAGGTATACTACATTATTACTTTACTTGTATTCAACTTATTCCTGGTGTCAGTTTTAAAGTATAATTCTTAATAATATGAACTGTGTTCTCAATAAACTAACAAAAATGAATAAATTGAAAATGATTAGATTCATCTCAAACATACACATATACATAATATTGATCATCTACAAAATGGTGTCACTAAGGAAATTGAGTAAATATATATCTAATGTCAGACATACATATACATAATTTTGATTATCTATAAATTTGGTATTATTTTCCATTATTAAAACTATCTCATATCGATTTTAATCTTACCCTTGTCAAACATCTAGAAAGAACAAACCTGTGGTACTATAAACTATTCAAAAATAGTTCTATACTTTAAAATAGTTCTACACTTTAAAATAGTTCTACACTTACAAAATTTCAACTCCTCTTAAGAGTTTGTATTTCAACCATATAATAGGTATGAGTTAATATAAATTAAATAACGAATCAATTGCATCAAGTGGCTCCAATGAATTTGTCTTTGCGCACGACTTTGACCTCAAGCCAACTAGCCTAATTAGACAAATTAACCCATCATAGCTTCAAAAATTCATATCACTAAAAAGAAAAATTAGAACTAGACAATTATCAATGCATTGGATTCATCTTGTCATCTACTATCATACTCATCCATCACATGTTGTAATATCATCATGTTTTTGACCCAGACATCGATAGGTGCAAAACCATAAGCTTGGCTTTCAAGCCAACAAGGCCACTTGTGGAACTCATTCCTTTAAACCCTTAACCCTCAAGGCTTGGAGTACCTCCCAAGCTATGAAAATAATAGATATTAGGTTGGTGAGTTGGATGTATATAACGATTACTTTGATGAGCAAGATTCATTTTTGGAGACATGTGTACATGTGTATATGCATATATGGATTTTGGAGCTACCTTGAGGGACATATATGTTATTTCGGCAAAGTGGCTGGAGGGTCAAGATTTTAAATATTTTACATATTGATATATTAAAGATATAATGGATGGATGCATAGCCCAATCGATGGAAAAGGGTATGCAAATAGTGCAACTCCGTGGTGATAGGAAATGGGTGTTTTTGTTGTGTTGGGGAAAAGGGAACATGGGGCCTAAATTTCTTGAGCGAGTGCCACATGGCATAAAAGGACCATACATATTTAAAATGTCTATATTTTCCTAATATAGATAGAGGGGGTCATTATGGATTTGACACTTTATTTTATCCCATTTAAGACTAATCAACTATGGTGCAACCCATTTAAGACTAGTCAACTATGGTGCAACTCGTTAGCTAGCCTTGTACCTGGAGTTGTAAGCTAGTTGGAAGGTATTTTGATTTATGGCTTGAAAGGTGTCGAGAGAGTAGTAAGAGATATTCGAAGCCCATGATTAGACTGTCTATGACTAGATGTAACAAAAACCTAAAGGTGGGAACCATTGAGAGATTAGCGGGGCATAGAGAAGGGGTGTGTCACTAGTGCATGTTTTGAAGAGCGAGAGCCTATGGTTGGGGTAGTCTCTATTGGATGAGTACATTGTTTGATAGTATGTGATTCTTATTTGGTTTCTACACCATTGACTGTGGAGTTGTAGCCCTATGTGTGAATCATGGTTGAGATTGATGAATCGTAAGGGCTATGTGTTATAGACATTTTTGGGCACTGCAACCCCAATCAAACATGTCCATAAACCAAGGGCTACTAAGTCCCTAAAAGTGTTGCTTCACACCATAAAAGAACAACGTTAGCTGATTACATCATCTCCTAGAATTTCTCCACAGAAAACTACTTAGAACTAGTCAAAGCTGGACCATACAGACTGCCGAGTGCAGAGGGTGCGATCCATCTCACCTGCCCAGTGAAAAGGGTGCAATGCATACTAGAAAGCCCTTCTGTAGGGTATGATGGGTGAGAGTAGACAAATGACAAAGACATTTTTTAAGGTGGATCGTCATGGAATCTTCCAGAAACTTCTCCTGTGACACTTGCCTCTCTGAATTCGCCCAGGGATGAGTAAGAGATCATCAATCTCTCAGCGGAATCAAGAACTACCAAAGAGAGGACACTAATCAAAATCCCAGAAGCTGACTCAACCCCCTACAATCATCTATATATGGATCCCTCATCCCAAAGATCCAGAGGCTGGAATTTTGTATCTTGTAAGGAAGTGCTGTTGGTTTCCTGGTGGAATATCATAGTGTTTGGTGATCTAAGCTTTTCATGAGGTGAAAGAAGGGCTTTCATGCTGGAGGATGACGACGATGGGTCAGAACAATTGGTTGTAATCCTCTTTGCTATTCTTGATATTAACAAAGCTATTCAAGTTTTCCTCCACATTCTTGTATGTTTGATGATATATGCATTTGTGTGGTCAATATATATCTAGTCCTATATTGTTTATGATTGTAGATCTATGTTCTTCGATAGTATTATGCTTCCTTGATTCCACATGTGCTCTTTGAAGTTGGATAGACGAAGGAAAATTAGCAAGGGTCTGTTAGAAGGGAGAGGAACCAAGCAAGGAACTAAGCACAAGACTGAGGTTGGTGTCCTTTGTTCCCCTCTTATCTACTTCTCAGAAAGGAAAGTGAAAATAGTTTTATTTTGTTTGTTTCTAAGACAGCTACGAGTATTAGTGGGACTAGTAGCTCCGAGTGGACACTAGATTTCCTGATAAAAAAATGGCGACTCCGCTGGGGAGTGAATAGATTGTTTTCTTGTCTATATTTTTTTGTTTTATAAACTTATAGACGGAGCCTAAAGTTAAGCCAGATAAGCTTCGAACTGCATTTTCTATGCAAGTGCAAAGTAGTTCAATACTGCTTCAGTCTATCTCCGGGTTTTGTTTATAAACTGAACAGTTGATTTGCAAACTTTCTAATTGCCCTAGTGGTGGCTCTAGTAACCTCATTAGATCAACCCTCGTGATTTATATTTACTGAACATCATTAGCTCAGCCTAAATCCCTGAACTGAGCTACAAATTGTGACCTGGAACCCACTTGAAGTCTCGTCCCTGGACCATCGCACTTTCTCCTCTTGGGAATCTGGATGCATCACACCTCCCATGTGCAGTAGGTGCGCTGATCAGACAAGACCTCTTCTTCCCTTAGATTTTGGCTTCTGTGTTCACTCTCTTCAGCTTTATTCAGGAGTTTTGTTGTCTGTGATCAGTATACCACTATAGAAACTCTCTTCCTTTCCATCATTCCACCTCCATTGTGCAAAGAACTATGAATGTTTTTATGTATTGTGTGCCATTTTAAGTTCTGTTTTACAAGAAGTAGCATAATCAAACTATCGTCTTTTGATTTGAAAGTGTTGCAAGTGTTGTTTTCAGTCAAAGAAAATAATTCTATTGTTCTTGATGGTCGATTATATAGTTACTCTTGTATTTGATTTGAATTAGTAGTTTTTCAAGTGTCGAAAGCAGTTTTCAATTCAAAATAGCAAAGTGTCGTCATTATCTTCCTTTCGTTTTTGAAGAGAAATTTGTTAGTACTTTCGCTTTGAAAAGATAATTCAGATTTGTACCTAGCATTCTTCTTGTCATTCACACATTAAGAAAGCTGAAAACAATTACATGCATGTGCATTTGCATTTAGACTGCTTGTTGGTTTGATTTAGGATAGTGCATATAGTGTGTGCTCTTTGCTCTATGTTGAAAGAATATCATCTCTCTTTCTTTAGTAGCTAGGATTTTCATTGCAAAAAGAAGATTAAATGATTGTTTATCATCTTAGATTGCATTTTAGGAATTGTATATCTACATCATGCAGTGAACCTGAAAGGAAAATTTCTTAAGAAAGATCAACTGTAAAATAAATTCAATGAACATAAAAACGCTTTGGAACCTAATGCACAACATCTAGAAGTCTAGGCTAGGGACGTATTTTGGCGTTGTAAATCTTTGTAACTGTCACTTTCATTGTTGGTTGGGTGATTCCTCCTATTTGAGATGACAAATGCTAGTACGGACTTGTGCTCCCACGTACCGTCGAGTATATATTGGGAGACCACAATAGGCTATATCCTTTATCCATCGAAAGCCGTGTCTGCCACCCTATCGATCGCAATGCACTGAGCACATCATTCGGGAAGATTGATTACTGTACCGTAAAAGGAATTCTGCAGTTTTGCGATTGGTCTGGTAATCCCTCTATCTAGATTTCCAGAGTAGTCTCTTTCATTCCTTTTCAGACTCCTTAAAGGAAGAGGTCCATCTAAGCAATTGTCACTTCAGGCTCATTAAAAATCGAAGGCGACTAGAGTCATATTTTTTTTTTCTCGACTCTTAAAAATTAAAAAAACAAGTTCTGTCAAAGTGTCTAAAATTCATTTAATTCGGAACATTTTTCCCCTTTATTTTTAGTTGATTGAGTAATCCGTAATCATGGAGGAAAGTCAATTGAAACCCCGTCGTTCGCAGAGACTTACGAGTCAACCGTCTTTGTCTCCAGAATGAAAACTGTTCCGGACATAGCAAACTCATTTAACCAGTTAAAAGTCCCCTGGTCTAGTTGGAACAAGTGTTCTAGCAACCTCGGAGACTCCGGTTACTCCAAACATTTCTGGTACCCCCGCCCTTACATAAGAAGTTCCACAGCCACTAGAGGACAGTAGAACTGATCCTAGTATACCTGAACTAGCTCCATCTACAGCTGATTCAGAAGGTGCTATTCCCCAAACATTTGTTGCTGCAGAATCTATACCTTATTCGGCACTGGAAATATTTTACGGACCTGACAGTCTACCTCTTCCACCTAGTTTGATTTCTATAGAAGAGATTGTGGAGGATCCACCATCTAATACTCCATCGCATTTTGGAGTTCGGATCACTCTATATCCTTCTTCATCAGAAATTAGTCTACCATTATCGAAAGTTCCTATAGAATCACTAGGAAATCTTTTGGATATACTAGATATGTCTGAACAACCGTCGACATCTAGGACTGTGTCATCTCACACAGCAATGGCAGAACTTCCTGCGGCCACTCCAACAATGTTCGCCAGTGTACCATCTGTCACAACTAGCTCTCAATCACTGGATGGAATCCATCCAGGGGCTGTTTCAACAGTATGGTTTGTTCCTGTTTATTCATCCAGAATAATATCTGGAATCTTTTATGTTGAGTCTCAGCAACTTGATCCTTCGCAATGTCAATTTGGGTAGTCCGGTCCTCAAAGGAAAATAATTCCCTTAAGCACTCGATTACCACTATATGGGGGGCAATATGCCCTTTCATTGTCTCCTTCGGGAGGTCAAACATACGAGAGTTCGCGACAGAATTCAGGTTATGCTGGAATTACATCCAGTGGTTGGATGCCAATACTTCCTCAACAACCAAGAGTTGTACACTCAATGCAACAGAGTCTGCCTATGTCAAATATCCCCACTACACCGGCTATTGTTATGGTGTCGCAAGTACAAGCGTTACCTGTTGTATGCCAACCTCAAGTCTCTCAAGTCGCAATCCAATAGCCTCTTGTCCATGCGATGCCACCACAATCGTCAATTAGTGGCTCCTTAACTGGAGTGACCCAGGCTCAAACAGGTACCATTACCCCTCATCTTGGTCAAACAACCAGTATTGGACAACATCACATGTTCTCACAACCATGGCTGGTGCAATATCAACAACCACAATTCCAACAATTTTACCAAGGATCTAAGCACCAAGTCTTTGCAAGTAATGGGCAGCCATATATACAAAATGGTCAACATCAACCATTTCATAATGGTTATTTCCATCAACCTTACCAAAGTTATCATCATCAAATGCACTATGCTAGTATACAAAGACCCACTGCTCAGGAAATCCCATCTTATCTTGGGTATTCTTCGCCAAACCTGAATCAACAGTTGCCCTCCGTGGCAACTTTAGAGTTACTAGATCTAAATCGGCTAACAAATGATCCAATCGCTTACGCCCCTTGGTGGCCAGCGATTCCTCATAAACTTCCGTCAAATATTCCTAAATTTAGTGGAAATCTGGGTGAAGACCCCTCGAATCATGTGATGACCTTTCACCTGTGATGTTCATCTAACACTCTAAATGATGATTTAATCAAGCTTCGCCTTTTTCAGCGAACATTCATTGGTCCGGCAGTAAAATGGTATATTGAATTTCCTAGAGCTTAGTTTGATAACTTCAGTACCCTAGCCACAACCTTTTTAACCCATTTTCAGTTACCCATAAGGTATGAAACGGGAACAAAGCTTCTTGCCAATTTCAAGCAAACAACGGCCACTCACATATCCAATCATATTCATGAGTGGTGACGTTGTCGTAGAATGGTAAAAACATATGTTCCTAATAAGATGTTGGCTAAATGGTTTATTAAGTCGTTGTTACCTTCTATTACGGAAGATGTGGCAAAGGGAGGAGTCGTCACTGAAGAGCAAGTAATTGCTCGTGCACAATATCTAGACTTGATCTATACTCAGTCTGGCACGTTCTACAATAAAATACCTGATGCTCCTAGACCAAAATTTTTCGTTCCTCCCTCTCCTAAATCAAACAAAGACTCTCATGCTGGGGATGGTGTGATAGGAACGACCAACACAAAAACCGTAAAGGCTAAGTTGAAAAAGGCCCATATAGTTTTAGGTCAAAATGAAAATGAAGAACTTTTCGCCTCAGAAGTAAATGCCGTATCGACTGACAAAGGCAAAGAAACCAAGCAACCAGTAGGAAAGAAGAAAAAGAAAGGGAAAAATAAGAAACAGGAGGAGTCGTCCCATGAAAAATCTTTTGCAAACCCTTCTGGAGATAGGAAACCAAATCGTCCATGCCTTATATGTGATGAGGTTCATTGGACAAGAGAATGTTTATATAAGGCCAAGCTTAGAAAATTATTCAAGAATTCAAAAACTATTGACTGATCCGTTTCCAAATTCAGGAACAAATCTGGTTGCTAGTGACAATGCTTCCTCGTCCCAAGTGGTAATGTTGTCGGTTTCAAAGTAGCAAAATGATGCTTTGATATCAACAAGGAATAAAGATTAATGGAATCCACAACTATCGGAAAACAAGGCTAATGATCAACCTAGTAGTTCGAAAACAACTTCAACCGAAGTTGTGCCACCCATCATTCCTGAACTAATGATAAAGCCGCCAAAGGGAGTAGTACACAAATTGAAATTTAATCCTCATGCCAGAGGAGCACAACATTATAATATAGTGGAGGATCTAGCCCAATCGCCATCCGCTATGTGGACACTTGAGGTACTGCAAAATTTCCCCTCCCAAAAGCAGGATTTATTATCAGCAATAGGTGGGAGTGACCCAACGGATTCCAATCTTGTGTCCTTTAATCACAAAGGATATGACCCTCAGTTACCAGCTCAACTAGCTTTCCTCATTCAAGTTAAAGCCCTCAACAAAACCGTTCATCGAATAATTATTGATGAGGGGGCATCTACATGTATTATGTCAATGAGTTGTTGGAAAAATTTAGGATCTCCACCCTTGTCGCGATCTTTGAAGACACTAAAAGAATTTGATGGATGAACATACACCCCATATGGGATTTCAAGTAACTTGCAAGTCGAACTAGGGGGCAAAACAATAGAAATAGATGTTGAAGTAATGGAAAGAAACCTCGATTACAACATCCTACTGGGAAGGCCCTAGATATATGCTATGGCAGCCGTTCTGTCGACCTATTTCAGGAGGATTGCATTTCCCTTTCAAGGGGGAATTACAATCGTCAACCAACAAACAATTCTCCCCAATAGTTCACAAGTTACGGGAAGCATTTCGATGATCCATGGAAGCCCTCATTCGCTTCAAAATATTGGAGTAGGCCTACTAAAAGACACTATATTAATGGGGATTGTTGCCCTACCGCCTCCAATCAATCTGGCGGAAGTGGAAACGGTGGGAACCTACAATATGATATCTTCTATTCAAAAGATCTCTAAAAATGATATTAACATCGATCATCTACAGGTATTGCCTCCAAGCTCAATAGAAATCTTGTAGCAATCAATGTTTTCAGCATGGGAGGCAAACCCAAATCAATGCTCATTAAGCGTTTGGATAGATAGGTCTAAGGAATATGGTAACCCTTCAGATCCTTGGTCATAAGTACATTATACAGATGAAGGAATTGTTCAGTTAATAATGATTGATGGAGCACCATGGGAAGATTACCACCATCGTTCCCATCTTCTAGATTACAAAGAAGATACTCCTACTGACCTTCATCATCCCTCAGTTTTTGATTTTCTATCAAATACTGTAAACACGGTGGATTCTGAGTGAAACTTGTCCAATATTGAAGAGACTATCGCCATAAATATCTTGAACAAAATAGATGTTGTAGAGAATATTCATGTCGACAAATCTTGTTCTCCTTCAGAACTAGAAATATATCACGCTCTTTTTCGCGAATTCAGAGATGTCTTTGCTTGGTCGTATGATGAAATGCCAGGCATTGACTCGAGCATAGTTGAACACGAAATTAAGATGTATCCAGATGTCAAACCGATACGACAACAGCTACGACAGGTGCACCCCAAGAAAGCCACTGCCATCGAGGCAGAAGTTGAAAAACTTCTCCATGCTGGTTTTATTTACCCGGTTCCTCTAACCAATTGGGTATGGAATATTGTTCCTTTAATGAAAAAAAAGGAACGATTAGAGTGTGCATCGATTGTAGGGATGTAAATCAAGCTTGTCCGAAAGACAACTACCCTACACACTTCATTGACAAGATAATTGATGAATGCACTGGATGTGAAATCTTTTCATTTATGGAGGGATTTTCCGGGTATAATCAAATAAATATCTACCCACAGGACCAGTCAAAGACTACATTTATTTGTCCATGGGGCACATTTGCATATCGCAAGCTACCCTTTGGTTTAAAGAACACAGGGGCAACATTTCAGAGGGCAATGAATTATGCCTTCCATGACATCAAAAACATCATTCAACCATATCTTGACGATCTTCCGGCTCATTCGTGAAAGTAGACCGGTTATCTGCAGCATTTGAGAGCGATATTTCTATGTTGCCGATACTACAAGATATGACTCAATCCACACAAATGTGTGTTCTGTGTTAGTTTTGGTTGTTTACTTGGCTTTGTGGTCTCAAAGGATTGAATTCATCTCGACCCATGTAAGGTTCAGGAAATCATTAATTTGCCTCGACCTTCAAATTTGTTTCAACTTCAGAAACTCCAAGGGAAAGAAAAATTTCTAAGGAGGTTCATTCCAAATTACGCCGAACTTGCTAAAGGTTATACTCATCTATTGAAAAAAGAATTACCATACGTCTGGGATCAGGTCGCGCAAGCTTCCTTTGATGCTTTAAAGGAATCCCTAATAAAAGAATCATTAATGTACACTCCTGATTATAAAAAATACTTTAACCTATATCTGGTTGTAGCAGATACGACCATCGCAATGGTTTAAGTTCAAGGAGACAATGGAATTAAACATCCTATATATTATTTGAGTAGAAACTTAAATGATACAGAAAGAAAGTACTCCTACATTGAAAAGCTAGCTCTCGTAGCTGTTCAAGTGATACAAAGATTTCGACACTATGTCCTCTTTTGAAAAACTACCATTTTGTCAGATTGCAACCCCATGACTTATATATTGTCACAACAGTTGTTGGGGGGCAAATATTCAAAATGGATAGGAATTCTACAAGAGTTTGATATGGAATTTATAAAATCCAAATCGAAGAAATCCCTGGTTTTCATGGAGTTACTATGTGATCTCCCATCATCGTCCAACGATGTAACATCAGAAGAAGCGATTGTGGACGAATATTTGTTTCTGATATCTTCAAGAAATCTGTGGTATAGAGACATAATAATATATCTCCAAACCCAAATATATAGGTCTAATACCTCCTGCTCGGAACAACGATGCATTCGATACCGAGCAAAAGACTACATGATTGTTGATGATACAATTTACCATCGTGGTGTCGATACAGTTTTGAGTTGGTGCCTCACCCACGAGGAGGCCGAAAAAGTCCTGAATTATTTCCATTCAAGCACGTGTGGGGGGAATCAATCTTGTTATGCTATGACGCAAAATATTTTACGAGTAGGATACTTCTGACCAAAAATGTTCAAAGACTGGATAACCGTAGTCAGAAGTTTCCATGCATGTCAAATCTTTGATCGAAAAACAAGAATACCAACCACACCTCTGCAACCAGTAGTTGTTTTTGGGCCATTTTCCAAATGGGGCATAGATTTCATGACATCTAACCCCACCTCGGCGAGGGGGCACGGGTATATCATAGTCACAGTAGACTATTTTACCAAATGGGCCAAGGCGATGCCTACATTAAACAACTGTGGCAAAACGGATGCCCTCTTATTTTTCAATCATGTAGTCTCCAGATTCGGAATTCCATAGGCCATAGTCACAGATCATGGATCACATTTTCGTAATGACATGATGGTTGAATTGGCTTCCAAATTATGGCTGTCCCATGATAGCTCTACTCCATATTATCCGCAAGCCAACGAACAAGTTGAGGCAATCAACAAGGTCCTGAAGCGGATGCTGCAAAGGATGATTGGATTCCACAAAAGGAGTTGGCACCTGATCCTGTACTCAGCCTTGTTGGCATACTAGACATCCGTGAGGAATGCAACCGAGTTTACACCCTTTCAACTGGTGTATGGCCTGGAAGCAATCTTACGAGTTCAGTGTGGAATCTCGTCCCTTAAACGCGTGGTCGACCTTCTCCCTGGAACTTCAGAAGAAGAGGCTCGTTTCTGGGAACTAACCCAATTGGATGAAAACTGTCGTGATGACACTTTGGCTAATGAAGCACATAAGAAACGAGTCAAGCCGCAGTTCGACAATAATTTCAAACGCCATGTCTTCTCAGAAGGTGACCTAGTCTTACTTTACGACCAGGAATCCGATAAATTGGGAGTAGGTAAATTCAAGTCTTTATGGATGGGCCCCTATATTGTTAAGCGTGTGTTAGCAAAAGGAGCCTACGAGTTAGTGGATTATGATGGGATTCCATTGGAGAAACCCCACAACGGGTTGTACCTTAAGCATTACTATGGTTGACTCAAGATAGTGACCCCTATGCTTTTGTTACATTTTTGTTTTCGCTAAGGGTAATTGTTTTGGTTAAGCGATCCACTTTTACGTTTGCTGCAGATGCCGGACCTATTGGAATCATTTGTTGGATATGCCGACAGAGCGAGTTGTACTTCACGGAACCTATCTTCTGTGGCCTGGGCCATCTTCGATCCAAGCGCTGAGTTAGTGAGTTTCAGAGGGGTATGTATTGGTGGGTCAACAAACAATATTGTTGAATACAACATGTTGATAGAGCTCCTCTCTGATGCCATTACGCGTGGCATACGGCGACTCGTCGTCAGGCTAGACTCACAACTCGTCATCCTACAACTCACTGGTATCTACTCCGTACAAAATCCAGCTATCTATCGCATGTTCCTAAGGGTCAAGATTTTGGAAGGCCAGTTTGATTCTATTCAATATTAGCATATTTCCAGAAACTTAAACACATTAACAGACTCGTTGGCAAATTATGTGTTAGATAGACATTTGCAACATTTATAAAAGAAGAATTTCATCAAATATTTGCATCGAGATCACGTAACTCAACCAAAATAAATCTCCGAAGATCAAAAATATATGTTAGATTTTAAGCTTCTGTGGAAGTTTTTTGTAGTGTAATGATCCGGATTATCCACAGTTTCTAGTTCATTCTGCCAACGTTTCAAACCCTAAAGGGGGTCCATCATCAAGACAAATCAGATAGAATATGAGTGAAAGATTATTGAGAGAAGAGACCTTGCGACCTGGATATAAATAAACAAGAACCCTAATTTTATAAAGGCCGACACATGATTCATTGCAGGTTCGCAATTCTCCTCTCAATTTTTATCCTCAGGATTTCGAGAAGATAGATCCCCTTCCATGTTTCCCCTCTGTACAGGGAAGTTATGTTATATTTTAAGCTTCTGTGGAAGTTTTTTGTAGTGTAATGATCCGGATTATCCACAGTTTCTAGTTCATCCTGCCAACGTTTCAAACCCCAAAGGGGGTCCATCATCAGGACAAATGAGATAGAATATGAGTGAAAGATTATTGAGAGAGAAGACCTTGCGACCTGGATATAAATAAACAAGAACCCTAATTTTATAAAGGCTGACACATGATTCATTGCATGTCTGCAATTCTCCTCTCAATTTTTATCCTCATGATTTCGAGAAGACAGATCTCCTTCCATGTTTCCCCTTCATACAGGGAAGTTATGTTAGATTTTAAGCTTCTGTGGAAGTTTTTTGTAGCGTCTTCCCTATACGGAGGGGAAACATGGAAGGAGATCTATCTTCTCGAAATCCCGAGGATAAAAATTGAGAGGAGAATTGCGGACCTGCAATGAATCATGTGTCAGCCTTTATAAAATTAGGGTTCTTGTTTATTTATATCCAGGTCAAAAGGTCTCTTCTCTCAATAATCTGTCACTCATATTCTATCTGATTTGTCCTGATGATGGACCCCCTTTGGGGTTTGAAACGTTGGCAGAATGAACTAGAAACTGTGGATAATCCAGATCATTACACTACATCAATATATATATATATATATATATATATATATATATATATATAACTATTTATGGTTCATACATAATGTTTTGTAACCAGGACAAAATTGGTCAAATGACCCAAAACTAAAAATGCTAGGGGACACCCTAGTCTAATGATGCTGGTGATAACACGTCACCGCCTATGCAATCATGTGTAAAAGCCTAGTCCATTGACTCGGCACGCCAGTAGTATGTTGCTGCAACCTCAGAGGCAGCTCGTCAGTCCTCACATCCGGAATACCGAGAGTGAGGCCTTCGATCTGATCTTGTAATGTTGAAAGAGTCTCGGCAACATCAAGGTTGTGAAGGATAGCCCTCCCCATAGCCTCTCCTACTGGAGCGGCAGCTTGTACTCTTAGACGTACTGCTAGATGAACTGGTCCAATATCTACATGAGAACATCAGTTTTGATTAGTCCTGATAGAAGAAAGAACAAGAAAATTATAACAAGAAATGATAAACAAAGGTATGGTCAGAGTATTTACTGATAGCACCCTACTTCTCACCAGCCGGCAACACCAAATCTGGGTCACCCCAGAAATCCATACCAACATATGGATACTCGGAAAAAACCATCTCCTGACGGTTGAACCACTTGAAGAAGGTATCAGAAAAGGAAACCTCGGACTGACTAGCATGTCAGGGCATAAGGTCGACCCACCTCTGCATCCGTGGCTCAGTAGGTGGAGGTAAGCCAAGTGAAATGTACCACGGATGCATCAGTGGGGTATTTTCCAAGGAAAAAGCAGTCAAAATAGAACCATAGCCGAAGTTTTTGGATTTTCCATTTTTTACCTTGGTCAATTGTTCTTTCATCACAGGGAGTACTGCATCACACCAGTTGAACACCTTTGGTTCAAGGCATTCCAAGGCATACTGCATATAGGACCTATTAGCCACGTGAAGAGCCGCACTACCAGCCAGTCTAGAAAAAGTGAACAGAATGGTCCTCAAGGACCAACCATTGAAATCTTGGATGTTGATCTTGCCATCCCTACTCAGCTGAGATCCCTCTCTGTAATAACGGTAAATATAATCTCTCACGGATTCGCCCCCACGGGCAGAACCTGATAATGAAAGAGGGGCACCACACCTCGATAAACCGGTCAAAAAATAGATGTCCACGATAGTAAAGGGGATAGATTTTCCTTTGATCCAAAACACCTGGTTGGTAGGATCCCATGCATTAAGAAGATATTGCAACAAGTTGACTTTTTGCCTCATGCTAGAGATGCGAAGAAACTTGAACAAGCCACAATTCTGCAATGCAGTTACCATAACTGGATCATGTAAAGCAAGCATGTCCTCTTCTTCATGCTCACGTTCTCACCATGTAACAACCGTCTTGCTCCGATGAATCTATGCAAAAAAAGCAAGAGAAGAGTCAGGGTCCTGATTTGGAAAAAAACAGGCAAACATTCCATGAGAAAACAGTGCAAAAATTTCCCTTCTCGCGCCCATCACACCTTTCGATATAGGAAGGGCGTGATGGAGCCAGGGCGAATTTTTCAAACCCAAGAAGCTCAGAAAAATAGGGAAACATGCACAAAATTCAAAAAGGAAGGAATGCAACTAAAGAGCTCAGTTTTAGCTCCTACCTGGTCCAGACGGCGCCGAGAATCATCCACAGAATCTCTTGGAATCAGCTGGTGAAAAGAAAGGGGGAAAAGCACCTCCAGAGCTCCAACAAACAAAAGTTCAAATGAAATGGTAAAATGAGGGGTAAAACCCACTTTTAAATTACTTTTCACGTAATTCAAGTAAAATATTAGTGTTTTAACTCAGTTTTTAAACACATATAGTTCATTTCTAATCATTTTGATGAAGCAATTGAACAGGCAGTACAACCTTTGAAAGAACAAAGGGATTAACGGTGAAATTAAATCGATGACCATTATCACTAGCAGTTTTGATGCGAATTTCAAGCTCGTTAAAAATTAAACCTTAGCAATGAGCAAATGTTTCCACCAGAGTTTAAGCTCATTAAAAAATGAACCAATTTCCAGTAAATAACCATTGTGAATTCATTATCATCCGCTTTTGAGCCATGGTCGTGTTCTTACCATCACCTCCACTCTGTTTTAGCCGATCATTCGCCTCCATTTGATTGTTTACCCATTTTGAGGAACAACTGTGACGAGTGATCTCGTTAGCCATCCTTGTGACACTGCCGTGATTGGAAAATTCCAAACCTTACCTGGAATCAGCTGCTACCTGAAATTATCACTCATTCCTCAAAAGACGAGTCTCCTTTAAGCTCTTTTCATCTGACTCGTAAAATATGAAAATATTGCCGAGAAATTGGCCTCTCCAACTCGTTAAAGCGATCAGAAGTGTTATCCCTCCTCTAGATTTTAATCTTTTTGGACCTGAGGGATTATTACACAAAAAGATCGAGCACTTGTTTTGTTCGGCTCGTTAAAATTACCGAAAAATTCATCCCTTTCGTATTATTTTATACCTTTTCATACTTAAGGGATTATATGAAGAAAAAGGATTATTGGATTTTCCTTTACGTCCCTTTCAGACTCTCTAAAATTGAAAAGGACCGAGTTATCTTTGTCGTTAAACTCGTTAAAACCAAATAGCGACAAACTTGTCGATACAGACAAGAACGAGTTTCACTGTCGCTAGGCTCATTAAAACATAGCGACGAGTTTGCACGCAGGGAAAATTATAGAACAAGCATATGTTATCCTCCTCAATCTTGATAAAAATAAAGAGGTACTAGTCAAGAATGACTGCGCAAAAATTGGGAAGAAAACTTGAAGAAAATTTATTGGTAGCAAGTCGCTCCTGAACATGACACTTTCACTCCACATTCGAGTCGGGTTGGGTTATTCTATTCACCGGTCATATCACCATTGGTCCATCACAACATCCATATTTGGGGTTAACGCTACCAATCCATGTCAGTGTTGTCGGTATGTTCAAGGGAAGTAGCTCAGAGAATTCACCTGTGTCTCATCCGTTGCAATACATTCACACTCCATTCTTTCATGACCGCCACCCTGAACCCTGTATCATCAGATCGTTTTCACCTCCAAAATCATTTACTCCATTCCGTGTCATAGATCTGGGATTCATTAAGGCCCTCATATGACAGGTTGCTTCTTTTCAACATCAGCTCATTATCCAAGAAGTCAACTTAGGAACAACCCTTTCAGTACTTTGAAGCTTGCATGCCTTAATGGCAAGTTTCTCACTTCCGGCAACAGGTTTACATCAATGGCCTTCAACTGAAATATTTTGCGAGCTGTTTGATGCCAAGTCCCTTTTCACACCACAAGAATTGTACTGTAGTACCTTGAGGGTCATCATCATTATCGGTGATTCCTCTCGCGCCTGTTAACAACTTACATCATTGGCTGGTAATCAGGCGATGTCTTTCCATGTTCGACTCCAGAACATCTTTCACATGGATCAACTTGTACTCCGAGTGAAGATTAAACGAGTTTGAAGACCCCGGATCTAGTTTCATTCATCAAGGTTGTGATGTATTCAGGAAAATAAAAACATCAAATGTACATTGTTGCTGCATAGATGATCATTCGAACCAAAGGATGATGACTCTATCAGAATCATCATTCTGCCACACAAACGTTTGTCTGCCTTATGTACATGAAAATGAATTTATAAAGCTGAGCATGGGAATGCCCGCCTCAGCTAGATCATGAAAAATATTATGAAGATAATGTATTGTATTGTATCTTATTACAGGTCGCCTTCCAGCTCGAAAAAACTTCGTATCCTCGTGATAAAGCATTTCACCCGACATCAAAAGATTAACGACCTCATGCTTTACGGGGCAACTGTTATAGAAATTTTTGGGCACTGCAACCCCAATCAAACATGTCCATAAATATAGGGCTCCTAAGTCCCTAAAAGTGTTGCTGCACACTCTAAAAGAATAAGGTCAGCTGATTACATCGTCTCCCAAAAGTTATCCACAGAAAACTACTCAAAACTAGTCGAAGCTGGACCATACAGACTGCCCTGTGCAGAGGGTGTGATGCATCTCACCTGCCTAGTGAAAAGGGTCCAATGCATACTGGAAATCCCTTTTGTAGGGTGCGATGGGTGAGAGTAGACAAATGGCTAAGACAGTTTGCAAGGTGGATCGTCATGGAATCTTCCAGAAACTTCTCCTGTGACACTTGCCTCTCTGAATTCAGCCAGGGATGACTAAGAGATCATCAATCTCCAAGTGGAATCAAGAACTATCAGAGAGAGAAAACTAATCAAAATCCCAGAAGCTGACCCACCACCCTACAATCATCTATATATGGATCCCTCATCCCAGAGATCCAGAGGCTAGAATTCTGTATCTTGTAAGGAAGCGTTGTTGGTTTCTTGGTGGAATATCATAGTGTTTGGTGATCTAAGCTTTTCATGAGGTGAAAGAAGGGCTTTCATGCAGCAGGATGACACTGGGTCAGAACAATTGGTTGTAATCCTCTTTGCTATTCTTGATATTAATAAAGCTATTTAATTTTTCCTCCACATTCTTGTATGTTTGATGATATATGCATTTGTGTGGTCAATATATATCTGGTCCTATATTGTTTATGATTCTAGATCTTTGTTCTTCGATAGTATTATGCTGCTTTGATTCCACAGGTGCTCTTTGAAGCTGGGTAGACGAAGGCAAAGCAGCAAGGATCTGTGAGAAGGGAGAGGAACCAAGCAAGGAACTAAGCACAAGACTGATGTTGGTGTCCTTTGTTCCCCTCTTATCTACTTCTCATAAGGAAAGTGAAAATAGTTTTAGTTTGTTTGTTTCTAAGAAAACTACGAGTCTTAGTGGGACTAGCAGCTCCGAGTGGACACTAGATTTCCCGATAAAACTATGGTTGGGTGGAATGTGGTTAACATGCAACCAATTTCTTATTTCATTCTAGATAATTGTTCATGTTTATCATGTGATTCTATATTAAATCAATGGACGTGTGTTGAAAACCCTAATTTTCTAGATTATATGCATTTCTATCATTAATAATGCATCACTTGTTAATAGTATTCCATTATGCAATTATGTTTTATGGTGTATAATGGTTTATAGATGCAAATGTTGTATTTATGCATTTTGAACATATATAATCCCCATATATTTTGATGCAATTCTCCTTTATGCAGTTAAACATTGGAATTATGATTGGTTTGGTTGTGCTAGCATTTCCCTATAGGGGTTGGGCACATAACACCCTTTTTTGTAGTTCAATATCAAACCCTAATAGTTTCTTTGTCCTACTTCTATTCTAACAATTTAAATTTGTTATCAAGCTTTGGATCTAACTCCATTTTATTTTCTACTCTCTCCTTTCTAATAGATCTATATGATCATAAAGACTGTGTAGGGTGAGCTTGTTGAGAAACCCCTTGCTAGCTTGAGGTTTTGGTATATAGTATAAAGTGCTCGTAGTTGAAATATAATAGTGATTTGCATTGACATTAAAATTGAAATTAAATAGAAAATATCAACGAAAAATAGTAATTCTTGTTGATATTAAAATTTAAATTAAATAAATACTAACATAATTATAAGTATAAACTAAAATTGACATGGATATTGAAACTGTTAAGAAACCGGCTCAAGAAAAAGTTAGAAAAGATAGATCAACGCCTTAAAACTCAGCCTCTTCGAGGGGGAAACCTCCTTTAAATTACATAAATGAACAATTCTTCGATGATACAAATGACAAAACCTCCTTTCTATATATAGGAGTCTAACGAGTCACAATATAACCCAGGCGACCTAACAATAATAATATAAAGCCACTAAAATAACAATAGAGGGACTCTATGGGGCACAGTAATAACAATATGGGGATAATAGGGGCACAACAATATTAATAAGGGGTACAATTACAATAGTAATGGGGTAATCACTAGTATTATAGGGATCCAACATGCCCCTCTCCTTAAAAAAAGTGTTGTCCTCAACGCTTGAGTAGTTCTAGATACTTTTGTATAAAATTCTCATCCTCCCATGTGGAATCTTTAGCGGATAAGTTCTTCCACTTGATAAGATACTCTGAAATTGATCAATTTCGTAGCTGTCGAGTTCTTGTTTCTGTGACTGCTTCCCGTTCCAATATAATTTTTCCTTCCTCGTCAAGTTCTGGCAATATTGTTTAAAATGGGAGCTTGTCACCTATAACCTTCTTTAAACATAAAACATGGAAAACTGGGTGCAATTGAGAAGCTGCAGGAAGCTCCAATTTGTATGCCATAATACCAATCTTTTGCAACACCTTGTATGGACCATAATACTTTGGTGATAATTTATTATCCTTCTTATCTTTCTTGAGGAAAATTTGCTTATATGGTTGTAGCCGTAGGAATACCCAATCACCTACATCAAGACTTCTTTCCTTGTGATGTTGATTTGCCTGTTGTTTCATTCTATTATGTGCCAACACGAGGTTATCCTTTAAGAGTTGGAGGACTTGTTGTTGATGTTCGATGTGATGTTCCACTACCTGAACCTTAGAATTTTCTCTTAAATATGATGTGATGGATGGTGGCTGATACCCATAAAGTGCCATAAATGGGGTCATTTTTGTTGCTGTATGGAAGGAAGTGTTATACCACCATTCAGCCAGAGGCAACCATTTGACCCATTGTGTCTGTTTATCAGATACAAAGAAATGAAGATATCCTTCCAAACATTTGTTTACTATCTCAGTTTGCCCATCAGATTGAGGATGATAAGATGAGCTATGAGCTAACTGAGTACCAAGACAAGAAAATAATTCTGTCCAAAAATTTCCAGTGAAAATGGGATCTCTATCACTTACAATAATCTTTGGGTTTCCATGTAGCTTTTGAATTGTTTCCATAAATGCAGTAGAAACTATACTAGATTTAAATGGATGTGATAATGCACAAAAGTGTGCATACTTGGTAAGTCTGTCAACTACCACCATGATGACACTCTTTCCCTCAGACTTGGGTAAACCTGTGATAAAATCCATTGAAACCTCCTCCCAACGTTGGCTTGGAGTGGATAAAGGTTGTAATAGACCCGGTGTCTTAATTGTTTCAACTTTATTTTGTTGGCAAACCAAACATTCTGCCACAAACTTCTGAATATCTGATTTAAGGCCATCCCAAAAAAAATCCTTTTTAACCCTGTCATAAGTTTTTAAAAATCCTGAGTACCCTCCTAAGGGAGAAGTGTGCAATTCCATAAGAATCTTTTGTTTTAGCTGGGAATTCTTATAGAGGTATGAGCGATCTTTGTACCATAACAAATCATTTTTCTTGCTAAATGTATCAGACGTACTAGAATCTTGTTGTAGCTTTCGAATAAGTGCCTACACTTCTTCGTCATTCTTCCATTCCTCCCTTGCTTCATTTATCCAATCTAGTTGGATAATAGAAATGGCACACAACAATTCTTCCACATCTTCATCCTTTCTTGAGAGTGCATCTGCCACCACATTTTGCTTCCCTTTTTTGTAGATGATTTCAAAGTCATAACCCAGCATCTTTGTGACCCACTTTTTTTGCTCTTCAGATGATAATCTTTCTTCTAAAAAGTATTTAAGGCTAACATGATCCGTTTTTACCTTGAAGTGTCTTCCCATTAGGTAGGGTCGCCATTTCTTAAGTGCATGAAGTATTGCCAACATTTCCTTCTCATAAATAGGTTTGTGTAAAAAATTTCCCTTGATTGGATGACTTTCAAAAGAAATGGGTCTTTCATCTTGCATTAGAACAGCACCAATTCCATTTCATGAAGCATCACATTCCACAACAAAGGTTTTTGTGGAGTCTTGTGTAGCTAAGACCGGTGCTTGGCACATTGCCTCTTTAAGATGTTCGAAGGCCTTTATTGCTTCCGGAGTCCATGAAAATGCATCTTTCTTCAATAATGTTATTAGAGGTGCTACTATTCTCCCATAATTCTTAACAAACTTGCGATAATACCTTGTCAACCCGAGAAATCCTCACAGATGCTTTATGGATGTGGGGATTTTCCATTCCTTAACGGCTTTAATTTTGCTAGGTTCTACCTTAACTCCTTCATGAGATACAATATGACCCAAATATTCCACCTCTTGGACTCAAAAGAAACATTTGGATCTTTTTGCATATAAGTGATTTTCCTCCAATAGTTGTAGCACCCTGTCAACATGTTCAACATGATCCTTCCAATACTTGCTGTAGATTAGTATATCATCAAAAAATACTAACACAAATTTTCTACGGAATGGTTTGAAAATTGAATTCATCGAACCTTGAAATGTTGAAGGTGCATTGGTAAGGCCAAAAAGCATGACCAAAAATTCATAATGACCCTCATGAGTTCTAAATGTTGTTTTCAAAATGTTTTCAATCTTCATTCTGATTTGATGATATCGTGAACGAAGATCCAACTTGGTGAAGTAAATTGATCCATGCAATTCATCCAGTAATTCATCAATGACAGGAATGGGAAACTTATCTTTAATAGTGAGCTTGTTGAGCTCCCTATAATCCGAACACATGCACCATGATCCATCCTTCTTGTGCACCAATACTGTTGGAGCAGAGAAAGAACTTTGACTCATTTGAATTATACCAGCCTCTAGCATTTCTGCAACCATACGTTCAATTTCACTCTTTTGGGCATAGGGATATCTGTACGGCTAGATGTTTGGAGGAACACTTCCTGGAATCAGATGAATAGCATGATCATGATCACGCATAGGTGGGAGACCTTTGGGAGTCTCAAATACCTTGGAATGATTGTCGAAGAATTTTTTGAGATCTCGAAAAATAGATGATTCCGATGTGGAAACATCTAGCGAAAATAATTGTGCAATTACACCTCTTTGTTCCTTTTTTAGAAGCTTTTTCATACCATTAGAGCTGATTATATTTCCTGGTTTCCCTACAATACCCCTTAATTCAACTCCCTTTCCTTCCGTAGAAAATTTGATGAAAAGTTCTTGAAAATTAAAAGTTATTGTACCCAAGGATTGTAGCCATTGGACTCCTACTACAACATGAGCACCTTCCATTGGAATGGAAAGCATTGGGCTAGTAAATAATATTGTCCCATGGATAGCTTGATATTATGGCACTTTCGGGAGCAATTTATTGTTCCGCCATTTGCAACCATCACTTGACACTCTGGTGCTCAATATAAGAAGCAATTCAATTCGTTTGCTACCTTACAATGAATAAAATTGTGGGTACTTCGTGAATCAATCAACACTATTACCTTTTTCTTCTTCATTTGTCCTTCTATCTTGATGGTTTGAGGAGTGGTAATTCCCGCCAATGCATTACAAGATATGGTCGGATTCATTTCTTCTTTATCTGGGCTTTGTTCTTGGAGTATATCCTCTTCTTTTGACCCTTCTTGCTCCTTTTCTTCTTTCTCTTCACAATCTATGTAGAGTAATTTCTTCTCAGCACACTTATGACCTTTAGTGTATTTGCTATCACAACTGTAACAAAGCCCTTTTGCTCTTTTTTCTTCCAATTGTTTTGGTGTCAACATTATAGGTTGTGGAAGACTAGGGGCAACAACACTTCCATCTTTATAGTTGTGAGTGGTATGCTTCTTGGTTGTCATAATTTTGCTTTCAATTTTTCTTGCTAACCTGAATGCCTTCTCTAATGAATCAGGTTCCTACGGACGAACATCATGTTGGATATTATCCTTTAAAGACCCTATGAACACATCAATCCTATTCTCCTCTGGAATATTTTTTGCCCTTATGTTAAATTTTTGGAACTCTTCAATGTGCTCCATTATTGAACCCTTTTGTTTGACACTTATCAATTGGCTAAAGAAAGTGTTTCTTTTTGTATCCTCATAATGTGCAATGAATTCTTCCGTAAAAATTTCCCAAGTGATAAATTGTTTACGAGAGCAAAGCCATTGATACAATACAAACTGATTTGGTTCCAAATATAAAGTTGTAATAAGTACCTTCTGTGTGTTTTGCACATTATTGAAATCGAAAAATTGCTGCATCTGTAATATCCATGTTGCGGGATCCTTGCCATCAAACTTCCTCATATCGATTTTTGGAATATGGTGGGTCTTCGATCCAACATTAGAGTCTATGAAATCATGATTAACATTTCTTTTGTTCTCATCATGAGTTTCCTTTACTACTCTTTCATCATTAATAAGAATTTCTTGTAAAAACTTTGTTAAATCTATCTTCAAATCTGTCTTCAAATCTTCCATGCTTGTCTTCAAATCTTCCATGTTCGTCTTCAAATCTATATTCAAATCATCCATCTTAGCTTCCATGTCAATCATCTTAGCTTCTATTCTGTTCTTTAAACATTCCATCTTAGCTTCTACACCTTTCTTTAAACCATCCATCTTAGCTTCTACATCTTTCTTTAATCCATCCATCTTAGATATTGTTCCTTTTTGTGCAAGGGACAATTGTTGCACTTGGTGTTGTAATTTTGAAATATCATGTTGCATCTCTTCCTCTTCTTCATGAGTCATGCTAGAGCTTTCATGTTCCTTACTAGGTGTTTGCATTTTCATTCCTCAAGGCATCAGTTACCGATAATAATGCTCTACTATGCCCTTTGAATTCTTTCAAAATAAATTTCAAACCAATCTTAAGAAAAAATTTAAAAGAATCTACACACCTTTTTTCACTTTGTAGGAGTTTGATATTGCCTCTGATGTATCTTTGTACATTCAAATAATTCAATTTTTAAATTGTGACCTGTAGTAGCCCTCTTTGTCCTCTTTCCAATGGCACCAGTCTGATCCAAATTGGATTATCCAAGAAAGAGTTATGCGAAATCTCCCACAATGACCTCATTATAGACTAGTTGAGTAGAGCGAACTTGTACGACGTGCCACTAGTCACTGTTCCGACCTTTGACTCTAAAATATTTATACAAGAAACTACAGTCCATCCTCTTTCTATACCTTTTTATGAAATTTCAATCCAATGCTCCGAGAGAAAGTTATGACGATTTTCCCAAGGTCACCTGTTTGGAATGTAATTCACGAGTCTGCAAAAAGACCAACTTCCTCATATCATATCTCTGCAAATATAGTGTGAAAAGCTCTGAAATTCATACCTGAGATTCAGCGCGATGTCTTCTCAAATGGGTTTTTTTTAGCTTCTGAAACATCGCAGAAAAAAAAGTTATAGCGAAAATGCCACAATGACCTGTTTGGAGAAGCGAAACCCTAGAATCCAAAGCTCTCATACCAAATGTTATGAAACCAGCTCAAGAAAAAGATAGAAAAGATAGATCAACGCCTTAAAATTCAGCCTCTTTGAGGGGGAAACCTCCTTTACATTACATAAATGAACAATTCTCCGATGATAAAAATGGCAAAACCTCCTTTCTATGTATAGGAGTCTAAGAAGTCACAGTATAACCGAGCCAACCTAACAATAATAATATAAAGCCACAAAAATAACAATAGAGGGATTCTATGGGGCACATTAATAACAATATGGGGATAATAGGGGCACAACAATATTAATAAAGGGTACAATTACAATAGTAATGGGGTAATCACTAGTATTATAGGGACCCAATAGAAACCATTGTGTTAGAAATTGACATGTACATTCAAATCAACACATTGATTTCATTGTAATTTTTTCATCATTAAACATTATTACTTTATTTGTATTCAACTTATTCCTAGTGTCAATTTGAAAGTATAATTCTTAATAATATGAAATATGTTCACAAAGTAAGAAAAATGAATAAATTGAAAATGCTTAGATTCATGTCAAACATACACATATGAATAATATTGATCATCTACAAAATGGTGTCACTAAAGAAATTGAGTAAATATATATATAATGTCAAACATATATATATATACATAATGTTGATTATCTATAAATTTGGTGTGGTTTTCCATTATTAAAATTATCTCACATCCATTTTAATATTACCTTTGTTAAACATCTAGAAAGATCAAATATGTGGCAGTGTATACTATTCATGAACTTTTATACTTTAAAATAGTTCTATACTTTAAAAAATTCAACTCCTCTTATGAGTTTGTATTTCAACCATATAATAGATATGAGTTAATATAAATTAAATAATGAACCTCAGACTTATAAATAATGTTTTTCGAAAAAAAAATATATAAACAAAATTGATAAATATGGGACATGAAAGAAAAATATACAATGAATCCTTCATATACAATGAATCCTTCATATACAATGAATTATCAAAATTAGAAAAAAATAAATATCACTTAGTCATCAAAATGTTAAAAATCTAAAAACCTCCAATCCAATAAAAAAATCATAACCAACCATAACCAAGTGAAAAATATAACATTCAATTTGACCACATTAAGGCTCATCTAATATATTTCATCCATACATCATTAAAAAACACTATTTATTCATTCAAGTGCATCCATGGGCATTGAAAAACACTATTTATTCATTCAACTGCCTCCATTTCTACGAGCCTCTTATTCAATGACCTACTGCAAGTTCATATATAAAATGACTCCAGTAACTGAAATAAGCATATAAATATGTGCAATGTAAAGAGATCAACTATCTATTATCTAAAATCTTAGAAATAGGTCAATCCTAAATCATTTCATAAAGGTTTCAGCTGATTATTACTGCTATCAAAATTTTTTTTAACTACATGCCTTCGTAACAAATGACCCTAAATGACCCTATAGAAACTGTAATCAAATGTCGCATTTTTTCAACAGTAGTTTTATATAATATCCTCTCGTTCTTAATAGAAAGGAATCTATTACTATGCTATTTCTGAGGAATTAATATGGCCAACGACCAACTAGTTGATGTTTCAACTAGTTAGGAGAGACATTGCAGTTTAAATCAACATTGCCAAAACTCCAAACGGGATGTTCCAACCCACGGTATTTCATATCTGAACTGCGGGGATACATTCCATTTATTCATATTCGTGTGTTATGGGCCTCAGGATACCTTCCATAATTTTGCACAAGCAAGATATTATCAGAGAGATATATTATCACAGAGATATTCCTTTCTTTATCGCTCTGTTTCCCTTTGAAGGTAAATCGCTGCCAGATCGAATCTGAAGCCTGAGATGACCCAAGCCCTGCGTTTCGACCTTCATTAGATATAGTGATTGCCTGTGCAACTGGAATCAAAGAGATCCCTTTACTTTGTAAGTACTTCGTAGCTCCATTCATATCCCTCTCCATGTACTTCACAGTATTGTTCTGAAACTCTTGGCCTTCCTTAAATAGCGAGCCACCAGGTTGAACGACAGCCGTTGATGCCTTGCAAACCGAAACACATTTCTGTTGCTAATAAAAATCAACAATGAGGCGTGTACCTCAGCTGCAACATTTGGCTCAACTGAACCAACATTGTTGCCAAGCTTACTCGCGCTCAAAAACAGCAGAACAAGCACTGAGCTTATCACAGCCTGCAGAAATTCAATGTCACAAGAGATTTGGGAACAACCTTTATTTGCAACTGCAGAAGTTTGACATAATTATTTCTTCCCGCTTTGTACGTCTTCATATATAACAACAATCTTTTATATATTATCAATTACTTTTTCCGTAAGATGCAAGTACTAAGTAGAAACACAAAATATTACACTTTATTTTATTATTTAATGGAATATTATATATTATTTTATTTAATTAAACCATTAAATATGATAGTGAAATAAAATTGATGAGTTTAAATGTTTTCCAAATTTAACTAGGTTGGTTTGTTTTTTTCTTAATTAATATTTTGGTGATGTAAATATGTAACACTCCTTGGTTTGTTTTTTTCTTAATTAATATTTTGGTGATGTAAATATGTAACACTCCTAGATGTGGAAATAAAAACTGAAATTAATGTTGTTAGTATTTTTATTTTAAATTTTTGAAATTATGAAAATAAATATAAAATGAATAGTTACAATAGATAATTATGAATTTATTTTGTGGAATTCTCGAAAATGATTAAGAATCACAACATAATCAAGATTCAAGGATAATCTAAAGAAAGTTTGGGAAAACATTTAAAGGCAGCTATTATTCATTTCCTTTCTTCTAAGTCCTGTTTATAAAAGGGGCTCCTCAGGGACTAATTGGGGGCTGACCACTAAAGCCAGGAATCATTGGGGGATGACCATTAAAGCAAGGAATCACATGAAGAAGGATAGGAGTATTTAGATAACTGGTTTGGACCAGTGGAAATTTCTCGAGTCACATTGATTTCTGAGAAGCTCTAGAGTCTACTCACTTTATGAGGTTTGGAAGCCTAACCTTGACAAGTTATATACAGTTCTGCCTAAAGTTTTCTAGGGGGAAAATATCGAGGTAATTGCGAGTTCCATTGGAAGTGTTGTCTCATTCTAGTTCAAAACTCTTAATCATCTAAGGAATTTCATATAAATAAGTTACATACTTGATCCGGATTTAAACAGGAACGCAGTAAAATACAGAGATAACCATAAAGACAAATATGCTGCGGAAATAATACTTCATTTCATTACTGTAAAATACTGAAATATGC
This sequence comes from Pinus tabuliformis, assembly GCA_031772625.1. Taxonomy (NCBI): domain Eukaryota; kingdom Viridiplantae; phylum Streptophyta; class Pinopsida; order Pinales; family Pinaceae; genus Pinus; species Pinus tabuliformis. The sequence continues at coordinate 968,337,124 of CM062812.1, forward strand.
TTACAAATAGAAATGGAAATAACCCAGCTAGGGCGATGGTAGCTTATCTCTGAGAAGAGATGTGTCGACTACATGCCTCTGAACTTTTCTCCAAAAAATTGTGTTACAATGAGGCTCGAGGGCCTATTTATTGTTGAGAAACAATGGAAAACCCTTCACATTCCAAAACCTAACCCTAGAAGATGAAACGCCAAATTGTGGGCCCCGTTTTTGGGTAAGTTGGTACATCAACTTCCGGGGGTCGCGAATTGGTCGTACTATCTCTGTTTGACGCGCATGATAGCCCGTTGGAAAGATCTCTCCGAGGACTATGACGAAAAAGATGACTTTTAAATAAAAAAATCGCTAGTGGGTGGATTTCCCAAAAAACGTCGTTTAGGGCCTCAAAACTGCTCCGGAAGTTTAAGACCCGAAAAACTGCTAAAAATAGTAAATTGTGCTATAATGAAGGAAACATAAAAGCTGAAAGAGACAGTTGTGGGGGCCCAAATGGGATAGGTGGGTGGCCACCAACATCCACCTGGATCATTCCTCCCCCCTTAGGAAGCAATGGTCCCCATTGCGTTGAGTTCCTCCCTCACATGAGGAAGCTTCTGCTGAGCTGGGTCTCTGGTGAGCTGTTCTGCAATCTCTGATGTGTCCAGAAATGGTGGGGAGCATGGTTGGTGATGGTCCACATTGAACACTCAGTGCAAGTGAAGGAATGGAGGAATGTTGTGCTTCAAAGCATTGTTTCCCGTAGCCGTGTTACTGGTGTAAGGACCATGTCGAAGTGGTCTCAATTTCTGATGGGTTCTGGTAAGGCGCCCCCTCTGCAAATGTAGCCAAACTTTGTCACCCACCTGAAACTTGTGTGGTACCCCTCCAGGTAAGGAAAAGTTGTTCTTGTGTTCTGTCACAACTGTATCCCTCTGTTGCTGCTACTGTGTGGAGGAACCCTTCGCGGGGTCATGGATGTAGCAACGATCTTCCCCTTACATTGGGAGCGAACTAGACAGAAAATAAATTTCCTAGTCTGTGAGATGAGCTTGTTGCCTTTCTTAGCAGTGATCAAAGAGGTGGCGGTAGGTGGGGCTACCCCCGGTATCCTGTATAATGAATTATCCAAAGAAATGATGACAGCACGAGGCCTTGACTCATACACAACATTTCGCCTCCACAAGTATGGTTGGCCTAATAGTACGTCACAAACATCCAGAGGTGTAACATCACACAATACCTCGTCTCTGAAGGGCTTGATGCTGTAGGGAAGGCGGCACTGCTGGCAAACTTTGAGATCTCGTCCTTCGTGAATCCAACCGATACTATACGACTGTGGGTGTGGTGTAGTTGGTAGGACCAACCGCTTCACGACCTCTACTGAAATGAGGTTCTTTTGGCTACCACTGTCGATAATGAATTGCAGCGGCGAACCCTTCGCCCACATCTGTGAGTGGAAAAGACGTTCCCCCTCCTCTAGATCTTCAGGCTCATTTTTCTGGATCTTGGTAGTAGCAACAGTGGCACTGGGATCCGCATCAATGATCTGCTTCCCTTTGTCATTCCCCTTCTCGGGTTCTGACTCAGAGTCGGAACATGCATCTGATTCAGAAGCCTTCAACTCAGCCACCAGCGACTGCTTGGTCCGACGCTCACTTGTGTTATGAGTGGGACTCTTGTGGAACTCACACCACTTTCTTGTGTCCTTCTTTGGCTTCGTGGTGTTGTTATTTTCTTGCGACTTCGATGGGTTACCTTGGGTCACCCCACCTTGGCTTTGTCCTTTGGGCTTTGGATTTGCAGATCCAAAGTCTCGCTTCTGCTGTTTGAACTTTTGCTCGATTTTGACAGCGTATCGGTATGCTGTGCCGAGTGAGGAGATGTTCAAGAACTCCATCTCTTCCTGGATGTATCTGTGTAGGCAGCCGTGGTATTTGAGTACTAGATGCAGCTCAGAATCTTTGATACCCAATTGTGTGCGAAGGGTATGAAAAATGTTTGTGAACTCCGACACATCTTGGTCTCGTCCTTGCCGCAGTGTGGTCCATTTGATGTATTTTTCCTCATAGATTTTGACAGGGTAGTACTACTCCTTGATGGCATCCCGGAAGTCATTCCAAGTGGGTGTGGCTGAAAACAGTGAGCCTGTAGTTTCATCCTTCTATTCGCAGTAGGTTTCCCACTAGTCCTTGGCGTGGGGGGCTGCTTTGAGAAGAGCGAAAACAATCTTTTTCCGACTTGAAAATTCATGAACAGAAAAATACACATCGAGCAGATTTAACCATTTATCTACGACATCTGCGTTTATTTGACCCTCGAAGATGGGGATTTCAAAATTAACTTGTACCTTAAATGGTGTGGCATTTCCAGAGTAGCTGTTGGAAGCCGATGCGTCGCCTCTAGGTAGCCCCTAAAGGATTTGGGCAAAGTTGTCCATCATCGCGCTCCTTTGTCGCTCGAGGGCTTCTTCGAGCAATATTTTGATAGGATCTCCTACCCCCTCATTTTTCTTCTCATCCGCCATGGGAGGTTGTCGAGATTTGCGAGACTGGTCTTGCAAAGGTTCGACCAGTTCCAAACCTAACTCCGTATATCTCGACGTCATTGGGGACATTCAAAGAAAAACAGAGAAAAAGCAGACCGCTCTGATACCACTAATCCGGATTTAAATAGGAACGCATTAAAATACAGAGATAACCATTAAGACAAATATGCAGCGGAAATAATACTTCATTTCATTACTGTAAAATATTGAAATATGCTTACAAATAGAAATGGAAATAACCTAGCTAGGGCGATGCTAGCTTATCTCTGAGAAGAGATGTGTCAGCTACATGCCTCTGAACTGTTCTCCAAAAAAATGTGTTACAATGAGGCTTGATGGCCTATTTATTGTTGAGAAACAATGGAAAACCCTTCACATTCCAAAACCTAATCCTAGAAGATGAAACGCCAAATTGTGGGCCCCGTTTTTGGGTAAGTTGGTACATCAACTTCTCGGGGTTGCGAATTGGTCGTGCTATCTCCGTTTGACGCGCATGATAGCCCGTTGGAAAGATCTCGCCAAGGACTACAACCAAAAAGATGATTTTAAAAAATAGAAAACGTTGGCGGTGGATTTCCCAAAAAACGTCGTTTAGGGCCTCAAAACGGCTCCAGAAGTTTAGGACCCGAAAAACTACTAAAAATAGTAAACTGTGCTATAATTAAGGAAACAAAAGAACTAAAAGAGACAATTGTGGGGGTCCAAATGGGATAGGTGGGTGGCCACCAGCATCCACCTGGATCAATACTATTTTTGATGATAAAATAAATTCACAATAATGTGTGACACTGTGAATTCCGTTATGAATGGAAATCAATAAAGGTTTGGATGTTGCTTTAAAAATATTTCTTGTAGTTATTTCTTATATGGAAGTTAGCTAGGAGTAAAGGTTTGATGGTTGGTACATACCAACAATGTGTATCTGTGAGTATGTCAATCCTTGTTAAGGGAAAACTGAGAACCTCTTATTGTTTTTTTAGCTGGGAAAAATCACAATTGTCTATTAATTTAGAAAATTACATGTTGTAGATCCTTGTATGCCATATGCTTTAAGTTGTCCATAGCCATCAAGAAAATATGAGTTTGTAAAAAATTACCAGGCAGGGTATATTGTAGTTTTCCATGGATAAAATATATACAATATATAAACCAAGTTCTCATATAAATCGTTGCTATATATTGCAAAAATTAGGTCCTATCTGCCTGCTGGTAGAACTGATCTATATAAGGCCGATGATAGCATTGGAAGTTATCAGCTCCCTGCTGCACCTATATTAATCACAATCCCCTAGGTTGGACCTTAAGATGGTTGGCAACCATATTACACTCTTTGTAAATATGTTGACAAGAAATATAAGAAAATTGAGGTTCTAAGAGCATGACATCATCCAATATGTTTCTGAGTGAGTGCATATGACATGCACATGAGTTATTGAATGAGTTAAAGATGATTTTAGAGTCTCCAAATATTTGGATATGCTTGCATTCATGTGCAAGGGCAAAATGGAGGAGATGTCTAAGAAAGATCAATTTTTCATAATTGTTAGTGCTAATCCCTAAGACCATTTGGATTCTGAAATAATGATTTTCAGATTTATGCAATACCTCGTTGATCTTAGGCAGCACCATCAAAGTAAGCCCAAGATAGATTAAGGTCAACTACTTCTAGTGTCACAAAGCAGCCAGGTGGTGTGGGGTCATCTTCTGGTATATCATGATAGGCATTGATAATCTGGGTAATAGATGATGGCCAAAGGCCACTGCATCTGTAAAGACGAAGCCATTCCTATTCAGCGAGATGGTGTTGAAGCCATTCCTATTCAGCCAAATGGTGCAACAATCCCTCCATCCAATGATTCTAGGCCTCCAAAGTATTGTTTTTGTGCAATCTGATGGAAATCGAGAATGTTGATAGGACTTGTTCCCATATATAGATCACCCTAGGGAAATGGAGAAAGAGGTCATCATTTGTTCGCTCTGCTTGATGACATAGTACACAATCAACAATGTTGATAGGACTTGTTCCCATATATAGATCACCGTAGGGCAATGGAGAAAGAGGTCATCATTTGTTTCCTCTGCTTGATGACATAGTACACATCAACATGGAGCATAAAAGGATGCTTTAATCAGATTACCGTCGGTTGGTGTCTTATTCATTAAGACAATTTGGTTCAGGGAGAGCTTTTATCTTCCAAAGCATGCACCACTAATACATAAGCCCAAGCCACATATGGGTAGCATGTATGATAGGATAACCTTCTTTATGTGTGTACGCACCATGCCGAGTAGGCGCCCAAATAAGCTCATAGACACCCTCCTTAAATAGAGAGCCACCAGGTTGAACGATAGTAGTTGATGCCTTGCAAACCGAAAAACATTTACGTTGCTAATATAAATCAACAATGAGTTCTATACCTCAGCTGCAACATTCTGGGTTAGAGCCTCAACTGAACCAACATTGTTGCGAAGCTTACTCGCAATCAAAACCAGGAGAACAAAGCACTGAGCTTATCATAGCCTACAGAAATTCAATGTCCCAAGAGATTTGGCAACAACCTTTATTTGCATCTGCGGAAGTTTGAGGTACTCAATTATTTCTTCTAGCATCGATGCTTTGTTCGTTTGTATATAACGACAATCTTTTCATCATATAGAGAAAAAATAATATATATATATATATAGATATTATTTAAACTTATCAATTACTTCTGTACTTTATTTTATTATTTAATGGAATATTATATATTATTTTATTTAAATTAAATCATTAAATATGATAGTCAAATAAATTTGATGAGTTTAAATGTTTTACAAATTCAACTTCAAAATTGATATAGGTTGCTTTGTTTTTTTCTTAATTAATATTTTGGTCATGTAAGTATGTAACACTCCTAGATGTGGAAGTAAAAACTGAAATTACTGTTATTAGTATGTTTATTTTAAATTATTGTAATTATGAAACTAAATATAAAATGAATAGTTACAATAGATAATAATGAACTTCTTTTGTGGAATTCTCGAAAATGGTTAAGAGTCACAACATAGTGAAGATTCAAGGATAATCTAAAGAAAGTTTGGGAAAACATTTGGAGGCAACTATTACTCATTTCCTTTCTTCTAAGTCCTCTAGATAAAAAGGGCTCCTCAAGGACTAATTGGGGGCTGATCACTAAAGCAAGGAATCACTTGAAGATGAAGGATAGGAGCATTTTGATAGCTGGTTTGGGCTAGTGAAAATTTCTCCAGTCACATTGATTTCTGAGAAGCTCTAGACTCAACTCACTTCATGAGGTTTGGAAGCCTAAACTTGACAAGTTATATACACTTGTGCCAAAGGTTCTCTTAGGGGGGAATCTTGACGTCATTGCGAGTTCCATTAGAAGTCCTCACTGGTCTCATTCTAGTTCAGAACTCTTAATCATCTAAGGAATTTCATATCAGTAACTTACTCACTATTTTTGATGATAGAATATGTTCACAATAATGTGTGACACTGTGAATTCATTTATGAATGGAAATTAATAAAGGTTTGGATGTTGCTTTAAAAATATTTCTTTTAGTTCTTTATTATATGGAAGTTAGCTAGGAGTAAAGGTTTGATGGTTAGTACATACCAACAGTGTGTGTGTGTATCTGTGAGTATGTCAATCCTTGTCAAGTGAAAATTGAGAACCTCTTACTATTTTTTTTTGGAAAATTACATGTTGTAGATGCTTGTATGGCATATACGTTAAGTTGGCCATAGCCATCAAAAAAATATGAGTCTATAAAAAATTACCACACAGGGTATATTGTAGTTGCTCATGGAAAAAATCTATACAATATATAAACCAAGTTCTCATATAGATCGTTGCTATATATTGCAAAAATTAGGTCCTATCGACCTGCTGGTAGAATTGATCTATATAACACCGACGATAGTATTGGAAGTTATCAGCTTCGTGCTACTCCTATATTATCCACAATCCCTTAGGTTGGACCGTCGTTGCCTTGGAAAAATGGTGAGCAACCATATTACACTCTTTGTAAATATGTTGACAAGAAATATAAGTAAATTGGGCTTTTAAGAGCATGACATCATCCAATATGTTTCTAAGTGAGTGCATATGACATGAAGATGAGTTATTGAACAAGTTAATGATGATTTTAGAGTCTCCAAATATCTAGATATGCCTGCATTCATGTGCAAGCGCAAAATCGAGGAGATGTCTAGGAGAGATCAATTTTGCATAATTGTTAGTGTCAATCCCCAAGCCCATTTGGATTCGAAAATAATGATTTTTAGATCTATGCAATTATATAACCCCCCCACATTATTCATCTTGGGCATCACCATCAAAGTAAGCCCAAGAGAGATTATGGTCAATGACTTCTAGTGTCAGAACGTGGCCAGGATCATCTTCTGGTATACCATGATAGGCATTAATAATCTGGGTAATAGATGATGGCCAATGAGCCACTCTATCTGTAAAGATGAAGCCATTCGTATTCAGCAAGATGGTGCAACAAAGAATCAGAGGAAGACAGTGAATTTTCTGGTTGAACGATCCCTCCCTTCAATGATTCTAGGCCTCCAAATTATTTTGTTTGTGCAATTTGATGGAAATCGAGAATGTTGATAGGACTTGTTCCCATATATAGATCATCGTAGGGCAATGGAGAAAGAGGTCATCATTTGTTTCCTCTGCTTTGATGACATAGTACAGACCAAGAGGGAGCATAAAAGGATTCTTTCATCATATTACCATCGGTTGGTGTCTTGTTCATTAAGACATTCCACATAAACAATTTGGTTCAGGGAGGAGCTTTTAGCTTCCAAAGTGTTCGCCACTAATACATAAGCGCAGGCGGCATATGGGTAGCATGTACGATAGGATAGCCTTCTTTAGGTGTGTATGCACCATGCCGAGGAGGTGCCCAAATAAGCTCATCGACACCCTTCTTAATGCGAACATGAGATTCTGACAATGCAGTAATATATGATGCCCAAGCCTAATGCCACTGTACATGTATACCCAGTAGATCAGTTGATTTCCATGCTTGTACAAATATGGAAGTGTTATCTAAATTAACAATGTTGGTGATCATGTGGATATCTCTGTTCTTGAGAAATTTAATGAGGTTGGGAGGAAGTCAGTACATCTTTCCACATCCAATCCAGGGATCTATGCAATACGCACAGATGATCCATGTCTAATTTTCCAAGTAAGTCCATTTTTGAAAGTGGGAAGAGTATGTAAGACAACTCAAGAGATCATAGATATACTAGTGCTTTGCCATGACAGTAGACGGATCTAATCCATACGCTGGTAAGACCATATGTATTTATAGTGTGCCACCTCGGTCCAAAGGTTGTGAGAGGTAAGAATAAGCCATCCCATATTTGCAGCAAGTGCATGAGAAAATGTGGGAAGGTCTTTCAAGCCCCATCCTCCCCATTTCTTTGGAATTGCAATGTGTCTGCATCCCACCTTATAAAATGGTCTTCCTTCCCTCTATCCATTCCAAAGGAATTTGCAACGAAGATTTTGTATCTGAGAAAGAATTCCTTTCGGAATCCATTCCAAGGACATCCAATTCGCCACGATAGCCTCTGAGACTGATTTAATAAGAAGTAATTGACCTGATCTGGATGAAAACCAATTGTTCCAGTTGTTTAATCTCTTTTCAACCTTGGCCACAAGCCATATCCATTCCATAATTTTGTAAGAATGGGGTATGATTTAGAACCCAAGATATTTGAGCCCGTCCTCCAATCGAAGGCTCTAAAATGGAAATTTGTGTTATGCATTCTAAGCTTCGTGTAGAGTGAAAGCTAAGAGAGTGATAATGGACTTGAAACTTTAGGTTCCATACCAACGGTAGATGAAAAAGCAAAAAAAATTCATAGAAAATAATGGTATCCCAAACGCATCCATTGATAAATATGAGTATGTGTTGGCTTATATGGGCCTAACCCAGGTTCAGAAGAGTTATTTAGCCAAACAAATCCTGCAGCTACGAGCCCTTTCGGCAACAGCCCACGGAGCGCAGATTGAGGTCTCACCTGAGGTAGCAGGGGAGGGTGTTGGAATAGGGTTTCCACACCCTAGGGATGTCTTGGTGTGGTCTATAGGTTTCACGCTTTGGTTTACAGCTCCGCACTGATCAGTATTTGCACAGATCCAACTTGAGTATATCTTTCTTATTAGTGCACTATTCTATTAGAGGATGTGGTTACAAATTAATAGGGTCTTTAAGAAAACATTTAACCAAAACAACTGATTCACGCATTAAAATGAATCCATATTTACATTCATTCAAACCATAAGCAGATTAAAGTAAACAGAGATTATAACAGCTCAGAAGAAATGTACAATTTCAGAAGAAACTTATCTTTATTTACACTTTATCATTAATACATCTAGGTCCACCCTGCGCACTCAGCTGCAGAGTTTCCAAGCCTCTGTGCACACAGCTGCAAAGCCTCTACCTACTACCCCAACCCTTGGCTCAGAATTATAGATGCTTTCAGATTGTCTTCTTCAAAAACCCATTACATTCCATCATTTTCCAAAAAGAATTGTCTTTCCCTCATAGAGTCGCGCTCTATTTATACCCTTCCTTGGCCTGCGATCCCTGTGCATGCTGACTCTATTTATATTTCTTTACATTATTTTCAGGTGGACTACCCTTTGAATCGATCCTACTATAATTCACGCAACACATACTTTGGAGTTTTTACAATAATCTAATCCTACATTTTGGGATTTCTGCCCCAAAACCATTACGCGGGACCTCCGCTACCCAATAATCCCCCAACACAATCATTGTGACTCATCTCGAGTCACTCACCGGTGCAGCTAGATGCTCTTCCTTCGTTTCGCGATTTGCCTCCCTTTGAGTGGCGTTCGTTGTCCTGCTGCTCCTTCATTGTCTCCTGCAATGCTTCGTCCGACTTCTGCTGCTCCTTCATTTTCTCCTGTAATGCTTCGTCCGACTCCTGCTTCAGTGTTTCTACCATGTCTCGCAACTGATGATGCTCATTCTACTCTGCTCAGTTAACACAGAACACCCACTCATAGGAGTTTAACGTGAGTGGGGGAGTCGCATACGGGACCTCCTAGTACCACCGCAGCCACTTCCAACCTTCGTATCTTATCTTCAAACATTTTTTTATAGCTGGTGTTGTAATTTTGCAAGACCCTGGATGTTGTTCGCAAGATCCCAATCTTTTAGGGACATCAGAGACGACTTAGTAATTGAATATCTACCCATGGTCACCATTTTTCCATCCTTTCATTGTTCTGTTGTAGTGCGTCCTCCTACCCCTGGGCGAGGCAATGACATCCAAACCAATTCTTCTTTGTGTTCCCTCTTTTCTGGTACATCCCCTATTGGTGATGTTGCAGCCTGTGGGATGCCCGCAGCTGTCTCCCCCATACTCTTTAGAGAGTCCTATTTCTCCATTAGCCAAGTTACTACCTCCGAGGGTATGCCTTGTGCAGAGATAATGAACAGCTCCATCTATGTTTCTGAAGTGTAGGCCACCCAGTGGATTTCCGTCGGTGATTTATAAGCCATGAGAATTTCAAATGCATTGATTGCCACCTGTTCTAGTTCGTGTGAAATTTTCGTGTAAAACCTGTGGCAGCTTGTTCAATATCTGGCTCATAGTTTTTATCTTAATTGCCCGTCGCCCGCTCTCCTTTTCCATAATGCAGACATCTTGTCATGAATAGTGATATCAACGATCATCATTCCTTTTATCAGCATGTCTGTGTGAGCATTCTCGTACAACCACGACCCTTGTGTTTGGTCAAATGTACACGCACCGTAGTACTCGCGCATCTGTCCCCCAGGCTGCTTTCTCATCCCACGTTCTCTTTGAACTCGGTGGAGTGGTGAGACTATCTTCTGAATGGCTAGTTAGGTAGTCAGCCCACCCATGTAGAGCTTTAGGCGACTGCCATTGACTCTTCCCGGGAAGGGATCTCCTTTGAGTTTAGCGAGCTGAACCACGCCCCCATCGGTAACCTCTTTGACGACATAGGGTCCCAACCAGTGCATGCGAAGTTTACTTGGGAATTTTCAAACTTACTGTCATAAAGCAATACTAGATCATTCTCCTTGAAAGTGCGCACCTTGATATGGCGATCGTGCCACGATTTCTAGCACTGTTTCTGTACCTGTTGATGGAATCCACCCAAAAATCATTCCTCCTCCAATTCTTCTAACTATGTGAGCCTCTCTTCCAATGCCCCGTGGTCTGCCATACGTATGATTTATGCGATCTACAGACTAGGCACAATATATTCCATAGGCATAACAACATCCTTGCCATAGACTAAGCGAAACGATGTTTGGCCTATCATCTTCTTGCATGTCGTTCGGTATGCCCATAACACAGCAGGGATGCACAAGTCCCAATCATTGTGTCATGCATTACACACCTTAGTCAATGCATTCTCCAAAATTTTGTTGAAGGCCTCGATGGTCTCATTTTTGGGTAGCCAATCCCAATCACGACATTCTCGAACAAAAATTTTTCTACTGTCGCAGCCATGCAATCCTTAACTAGTTGCGCCTCTGCCCATCGAGTGAAATATTCAGTCGCAGTGATGATATAACGCACGCCCGTCTTTCCTCATGGTTCAATAGGCTTGACGAAGTCGATCACCCATTTATCAAATGGCTATAGCGTTATCTCTGGCTGAAGTGGCATTTCATCCCTTCACAACGGTTTTCCTGTCCGTTGACATACATCGCAGACCCAACAGTATGCTTTCGAATCTTGATGTAGAGTGGGCCACCATAATTTGGCACGAAGAATATTATGGGTTGTGGCATGGCCCACATAATGTTCGCCAGGATCTGTCCGTGCTCGAATTTCATTACATATCAATGCAATATTTCATCGTTACCCATCTTGTAGAGGTGTCTTGCAATTACGGTAAAATCTTCTGTGCGTATCACTAATTCCTTCTTTTGCTGGACAAAATACCCCTGCGACGCAGTGCCCGTAGTTAAAAAGTGGATAATATCTTCAAAGTGGACATCTACAATGCACACGACATATAACTGGGCATCCGGGAGACTCTCCTCTAGATTTTTGGTTCTTCGCCAGTCTCAATTCGGGACATGTGATCGAGACCTGCATTTAAACAACCTGGCTTTACAATAACCTCAAAGTCATATTCTTGGAACAACAGCAACCATCGATAGATGCGCCACACCAACACAGGCTTATTCACTAGGTATTTGAGCACAGAGTGATCAGTATAAATATTAAAATGTCCTCCAAGAAAATAGTGATGGAACTTTTGGAGAGCGTATACCATCGCCAGTCCCTCTCGCTCAGTAGTAGAGTAATTATTTTCGGCTTTGGACAACCTACGACTTGCGAATGCAATCGAGTGATCAATTCCTTCCGTGCCTTCTTGAGTGAGTACCACACCCAACGCAATACATGATGCATTGACATGTACATGAAATTCAACTTTCCACTTTTTAAAGACCAAGTTAGGGGCAGATGCCATCATTTCCTTAAGCATTTCTAAGTTTTTGTTACGTTCCTCATTCCAGCAATACGTAGCATCCCTCTTCAGTAATTGTTCCATTGGATCCGTGATTTGGGCATAGTTTTTTATAAACTTTTTGTAGTAGCCCGTGTGTCCCAATGTAGCATGTAGCTGCTTTACACTTCACAGCACTTACAGATTTTGTATGAAAACAATCTTTGTTGGATCCACCATCAGTCCTTGTTTACACACCACATGGCCTAGCAAGTTCCCAAAAGGGATGAGGAAAGTACACTTCTTTAGGTTGAGCGCAATCTGGCGCTGGTAGCAGGTTTCTAGCATCAATCGTAAGCTTGTGACATGTTTCTTAACCAAGCCAAATACGGTCCAGTCATCCAGGTAGACTTCTAAGAACTTGTGGATAAATTCTTTGAACGCAGGTACCACAATACAAGAAAATATCAACGATGCATTCTTCAGCCCAAAGGGAATTACTGTATACTAAAAAAAACCCCATTCGGTAGAAAACATTGGCTTGCTTCGATCCTTTGGCACGATCTTGATCTGATGGTACCCAGAGAATCCGTCCGTGAAGGAGTATGCTTCCTGCCCGCCCACATTTTCTAGTACCTCATCTGTAAAGGGTGTTGGAAATGGATCGTTAACACAAGCATCATTGAGCTTCTATAGATCTACGCAGATGCGGATCTCACCCTTCTATTTCTTCTACTGCACGACCATAGGACTTACCCAATCAAGCTCCTCGACTGGTTCAATAATTCCTACTACCAGCATCTTGTCCAATTTTTCACAGACCATTGCTTTGTATTTTGGATTCAATCGGTAGGGTCGTTGTTTCACTAGCTTTGCATCTGGCTTCAAAGTTATTTTCATCATTCCTAAGTCTCCTAGAATCCCTTTCAGCTCCATAATTTTTGTAGGGAATAAATCTTGGAATTCACGGAGCAACTCGACGACTATTTCCACCGTGGCGTTGTCCCAATAGTCCCCAAGTGTAGCATAGTTTGGCTCTTCCTCTATTTCGATATTTACCTTCTTTGTTTTCAATGGCATCATGATGTTTGGATCTTCTATCTCGAGGCCATCCACATGACGACTCCCTTTAGATTCTGGTATATTGATGTTATGCGGGTCATCCTCATCATCTTCTACTTGTACATTGTAACATGCTAAGGCCTGGCTCAACTATCACGACCAGTCTGACGACATGACTTCTTTCGGTTCCAACGGTGTTCTGAAGATGGCAGTCTTTACTAATTGTAATGAGTCATCCATGGTATCCATCCATTGATCTTCAAATAGGAATGTCGACAGAAACCCTTCACACAGGATATTGCAATCGCCAGTGCCATGTCGGAGCTCTGTTTTTGTATACCAATTCCTTGGAATGAAAACCAAGGTATGGTAAAATAAGTGCACCCATTCTGGTTGAGGCTCCACACCATAAGCTTTGGTCCATTTGCTTAGCTGTATGCGCGGATTCTCTCATCCATCATATTTCTTCGTTATTTATAGTGCTGGATTCCAAAATCTTATCTGCATCATGTGCCTGCAACTTTGCCAATTTGCGAAGGTTCCTTCATGGGTACCCCACCATTGCACTGGTGTCGTGTGCGATGCCCATTTTACTGCATCAAACCGTTGGTACTCTGGTACCATTCTTTCGAATTTAACTAGGAATTCATCCACTTCTGTTAGCCCATCATACATTAGTAGTTCGAGGTTTTGACCTTTAACGTAATACAGGGATTTCATCATCATATTATAGTGTAGTGTGGTTACCTCATTCACCATGTTTCGCCATCGCTCGTCCTCTTCATCTGAATCCCTGGTGCATGAGCTGGCATATTCCCAAGAGGATCTCCTCTCCTCCTTGGGCCTATGTGTAGCAATCTTGTAGATACAATCCAATGCACCATCCATTTCATTGTTGTGCATAAGTTCTGTGTAGCGTGGTCCTTCTGTTGGATCTAGCGGAATGACTACATGGAGCAACTTCTTCTCAAATATCATCTTCCTCTGTTTGAGGTTAGTAACCCCATTCATGTCAGCGGCCCAATCTATCCCTAGCAAAACAAGGTATAGGCTATTTTTTTCCATGATTTCAGTAACTTCGAAGTCCGTCCGGGTACTTGCGCCATTAATATCTACTGTAATTCCTTGCAGCCTTCCCATGGGTAAGATATTCTATTGATTGGCCACCTGCAACTGGATAGGAGACCATTGTAGTGCAGGCTTACCCATGCGCTCAAAGTCTATTTAGGTAATATATTTGCATCCGAACCTAGTTCTAGAATGACCTAATCCATCTCGTAGTCGCCAATCTACGCCATTAACCGCATCTTCCGCCGTGATGCATATCTTCCTAATTTTCAGATTGCACGAGGTTCACCCCACCCTGTGCATCTATTAATCACTTCCTGTAACCCTCTAATTGCCCTATTGTCGCGAAGCAGTTTTATGCATGTCTCTAAGAAGGTAGTCAAAATAGAGGGATCCCTATCTGGCTCACGCCGATCCCTACTACCTCGGGTAGAGAAACTAGTGAAGCTTTCCCTAGCTTCCATATTGGTCTCCTCATCGACCTCTTCTATGGCTGCACCACTCCATAATACCATGTTTACCTTGGGTTCATCGTCACATGGTTTAGATCTCATCATCTTCACGTTTTGCGTTGTTGTAGGAGGCACTGCTTTTTTTTCACGAATTTGTGCTATTAGCATGAGGCAATCTAGCAGCTCATGATCAAATTGCTCATAATAAGGATATGATACATGGGTTGGATTGCTATAATCCCATGCATAATGTCCTCGTCCTCCACAGTTGTAACAGATTAGCTGCCGGCGACCCCTTCCTGGTCCCATTCCACCTCATCCTCGACCGCGTCCCAGGAACCCACCACGTGCAAATGCTGCGACTAGATCCTAACCACGTACCTCAGTCTGCATTCTGTAGGCAGGTGCTTGGTCCATCAACATTTGATAGCTACGACAAGCTCTTTCTTCGTGACCCAGCGATCTACAAATGTTGCAAAGGAGCTGCTGGGGTGTCTCATTCTATTTTGGCAATAGATGACAGTAATCAGTGTTGTGCTTCCCTCCTACCTGACAGATTGCACACCAGAGCAGGGAAATTGTGCTCAACCCTAACTATACCTCTGGTAGCAATGGTGTCAGTCCCCCTGTTACCACAAAATTCATCGAGACTAGACAGTGATCTTTATCATGTCCCTGGCTCCTGCACTCTATACACCATACTTCCTCCCGGACTTCTGGGCGTGGTGTCTATTCCTATTTTAACTTTTGTATTTCCAAACATAAATTTTTGACCTGAACTTGGATTTGCTGAGCTCACAACCCTCGGTCCTGTACTGGGGTTTCGTGCAGCCGCATTTCTGCCTCCAGTGCTTCTGCTTGGGTTGAGATCTTTTGTTGTGACAAGGCCGACTTTAGATATGGTGTTAGTGATGAGATGAACCAAGCACAGTGTTGTGCATCTATCACGGTCATGTTGGCCTCGCGAATGGTGCTTTTCAACCTCTGATCCAAATCCCATGGGGTCTCACCAGGCATCATCATGATCTCTTTGAATCCAACAACCAACTGTGCTTCTGACTTAGGCTGGCTAAACTCCTTTGTTAATTCAGTATGGATGTCTGCTATCCCCGTTGTTGGGTTGATGCCTGAATACTTCATGTACATGTTAGCACTTGATCCTATAGTGAGCTAACTAATATGGCTTTCTTGATATTATCATCTGTGACCTACTGTGCGTTCCATACTGATGTTAGTACAAACCAAAATTGTTTTGGGTCTTCACCTCCTACTCCTTTGAACACCAGTAACTGAATTGTGTTTGCCATAGTTACCTTTATTTTACTACCGTCCCCGATCCTTTTGATTTTTTAACGTTATTTTCTATCGAGTCCCCACGCTTCACACCAGACACCCCTTATGCAGATCTCGGTCCCGACAACGAAACCATTTGTTGGCTTATATGGGCTTGACCCAGGTTCAGAAGAGTTATTTAGCCAAGTAAATGTCGTAGCTACCGACCCTTTTGGCAACAGCCTGCAGAGTGAAGATTGAGGTCTCACCTGAGGTAGCAGGGGAGGGTGCTGGAACCAGGTTTCCGCACCCTAGGGATGTCTTGTTGTGGTCTGGAGGTTTCGCGCTCTGGTTTACAGCTCTGCGCTACTCGGTATTCACACAGATACAACTTGAGTATATCTTTCTTATTAGTGCACTATTCTATTTGAGGATGTGGTTATAAATTAACAGTGTCTTTAAGCAAACATTTAACCAACACAACTGATTCGCGCATTAAAATGAACCTAGATTTACATTCATTCAAACCATAAGAAGATTAAAGTAAACAGAGATTATAACAGCCCAGAAGAAATGCAAAATTTTAGAAGCAACTTATCTTTATTTCTACTTTATCCTTAATACATACAAATTTTCCCTGTGCACTGAGCTGTAGGGGTCCACGCACATAGATATGGACTTTCCAGGCCTCTGCACACATAGCTGTAGAGCCTCTACCTACTACCCCAACCCTTGACTCAGAATTACAGACGCTTTCAGACTGTCTTCTTCGAAAACCCATTACATTCCATCATTTTCCAAAAAGAACTTCCTTTCCCTCATAGAGTTGTGCTCTATTTATACCCTTCCTTGGCTCGCGATCCCTACGCGGGCCAACTCTATTTATATTTCTTTACATTATTTTCAGGCATACTACCCTTTAACTCGATCCTACTATAATTCATGCTCAACATACTTTGGAGTTTTTACAATAATTTAATCCTAATTTTTGGGCTTTTTGCCCCAAAACTGTTATGCAGGACCTCTGCTACCCAACAGTATGTCATGAACAAAAAGGAGGTGGGTAAGGGTGCCCTAGTGAGTAATTTTGGGACCCTATAATTTCCCTGCCCTTTTAGCAAGGGATATTAATCTACTAAGTCCTTCCATGACAAGGATAAAGAGGAGTGAGGAAAGAGGGTAGGCTTTTCTGAGACTGTGCTTTGCATGAAAAAAGTTGGAGGTAGATTCGTTCATCAGGACACTGAATTATATAGTAGTGATGCAGTACATGATCCATTTGATGAAAGAGAGTGGGAAGCCTAAATTGATGAGGAACATTATTAAGTAGAGCCAGCTAACCTAATCAAAAGCCTTGGAGATATTGAATTTGAGGATGGCACCTTTGAGATGCTTAATCTTAATGGAATGGAGAGCCTCCTGTGCAGTGCCAATAGCCGCATGAATTTTTCGGTTATTCCAGAATGCAAATTATTCACGCGAGATATGATTAGATAAAATAGGCCTAAGGTGGTTGGCAATAATCTTGGCAATGGTATTGTAAAGATAGTTTCAAAGAGATATAGCTCTAAAATCATTGACTGAAAATGGAAAGTCCACTTTGGGAATGAGTGCGATAAAGGTAGAGTTGATAGCCTCATGCATGTGTCCAGATAGCCTACAATCTTATGCCTCCTTTAGGAGGTCGTGTGCAATGGTTTCAAAAAAGGCTAAGTAAAATTCAACATACCATCTAGACTTGGGCCTTTGTCCTTTTTGAACCATTTTAGTGTGATTTCTAATTCCCCCATAGTAATAGGTTTCATGAGATCCTCTTCCTTATCTCGGTCAAAAAACTAAGGGAAGAACCCAATAATTCGAACCATTTCGGCAAGAGTTACTCCAGGGGGAGCCGTCTAAAGTCTCTGAAAATGTGAATTTCCTAAATATGCCAATTGGTGAAAAGATTGGGCGAAATGGCCATCCTCAGTTTTCATTTTTGAAATAGTGTTGTTGGTCTTTCTCCGCTTCACATAATTGTGAAAAAAATTGGTGTTATGATCTCCATCCTGTAACCAAATAGACCAGATCCTGAGGCTGCAAGTTTCCTCTTGATCTTTGAGGATCTGGGATCTCTGAGTCTACAAATCTATGAGAATTGTTTTTTCTTCATTAGATGTAAACACTTGACCCTGCTTGTTCGAGAGATCAGCCAGATTGGTCTCAATGTTGTTGAGGGTCTGATCTTCTTGGTCTCCCTTATCATTTTCCCATTTGATATATGAGCTCTTTATCTCAAGGATATTGTGACAGAATCCTTCTATAACGGTTCTCCCCTAAGCAAGTGGATGAGAATACCAATAATAATTAAGCAAATTGATGTAATTAGGGTCCTTCAACCAAGTAGAATTTAATTTCAAAGGAGACCTAGGTTTCTGGAAGGGGCCCAATAGCTCAAGTAAAATAGCTGAGTGGTCAGATATGCCTCCAGATCCCACCCACTGTCTATAATTCGACAGGGATCTTACCAGACGTTCCTTCATGAGGAATTGATCAAAACACCTAGCGAGTGTTGCATGTCTAGTTCTAATGTTGAATTTTATTCATGGGAATATCAATTAAATGGTGTTGCTCCAAAAGGTGTCCAATAGTGTCCAATAGAGGATCTAGTTGTGCATCACTTCCCCAATATTCCCCATATCGAATAGAGAAATTCTGGTCCCTACCTAGAATAAGATTCTTAGAGGTAGCTAGAGATAAGTTGAGGAGATGGTTCCAAAAAACAACTCTATTATGACAAGGAGCATATACATTGATAATTCTGAAGTCCATACAAGCTCTGAGGAGAAAATGTCCATACCAATGAAACCAACACCCACCCAAGAAGCACTGGCATTGATAGTGCGAGAATTAATGCCCAGGGAAATACCCCTACATCTATCAATGACATAAAATGCATGGAAAGTCCAGCCCGACTTCAAAGATTGCATGACAGGGATAACCTAATCATCCATGCTAAGGGTTTCTTGAAGGAAAATAATATGGTTAGGCTCAAAATTGAACAGTCTTCTAAGGGCTAATTTTTTAGGAGGGTTAGCAAGTCCTCTGCAACTAAAGGAGATCCACCACATGGAAGGGGCCATGGGAGGGTGTTCGATGCTCTAAGTATCCTGTCAAGTGTGGATTGTTTGCCTTGAGCCACTTCAACCACAACATGCATGATTGATTTTGAAATGAAAGAGTATCGTCCCCTGGTGCTCTTGGAGATTTTACGAGCGAAGATCAACCCAACCATGACGTGCTAAGGAGGGTGTGACACTCGAGATTGAATATTATATGAGTGTGAATGCCGAGAAGTGGTCAAAAGATCCAGGGATGAGATTGAGTAAGCCAACCTAGGAATAAATGGTGGAATGGTCGAGATAGATGGATGGTGGAGTTCCAACATTCAAGTGCTGTGCAGAACAAGTTAAAGAAAAAGTAGATACAAAGAATAGGGGAATAGGAGTACCCAATGAGCGAGCAGCTGCAACTGCTGTCCTGGGTCTCATCATAGGTGGGGAGGGAGGATGGGGAGAGGCCAAGGTTGGCACTTGAGTCGATCTACACTCCGTTTTCTTAGAACCCTGTGATGGAGGTGTTTGGCCTTCAACAGATGAAGGTGCAACAGGATCAACATCACCCACAACTTTGGAGGGGGAGGTGATAGAGAAAAGCAAAGGGCATTCTTTATAAGTATGGGCTACACTATGAAACCTTCTAAACCTGAAAGGCACCCCCTCATAGTCTATAATTTGAATACAAATGAATATTTTCTAATGTAATGTAATTTCCTCCTCCAAACCCTCTTTGGTATCTAATTATACCAAAGTGCAATCCATTGATTTATTGCTAAAAGTAGCATAAGACTTGTCGTAGTCCAAGAAGGTTCCAAGTACATTCCCAATGCGATTGAAGATATCCTTAGACTAGAAGTGGAGGGGTAACCTAGGCAGCCTAACCCAAAGCAATCTTGCACCTATTTGTTCCTGCTCAAGATCAAATAATGGGTTCCATCGCTTGAGCAATATAAGAGTTGTCTCGATATGCCAATACTGTGAGATTACCCAAGAGGTATATTCCTCCCTCTGAAAGCTGACTGCAACCCATCCCTAAGCTAGGGTAGTAACAATCAGGAGCTCCTTGAAGATATCCCCAAAAATTTCCATGACCCAGAGGCACAAACATGCAGCTAAATATGCTCTACCTCTCATTGTGCCAACTATCGACAACTTCCCCCATTTTCACCCCCTCACTGAAATTGAGGGACAATTAACACTGCAAGAAAAAAGGACATTAGTGAGGGGTGAAAAATGTCACCATAAGCTCATTGGTGATGGTCAAAAGAGCATTCACCACCAAAAACTAAACGTCATCAAAGGTGGCATCGCCAAAAGTATAGGTGTTGTAATGACATACAAAGTCCATTGCCAATAATGATTTATAATGATGGATAGCAACTATCACCATTTCATATGAGCAATGGTCATGGACCATAGCCTTTGTCACCAAAAGTTGAACATCACCAAAGGTGGGGTTGCCAAAAATATATGTGTTGTAGTGACATTCAAATTTCATCACCAAAAATATTTTATAATCATGGATAGTGATCGTCTCCATTTCATATGAGCAAAGGTGATGTAACATAGTCTCGGTCACTGAAAATTGAACGTCAGCAAAGGTGGCATCACCAAAAGTGTAGGTGTTATAGTGACATTTAATGTCCATCACGAATATTGATTATAATGATGGATAGTGACCATCACCATTTCATATTAACAATAATGATTTATTGTGATGGATCTTTAATGCTTGTCACTATTGGTGCATATATATGGTGACGTTCGTTGATGTGACCAAAAGCCACATTTCTAGAAGTATAGGTGTTGTGGCGACATTCAAGATCTATCACGAATAATGACTATAATGAGGGACAATGACCGCCGCCATTTCATATCAACAACAATGATTTATGGGTACAGACATTTGAGGGTCGTCACTATTAATGCATGTATATGGTGGCATTTGTTGTCCATCACCATTTCATATTTTTGGTGAGGGTCGAAAAATGTCACCAAATCTCATCAGTGCTATTCAAAAGAGCCTCCATCACCAAAAATTGATCATCTCCATTCCATGTGGATGTTAGTGCACGATGGAATCGAACCACCAACCTCCTATTTCTAAAGCAAGTGCTCTTCCATTGAGCTAGCACCCTTTAAAGAATTATACTTTTAAAAATTAGATGTTCAAACTTCATAAATTGTAAATTATAAAACTTTCAAAAACTGAAGTCTTGGCAATATTTTACTAAAAACGAAAAGCAACATCGAAGCTGCAAGTCCCTACCTAATGGTTATTGAAGTTATGAAAAGTGGTTGGAGGAAAAAATAGTTATGTATAAGAGAATCAATATGTTCAATTGAATACTAAAGCATAAGTGAAACTTTGAAGACATTTATAACCTATAAATGACCTATAACTAGCAAATTCACCAAATATTGCAAAGGAAATGTCATAAGTGGATAACATATGGAACAAGAGGATGCAGGGACTTGGAACCCTTGTAGATTTTTGCATGCCTTAGAACTTTGAACATATTAGCTTGTTTGACATGTATTTATACTATCTAGCACATGTTAGCATGCCCTAGCATTCTCTAACACACCTTGCCAGCCATGACCTCACAACTAGCATTACATTTTTCCATGATGTGGCAACCTTACATTCACTAAAACACCTTGGAACTCCCTAGTTTTCATGCCCTCTTTTATCCTCCACAACGTCCCAGGCTAATGAGGAGATCAACAAAGGTAACCAGAGGCCAAGCCTTTATTCTTGTATCTGGCCTTACCAAACCAGAGAGGGCTCTCTCTATGAAATCATAGCCAAGAGATGACTAAAATGTAAAGGATTTTAGGCTAGATAGCTTGGCTCAGGTGGGTTTTCAGAAAATTTCAGGACTTGGAACTCTATCCATCGGTGTCTTGTCTGGAAGGGACTTTGTCAAGGAGGAAAGCACTTTGAACTATGTCTAGGATAAAGCACCTAAAATTCATGACAAAAGATCCCTAGAATAGAGTACCTCCTACCTTGAAGAGTGTCCCCTTCTCAAAATACATAACCCTTCTCTACTATGCACTTTTCTTAAAGATAAATCTATGCATAAAATAGTACTGAGAAAAACAACTAAATTAAGAAAAGTGAGCATCTAAGTAAAACTATAAAATTTTACTAAATATGGCTCTATATAAGCTTGGGAAACACTATACAAGCATTATTTCATACAACAACCATAAGATTCCTAAAATCAATGTGCTTCTTTCATTGTTTTTATACCCTCATAACAAAACTAGAATATGTAGCGTGTACCCCAAGGATGTATGCATCTGTTGAAGGTGTAGATTTTAAGGATCTACTGAGTTGAAGTACTATTGAAGGAGAAACACCTTCAAAACAACATATAAAGTCTACTGTGCATTAAACCCATTTTCACAGAGACCAAGGCTGCTCCTAGGTACACTTCTCCACTAAATGGAAACTGCAATGACTGTAGTGCTGCTGAAAAAAAGACACCTTTAGTGCAACATAGATAAAACTCTAACATATATTGTCATTGTGGCCTCAGTTGTAGATGATCTCATGAATATAGGTAACAACTTCGATAACTGAAAAACCAAAATATGAGCTACAAAGATAATTTGAAATGATAGATTTGGGCATGCTTTATTATTGTTTAGGAGTGTTAGTATAGAAAATGAAAGGTTTCCTATTGCGTATTTATGTCACAAGCCAAGGATGCAAAGAAATACATAAAAAAGAGTTGCAAACTTGTTCACTAGAAAGAAGCAGAGTGAGTCATCAAGTTTATGGAAGGGAACAGACTATTCGTAGGAAGATTGCTTGAAATTAGTTGGGCATATTATTTCGTCTTCTTGTACGTGTATTCTTTGAAAGTATAACCACATCCAAAGACTCAATAATAGATTTGGTAAATTTTATAGATGTGAAGCACTTCAATGCACTTTATTAGATTGTTAAATCAGTGAATTTCTTTTGAGGTTGTTGAATTTTTCAATAAGACATGGGAATGTTCAGAGAATATGTCTAATGAAAAGTTAATATTTTGATAGTTTATATTAACAAGAGAGCATGAACCACACCAATAAGAATAAACATACAGGTGACCCAACACAATCTCTTCATTTTTTTTTTATTTCTTCTAATGCTTTCCTTTAATGCTCGAGATATGCCTTCAACAAAGGTAGAAGTGGAAATTTTTCTACAATTGAAAATGAAAAGAAAAACTATAAAGCATCCATTTTCCTTTAATTGTGCAATTTTTCCACAACATCTATAAGAAACAAGACCAAACATGTCATGCAGGACCACAATCAACCAAGTAGAAGCCCTTAAAGTCTTGAAACAACTTGTATAACCCAAAACTTTGTAAGCAATTTCAAAATAATTTAGAGAACAAGAGTCAACAAGTTCAAAAAACCTTTTTGTTGAAGGCATATTAAGCATAATAATCATCTATGTCTGAAGAATTAAATCATTAGCCAACTCGTAAACCAACCTTTCCGCTAAAGGCATATTAAGCATAATAATCATCTATCTATGAAAAATTAAATGATCAGCCAACTAGTAAACAAACCTTTCTGCTGAAGGCATACTAAACATAATCATCATCTGTGTGAAGGATGAAATCGTTAGACAAGGAGTATTTCTACATAAAAGTACACATCAAATTGTAAACAAATGAATAAGGAAAGAATCCTTTGCAAGTAAACTCAGCCTCACACTTGACAAGGAGTAGATTAACATTCATTTGATCTCGGGATTTAAATGTATAGTTTGAAAAAATATTTATGTGGATTTGGAGAACTAGCCTTGAGTCATTGACATACCTATAATAGTGTCCTTTAATCCATCTATAAAGACTACAGATTCACTGACCTCTATCAATCTTTTGCTTAACATTAATAACTTTCAAAGTTTTGTGACTTTTCCTTTCGGATTTCAGATATCTTTACTTCATTTTTTACTTGAGATATTCTTCTTTTGACACTATGTTACATTGACAATTCACACTTTATGAAATATATTTATAAAAGAACGGTGTGCCATAGAAATTTATTTGACTGTAAGTAGCTTAGCTGGTTTGTCCAAAGTAACACACTGAGGATCCGAAGCTATTGTACATACATTTTGAAGTCGCATGGAGACAAGGAATTCATTTTGGATTGAGTAATTCAGTTATTATTGTTATAATTTAACCACATGCTCTATACATAGTTTGGCACTTGTTTTCGTACCTTTTACCCTTTCATATCGTCTGGTTTGATTTACGTTTTTGTAGATTTTTTGTTCAAATATTTACACCAATGTTATATCGTAGTGCCTTCACCATCAAATATCATGTGGTAAATTGAAAGACTGAAACATGAACAACCAACTTTTTATAAGTAAATATCTAACTATAAGAAGGGTAATACAATTTTAAAAAATAGAGACACCATAGAAATAAATATGTAGGGATGAACTCATATATACCTCTCGTCTCCATATGTGACTCATTTGTTGGTCAAGTGAAATGTGTTGAGTTCATGGGAATGGACAACTTTCTGATCCCCTTCGTGAGAGTTAATGCACACTAGCATTGGTGGTTTCCCTGCTACATGTTATTGGACATTATTAATGGTGAGAGCAGTTCTGGAGGGTTTTCCTGATTTTCATTTTGGCTTTGCATACACAGAAAAGTAGTGTGAACATTGTTATGTAGATTTCGTGTTTCGAAATTTGATTTAAGATGCATTCTTCTCAGTTGCATTTTCTCAGCATGGCAGATGGAAAAAGTTGTAGGGATTGTTCTAAGAAATGTCCAAGAAACCATTATAACAGGCATGGCTCATCATTTTTCAAGGTCATAACAAGGCAAATCAAGGTTTTTCTAGTCAAGACACAAGACTAGAAGTACCTTTCGAGCTAAAAAACTCAACATTCATTACATATTTTAGCTTGGGGTTAGACTTGTTTTATGGTGAAAAGCTAGGAGGATGAGAACATGCTTCTCAAGAAAGATTCGATGTGGGGGGCCCTCCAGACTATGCCTAAAAAGTAGAAACTAGGTTTTCACCCAAAGGAGGAATAACCATCTTTGCAATAGATTCAATCTCCCTTTAGAGTTGTGGAAGAATTCATAAATTTTGGAAAAGTCAGTAATGCTATAGGTAAATTTTATCTCCTTAGAGAATATTTTCAGTTTCAAAGATTGGAAATTGGTTAAAACTCTAGAAGAAACTGATCTTCATGAAAATATTGAGATTTCCTGCAGATACTGAGATTTCCCTAGGAAAATGGATTTTGAACTAGAAGTTGGAATTATGAACAGTGAAAAGTCCCATTTCATTAGGTTGGCTCTCATACAATTATGTGGGAAGATTGTAGAGAGAGCAAAAAGTATGAATGGTGGTGTCTAAAAATTCTAATTTGGAGGCTAGTTTAAAGTCTACATAGGGTAGAAGAAAAAGGGCAAGCAAATCTCAAGACTTTTGATTCAGATGTTGTTCCAACTTCCAGCTTTGGAAGGTGATATGTGCTAGTCTGAAGAATGTGGTCCTAAAGTGGTTGAAGGGACACATGATCTTCATGTGACTTTTCAAGGTAGGTTCCCTTCTATCAATTCCTCATGCCATCAAATAGTACTAAAATAATCCCCTTCCATTATTGGGTGTTCCAAAATAGTTTGTAACGTTAAGGAAGGTTTGGGGGACTTTAAGGCCCCCCACTGGAATTTGGGTCCATGTTTTTCTTGAGTAAATTCTGGCATTCTCTTCATGTCAGTTATCCATTCTTTAGACCATGCAATCTAGTATTCAGAAGCTTCATCCAATTAATCCTTTTTCCTATTTGGGTGGTAAACTAGTTAAAAGGGGATCACAAAATAAAGGTGATGAGATGTTCAAGGCTTCTTACCATCCAAGATCAAAGAAAGAATGTTGTAGGTAATTTAGGGGTCTATAAGGGGGTTTAGCACTTGATTAGGATCACCACCAAGTATCCACTGGAGGAAACTCTAATGTCTCTCAAGAAAAGTCATGGTCTCAGAAAAAGAGGAGGGAAAGGGCACATTTGAGAATCAGTGGGGCCCTTACAGCAAGAAAAACCCCATTTCTAAATGATTTTTCAACGATTTATTTGAAGTTCAAAAGTTGATTGATGTAGAACCAATTAAGTAAGCACCTACCTGGAGAAATAACTAAAAATGAAGAAGTGGAATTTCAAAAATTCTAGATAAATCCTTTGTTTCTACTTAGTTGATGTTAGATTCAAAGAATGAGAACATAAATTTTTTAGGGAAGCTCGCCCTATATTTCTGCAAATTGAATCAGAGAGTAATAAGTATCGAACCCCCTTTAAGTTTAATCACTTGTTGGCTAAATAAAAATGATTCCAAGGTTGTGGTCATCAAGAATTGAAGACATTACAATAGTAATAGTGAGGACAGAGACATGAAGCAGTTCATAGACAATCTGAAAAGCATAAAATGTGAAGCTGCAGATTGAGCAGAAAGCTTTGTTGAAAAAGATTCAAAGGATGTCGAAAAATGAATTAAAAACCTCTAATAATGATAAAGTAGCGGTGTTTTTGAAAGAGGAAAAAGAAACTAAGATAAAAAGGAGAACCATCTTGTTCTCTGAAAGTGGTAGGAATACTAAACTTTTTCACAAGTATGCAAGTCATACAAGAAACATTAATATTATTTGGGAAACCAATAAGCGAGATAGCTCTAGTGTTAATAAGGCTTTTAAGGAGATAACGGAAGTGAGAAAAAAACATTTTAAAAGTCTAACGGTATCAAACATTTGTGAGATCAAGAAAATTAGCAGGCTATTTCCCAGCATTATGATTGATGAAATGAGCATAGAATTCAAGGCAAAGGTGTTTAAAGAGGAGATAAAAGAAGTTTTAAACTTCAAACAAACTAAAAATCATATACCCAATGGATTGACAGTTGAATTTATGAAGGAGAATTCATTCTCTTTTATAATAGGAAAATCTATGTTGCTGTGGGAAAAATATATGAAAGAATACATACAATTGAAACTCACAAGCTTCATGTTGTAGCAATGATGCTATAAATTGCAAAGGTGTAAGACAAAATGAATTAGCTCTTTCTTAGACTACTGTTGATTCAACTGGGAATAAACTTGCAAATTGTGCAATGGTTAATGGGATGCCTAACTTCAGTTCCTTTTATAGTTCTAATCAACGGTTCCCCCAAAAGATTCTTTAATGCATATTGAGGTTTTTTTCAAGGGTGCTCTCTATCACCATTTCGTTTCCTATTAGTGGTTTCAGGTGTATGTTGATCACAGATGCAAGGAGAAGAGGGATATTGAAAGGAGTAAAAATTTCTGACTTCGAATATTCTCATTTATTGTTTGTTGATGATATCATCACATCTGGGCAAGAATCACTAAGGTAGTTAATTGGTATAACACATATTTACTGCAAAACTATAGTATGGAAATCACTGTGAGGAATTCTACAATGTTGTTCAATGCTTTGGCTGAGGAAGAAAAATCCTAAATCACGATGTTGTTTCCATTGAATCTCATAGAATTAGATCAAGGAAACATATACTTGGGATATTAAAGCCTGCTCATTATATTTATTATGATTGAACTTGGTTGTAGAGAAAAATTGAAGCTCGAATTTCAATATGGTGCATTTGATGGTTCTCTAGGGGAGGGTGATTAGTGCTAGTCAATGCCGTGCTGGAAATTATTCTTGTGCATTGGATATCCATTGTCTGTATCCCTAAGGGCATCATAAAAACAATAATATATATATATATATATATATATATATATATATATATATATATATATATTAACAAAAAAATTGAAAACATAAGGAAAATTAAAGAATTTTATTTAGTTAAATGGAGTGAGGTGGTAGATTCTAAAGAAGCTGGAGGGTAAGGCATAAAAAAATAAAAATCTCTTCAATATAGCTCTAGCTACTAAAAGTTTGAAGAGGTTAGTCTATAATGAAGGTCTGTAGGATAAAATTATGAAAACCAAACATTTGCGAATGATTTCTACATAATATTAGTTTACAGAAGGAAGAGAACATTTTAATGGAAATTCTACTGTTCGGAAACATTTGGTGAAAACATTCCCACTAATTGGAAGATGGAAAACATGGAGGATTCAAAAGAAGAAGGTAAGAATAGAGGAAGACCCCTAGATTGGTTGTAAACTTAATTTCAAACTGTGTAAGCTAATAAGAGATATCCATCTCTTAGGGATTTATTCCAGGGGAAATGCAGCAACAAATGATGGAAATAATTTTTTATCTCTAGGCTTGAATTTGGCATGGGATTTGAATTTCTGAGGGCTAAAAACTTGAGGCCATAAACCATAGCTTAAATTCTAGTGCCATTAATGAATAAAATTTCTAAACAAGATGAACTAATTTAAGTGGTCAAAAAATGAGGGACCTCATGAATATATTTCCAAACTAGAATACAAGTTAATGATGGAAGAATAAATGATGAGGGAAAGATCCCCATGGTGGCACTTAGTTTGAAAGTTAAAAATTCCTCTTAAAGCTAAAATATTTCACTAGTTAGCTTCAGAGAAAAAAATTTTAACTTGGGATAAGGGTGTCCTGGAATATGTTTTTTGTGTAAGACAAGTGAGTAATCCACGGACGACTTGTTTGTTTCCTGTTTTTAGCTCACCTATGGATAGCCCGTAATATATTATTTATTAAGAAGCATGAATAGAGTATAGTTCCAGTCCATATGGGCATAGAGACGATGGAAATGATAAGGAAGCTGACAATTAACTAATTGGTCCCATATCAAATCGGCATGGTAGCTCGGTGCCAATATATAATGGGGGTGGGTTTTTTTCACCTACATTCAGTAGTATTTCCAGGAGAAATTAATCATATATTAGATTATGAAAGGATGCATGAAGTAGCCATCTGAGGTCTTAGGCTGGATCTTCCATTGACTTTCAATTCTCTCATTGAGAAACCATACCATTGTTGCCTTTTTAGATTGATTCTTCTGGATGAGTTGGCGTGGGACAAATAGATGGGAGTAGTGGATTCTTACTAAATGTTTTTATCCTTCGATTGTAGATAAATATGTAAAAGTTTTCAGGCCATTACAATCTTTGTGATTTGGGGTGTTTAGTTATCCAGAAGCATAATAATCTTTTAATACCTACAGTTGAGACCAACACAAGTTGCCAATAAAATTAGGTATACTTTCAGTGGAAATTGATCTTCCTCAAAAGAGTAAGTAGCTAGAATTCTAAATGAAATAGAAATATAGCCACAACTAGGCTTGGGTGCTTTTTAATGGAGCTTGTCAGAGAGTTCCAGGTTTGTGTGGGTTGGTG
Source organism: Pinus tabuliformis (assembly GCA_031772625.1). Classification (NCBI taxonomy): domain Eukaryota; kingdom Viridiplantae; phylum Streptophyta; class Pinopsida; order Pinales; family Pinaceae; genus Pinus; species Pinus tabuliformis. The sequence continues at coordinate 968,366,441 of CM062812.1, forward strand.
TCATTCTATTTGTGGATCTACATCATTGTTTCAAAATAAAGTTAGTAGTAGGACCTGGCACAAACAACCAAACAGAAATCTATGCTATGTGGCTACTCTAGAAGACAGCAACATATATGGTATAGAAAAGTTACAAGTGTTTTGAGGCTCAAAGTTGATGGTCAATTGGTCTAATAATAAGTGCACAACATATAATTTGTTACTTGACCTATCATAAATTAGTTCCTGGAGGTTAAGAGGAGATTTGGTGGTCTATATTTTGCACATATAACTAAAGAGTTTAATAGTATGGTTGATCAGTTATAAAAGAAAAACTTTGTTACTACACGAAGGGTCCCTTACTGAACAAGAGTTCGGGGGAGGGATATAATTATCATTTACTAAAATATTGTTGTTCTGATGCATGGTTCGAAACCCCTCGAATTTTTTTTAGGTGTCTATATGTTGCTAATGTAGTACTTGTTGTAGCCTTCTCGCTGAATGTAGAAAGAAAAAATATCTTTTTTCAAAGGCCGCCTTCAGGTATACTAGGCAGACTGTTTATAAATAGTCATGGAATAGAATCAGGGCTAGCCGCTAGTTGTAGGACAATTTTAAAGACTTATTTTTTAACCCAAAAAAGGAAAAATGATGTATATTCTAATTTGAAACTTAAAATATCGAATCTAATACAAGATAACTTTATTACTGTCCAACAAAAGACCACAAAACTAGATCAATGGGACAAAAACAATACATCCACTATAACTACATAATGGAATTTCCTAAGAAACTCATATAGTCACAATATCATCAACAAAAAAGTAGCTAAGTACATGGCTAAAATTAAGAAAAACATCACGAATGCATAAGCAAAGCCACAACAAGAGTGTTTATCAAAGCATTTGCAAATGAACACCCCAAAAGATATAATTTCCCAATATTAGCATAGCTTAGGGTCTGACAACTAAAGAAAAGATATTGGGTGAAACATTATGAAATAGTTCTCACAAATGATGGATTTAACTCTATGAGGAATAATTCTTCAAACATTGTAAACCACTAATGAAACTTGGCAGAGGTGATATACTTACAAATAATTGCCTCCATAATAGGGGATTCTAATTCTAAAGGGCCTAAGTTTTCATTTAGTAAATGAAATTCAACATCTAAAGATGGTATAAAATTATTTCTCTACTAAACTAAATACAAAAAATGCTAAATGATATTCAGGAATGAGAAAGTCAAAAAGTTTTTATCAAAAATTAGGTAGTTAGACTCTAAAAAGTATAAGTCCTTGAACATAGAAAACCATAAAAGGAAGTTTGGAACTCATTAGGGATTATTGACAAATATCTGCCTCTATAATGAGAAAATCTTTTCATCGATTGTGGAGGTGTCTTCAGACTGGTTTAAATGAAGTTGGATTAAGGGTCTAAAAGTTGCAATTTTGGAAGGCCCATGTAGTCACTTATGGTAGACAAGGGTGCATTTTTCCGATAAATTAACAATTTTTACAGAATATTGGGAAAAAAATGTCTCTTATCACTGGATACAGCTTGAAGATAATGTTGTTTTTAGGCATGTGGATGATGCACATTTTCTTGTGAAAATATTTGACTTAAGTGGATATGAGAAAAAAAAACACTTGTGGTTCATCACCATGGTGGCCCTCCTCCCAATTACCTCCATTTGGATACTCTAAATTTTTTTTGTCAAATTGATTCCATCCATTACAAATATGATGTGATTGTGTCCCTTGTAGTGAATGTGGAAATTCTACAAGGTCTCATTCTCCTCCAATCAACAAATATGTCATATTCCATAACCTCAATCTTCATTAGGTTCTTGTCACCGCCCCCTTTCACATCTCAATTTGTTCTAGCTTGTTCATTTGAGGTAGAGTTTATTTTTCCTTCCATGGAATTTTAACTGTAGTATTCTTGGATTTTCATTTCACATATGGCACTGAACTGCCTTTTATAGTATTATTATTTCCTTTAAGATTTCATTTTTGTTTTCCCATTCTATAACAGTTCTTATGGTTTATTCAGTTATTTTATCTCTCTAGGGAAGTCCCTCTCTACAATATTCCAATCTTCCTTTCATTTTCTACATTGAAATTCCCATCTTCCTTCAGTGTTCTACATTCAAATTCCCATATTACTAACATGTGTAAATGACATCCTCTTCTCCATTTCAACAAAACCTCTATAAAATCAATCCTTTCTTTTCTTACATTTCTAGAGGGTGGAGACAAGTTTCTTCTAGGATAGTTCCACATGCATTCAAGATCCTCCTTCTTAGAAAGTTATTAGAGTAACCTGATGTAGATATTTTTTAAGGCTACCAATGAGGAACTATGGAGGCATATGCACGTTGAAAAATATGATAATTATCAGTCAATTCGATTCAGAAAGTAATATGAAAGTAGCATATTAAATTAAAAGGCCCTAAACCCAAACTAATTAACTTTGGTCAATATTCATATTTGTTCATTAAGAAACACCATGGGCTTCATGGATAAAAATGGGAGGAAAATGACTTTGTAGACAACATAGATGGATACTTTACCAAAGATGTTTCCTCATCATTGAATTCAAAATTTCTCTATGCAATGAAACATGAAAATTGCCCACATCATGGATCCATATTTTGTCAAAAGATGTACATTGAATTAAAAATCGCTGCGAAATAATAAAATAAATTAAAATCTACAATGAGGAAAAAGTCAACATTGAGGCAAAAGGTTGTTTGCACCAGGGGCCATTTACGCGGAAGTTGTTCTTACTGGCTCATGAGGGGATAATATGTACATGAGCGAATGAACCCTCGTGGGATAATATCACCTCCACTGCTTTACCAAACATCCCATCAAGAGTTTTACATTTTTAATTGAAGGAGTTCATCAACAACAGTTTTATAAAAAAAACCAGATATATTTTTTTCCTCAGAAGTGTCATAACCAATGGAAATGTCTTTTGGTATAGACTATATCCACTGATTCCACCAATCATTGTTGAATCCCTCCAATTTATGTACTACAAAATTGGTCATCTCTTCTTAATTCATTGGTTTGATTGAAAATATGTCTTTAACTTGTGAATCCAGGTCGTTGCATGGATTTTTCTTTTGCCATCAATAGCTGGAATTCCTAATTTGTTGAGGTAAGGCTTGTTGAAGATATTGTGCTATAGATCACTCCATTGTCTTTAAACTTCTTCAGAGATCGTATAAATCCTTGAAGGAAATGTCCCCTTGAAACTCTACTCGGTTAAGCTTGTGGGCTTTCCATGAATTCATCATTCAAATCTTTAGCACTTCAAATTCTAGATCAGGCCTGACATCTTCATTGAGAATATGAGGTCATAAGCAATCACCAATAAATGCACATATTATTGACATATTCACATCAAAATTATCGCTCAACAAACAAGCCAATAAAAAGGTACTCGTGGATCCCTGGCCATTTCCTGAAGAGGTAACTAGAGAATGCCTTGATAGATTAGATGTCAAGAGCATATTTTTACATGAGGATACATCAAACCTTGACGAGGAATGGAGTCTAGGGTTTTACTGTTAAGATTTTTTCATTAAAAAAAAATCAGGGGATCAATGGTCAAAAAATCACTGGAATTTTATGGATCCATTTCGTAGGCACATGATCTGCTTCCTTCAGTTGCACGTTTACTTCCATATCGGATCCTTCCATTAGTGATCATGGATCCATAGATTATCATTGTAGTGACCTTAAATTTCCATTTAGCAGCAATTTTCTAAGTCTCTTTTGTCACCTCCGAGGAGACCCTTTCTGGTGAAAAAACAAGAGGAAGGGTATCCAAGAGAAAAAAACGAGCATGTCTTTGTGCGTCAACGTTTGTAGTCTATATACCATCCAAATAAAATCCCTTCAGGGTCTGCAGAGCCAATGTGGTCGGGTCTGTGACACATCTCAACTCTTCGAAGTGCTTCTACATGCACTTCTCCAAGTTGTTGAAGTGGTTTTCAAGCTCATTTCACTAGACACTGAAGTTTACTAGGGCCAAATAATGGCAATGCAGCGCCAAGAATGGCTTGTGGAGCTGCTCCTCCTTGGATGTCACGTCATCCATGGCTACCAAGATCGAACTCTCTAGCACTAGTAAAATTGTAGTTTGGAGCTCGACACATGAAACCCTGATGCAGATGGGCACATGAAACCCTGATGCAACTCAGAAAATGAAACCTTCATGCAAACGAAAGTCATGATGTAGCTCGACAAATGAAACTATGGATGTGAAGTTCCATGGTGCAGATGAAGGGTGCAAATGAAAACAGTGAGCTAAAGCCCTCGCTAGCCCATGGACACTGGAAATTGGGGCTTTGGGAGGAAACCAAAAAATTCTTGATGCTTGAGTGGATATTTTGCATGTGGCCTCTTCAGCACTTATGCTTTTTGGTATTCCCATCCAGCGATGAATGGAGATATGTACAGGCCTATGGTGGATAAATATGGATGGGGAGATATTTTTTGTGGTGCACAATTGCATTGGAAGGAAGGTTTATAGAAAGATAAAATATAGATTTTATTGTTTTATGATTGTCTTTTTTAAATTAATGTTTTCTATTTATGTAAAAAAATCAATGTTTATTTTTTATGTTACATATTTAATGTAAAAATAAAAATAAAAGTTTGATTTCAATCATGCTTTCTTATTATATTGTTCAATTTAAATTATACCCAGTAGAATTAGGCACTGTATCATCTCTAGGATTTATGTAATCTCTCCTAGGCTTAGACAACTATGACCCTCTTGGTTATGGCTCTAGGTCTAGCTATGGCTCTGACTATGGCTGCAGGTTTTTCTATGATGGCTATTGCGGCATAGGCTCTGGTTCACACTCAATAGACTTTTATATTCTTTCTTTTGGATTAAGCAAGGGTTTTAAGGTGCACACTTACTGGAAATTTTTTTCTTTCAAACACTACCCTTTGAATGTAGCTACATTCTCTTCTAATCTAAGTTGCACTATGATGTAGTGTATTTCAAGTGGGTGGGCCATTTTCCCCATATTAGTTCAGTAACCAGCATGAGTGAGCCCACGCTGGTGGTAGATTCATTATGTGAGGTAAAGTGGTATCCATATCCTAATGAATACTCAATAGTTATGATGAACACATACATACCACACCTATTATGGAAGCTAGGGCTTAATGGAGCAACCTTTCTCCTGAAAGGACCAATAGAGAACAACCATGGAAGACAGGAACCAAGAACATGGAAAGGTACGAGCTTTGTGGATTTTAACCATAAATCATGAACCAATCATGAGTGGTGGAAGGCTAGAAGGTTTTTGACTTCCAAAGGAACCATGGAGAAGAAACACGACCATAGTAACAACCACATTGTTATGTGAATATAGGAAGACATGGAGGCTTTTACCTTTACCTTTTGTACATAGGAATCAGTTGTTCCATATGTATGTGGGACAATAATATATAAAATCATGGCACTACACTCTCTATCTATGGATTTGCATTATGTAGTTTTTTACCTAAATTTATGTCCTAGATCTCAGGTAGTGTATCTCCTAAATCACCCTTGGCTATTAGAGTGAGCACTTAACTACTTAAGATAACCAAAACATTCTGAGTGGGATAAAAAAATAAGATTATTCTTATTTAGTTAGAATGAAATTTCCTAAAATTGATCTTTGGGGATATCCTGTAATCAACAAGAACAATTCCAAATATATGTTATATAGATGAGCTATTTGAGGTGTCCTTGATGAGATGAGTAAGTGCCATCCCATAATAAAGTTGCTAGTAGTGTCCTACGATGAGCCCTACTGTATTATAGCAATGTATCTCCCCATGAGATAAAAATATGTTGTTCTTGAGAATTACACATCCAACATGCATAAGTCATGTGCAATCAAGAAGTAGGTCATCTCCTTAGTGCACCCACATCATTCCCAAGACCCACGTCTGTTTTTTGAATGTGAGGAACCAATAGTCACAAAAGAAGGCTAAACAAATGGCATGTGCACAATAAATTTGTTTTTTTCGTGTTCTTTTAAATGAGTAAATTTTAGGGCTTTGGTCTAATAATAAAATAGAAAATTAGCATTTCAATCTTAAAAAATATAAAAATATAAAAGCTAGAAAAACATCTCACATATCAATTTTTTATGTGTTCAATTTGACAAGATTAATGGTGCAACCCGAAAACAATAGTCTCTATCGTAGGGAGGGACTAAAAATAGATATACTAAATGGGTCTAAAGAATTTTATATATAAGAAACAAATGAATCTCTCTTCATAACCAAATATCAATTTTCTAGTTCTCAAAATGAAATAGCAAAGTCGATATCTTTTATTTCTTAATATTAAACCATATTCCTTCACAACGAGAACGAACATAATCCATGTTCATGTTAACATTGACATCGACATCATCGATGTGTTCTTCACTTACACATTTTGTTTCTTGAAAGTCTACAACCTATGACAAATCTGCATACTCGGGTTCATATGTTGTATTATTTCTCAATCCTTTTGGAGGACATGTTTACACTACATACCAATCAGTCTCAACTAGATCTTGTACATATAGTACTTTTTTAGCTTGCGATGCTAGAATAAATGGATCATCTTGCCAACGATTTTGACTTAAGAATTTCTTCATATTCACCATTGTAAAACCCAAATCATTAGTCTTGATCCCTCTCTTCTTGTATACATCAATCCAATTACATTTAAACAATGTGTACTCCATACAAAAATAATCCAATGTTATTATTTCTTCTACCAATCAATAAAATGTTGTGTTTTGAAGTGCAGGGTTTGCATCTTTGGAACTTGACCTCATCATTGTTTGAGCTTCAATACACACACCACTATTTTGGGTGGTTCTCTCATTCTCTATGCTTTTTGTATGGAATCTATAACCATTGATTAGGAATCCCTTGTACTTATTCATGAATTTCTTGGGGCAATGTGTTAGCCATTTAAGTGTATCAAACACATTTTACATCTCCTTCCACGTGTATAGTTTTAGATTTTTAAATGTGGTTAGAATTCATACATTCAACATCTGAAAAAATATTTTATTTCCTACATAACAATATTCCCATAGACTGATTTTTAAGTACACTTATAATATAAATAATATCATTACCTATTGTATTAACAATCTATTAAAATTATGGATGTGGAGTTTCTGCAATAGAGCTTCATCTTTTTCGGTTTGGGTAATTGAGTTGGCAATCTCCATTCTTTGCATCCTAATTCAACAATTATGGACAATAGATATGGTGGTTAATGTGTTTCGATAAAATATGAATAAAATATTTTTAAAGGTAAAATATGTTAATCTATCCATGGATCTATGTTTTGTTAAACAATAAACAAATAGAAAAAAAAATAATAAAATATATATATATATATATATATATATATATATATATATAGAAAAAAATTAAAAAAAAAATTAAAAAAAAATTTAAAAAAATTTAAAAAAATTGAAAAAATAAAAATTACAAGCTAAATATGTTACTTACTCTATCCATGGATCAACTTTGTTTGTGTGAAATAGAACCCACCTATGGGCTTCTTCCCAGCTAATGTCATCTAGTTTTGAAGGAATTGGAGTAGATAATGGCTTTCTATCAAGGATAATTTCTTCAACTTCCTCATCCCACACTTCATTTTGACCATGTGTGGATCTAATAGCTTCCATACCTTTCAAGTATCCTCAACAAAAATTTATCGTTTCCTCCACAATATAGATTTCACCAATGCAACCTTCAGGCCTATTTTTGTTCTTAACATAACTCCTATATACTTTTATGTTCCTACAAAATGAAAAAAAAGAGAATTAAGTAATGTCAAAAGCTTTAAAAAAAATCATCTTGTTTTTGTGCTTGATAAAAAGTAAAGTTCGCGTACCTCTCAAAGGGGTACATCCATCTATATGCAACTGGGCCATAATATCGAAGATCAAATACCAAATGTACATTCAAATGCAACATTATATTGAATAATGAAGGAGTAAAGTACTTTTCAAGAAAGCACAATGTGTCCAGAATATCATTTTCCAAATTGTCAGGACTCTCTACTGAAACTGATTTTGCATAGATTTGCCTATAAAAGTGAATGGATAGCTCCCCAAATGTGTGGTCTTGAGGGAAAAGTATGTAAGAATTTGATTGAAGGTGAACATTAAAAAAGAATTGTTTAATTGTGGTAATGGACCTAAGAGAGCAATTGTTATTCACACTTAACCTTGGAAATTATGGGTACACTTCAGGCAATATTTTATTTCCTCAAAATCAAGCTATAGACATCGCTATATTTTGCATCATTGTAATAGCAATGCCTCGTTAAACCTCTTTCCACAATATCTTCAACACCTTCATTCTTCTATGGTATATGGCTCATCAAAATATATCTATAATGGTGTGGCAGTAACTCACTATGACTACATATTGCCTCTATGTGCACCTTCTCAAGAAATCTCTTCAAACCTAGATGTGATTCTTTAAGGCTCACATTTTTCTAAGGTATGGCTTATCTAAGTCTTGTATGTATCCTCCATACCTACACTCTAGACTCTGTTAATGGCAATTCTCAGTCGTCCTATATTAGTCATGACAAAGTGAATAAGGTATTAGCATTGTATATGTCATATGAACAATAACATTCAACAAAACTCATAATAATGACTTAAATTCTAGACAATAATCTATTTTAACCTCATAAATTTTAATGTCATTGACTTTCCTAGATGAGGGTAGTAAGATATATGGAGACTAATGCAGTGATAAGAATATGTGTTGATAGTATGAATCTTACAGTTCCTCCAGTGACCTGATCAACACACACACACATATATATATATTCACAATTTAAACTACTTGTATAAGGTGAGTCAGCCTATGGAGATGTTGATTTACAATAGGTTCATTGTGATCTTAGAAATAGACCTCAATAAATGTTTGGTCACAAGTGGTGGAAGCACTTGATTTTTGCAAAGACAATCCTCTCTCAGTTTGAGGATAATTAGTGTCCCTGAAATCTTCTATACCCAGCATCAAGTAGAAGAATAAGAATTTTGCGGAAGTAATCTCTCAAGAAGAATTAGTCCTCCTAGAAGTTTGCAAGACATAAATCTATCATAAAAGTAAAAAAAAATAGAATTCCGAGTAGTCATCTTTCTTGGTTCCCTCACAATTATATGTACGTGGTACTGTTCTATGTATGTGACCTCAAGCTCATCACTATTTATGGTCCAAATTTAAGTATGACATCGGTACTTCTTAGTAGCAATGGTGATATGTTATAATACCTATAAATTGATGACAATGTTACAGTCTTATTCACAAAATAAGTTGTGAACAATACATATATGAACTCTGGAAAGCTTGATTGTCATCCTTTCAAAGGTTATCTTCGATCTAGTTTACACCACAGGCTATTTCAGACTTCTGGACACACAATTCTATGTTCTCTATGGTATGGCTTGACTACTTATCCAGGGAAGTCTACTATGCAAAGATAGCTTAATTCCTTGAATTTGGCTTGTATATAGTGCAACACTAATTTACATACATGTATGCTAATGTTGCTAAATCTGACAATTGTTTGGCATACTCACTAATTTGTAGACCTAAGTGCTAAAATACGTATTCAATCTCTGTTCTACTTTTGAATGATCTCGGGCACACTAGTTTCGTTCTTGTGAATTACTCTGTCATGACAATGTTTCGGTCAAGTGTTTTGATACTTAACTTATGATATAATTTCTGAGGCCAACAGTATTTGAGGACTTTTTTTGGAATTTGCAAACTTGACAAAGTGTTGAAAATTGTTATGTTGAAAATAGATCTTGAGGATCGAGACACAAGCTTAGCTCTATGGCATCAAATGAAATTAACAATGCGGTCTGGTCTATGTATTATGTACAAATCTGTGGTATATTCCTGAATTATCACAGCAGACCAGATCCCTTATATAGAGACCTATAACCCAAGTTTGGTTGACCTGAGCGTATAACTAAGTGGGTATGAGTGAGCTAGTTTAGTGATTATGATTTGATATAAGGATTCATTCTCCATATATGTTGGTGTAGAGAATATGAGAATGTGGCTTATTTGATGCACACATTGACTACATTCAAATCAAGTTTTGGGACATATTTCTATAATTACTAATGTCACAAGGATATTGGTTCTCTTGTTCTTCGAGAGTGTAAGGTCCTTATATGGTAAAGGGTTTCGAGACAGAATATGCATAGAATTCATTTGCTTACGAGAATGACTGTACTTAATGCCTAGAACATGTGATGAATGGTCATCATTCTGAGGGCCTGACTCCTAAGTCTTGACTGGGCATGTTTCTTCTCTTTGAAGCTTAAGGAGCTAAGATTAAATAATCCCATTGATTACAAGTTATAAAGCAATGATATAAGTTCATTGACCTGAAAATTTGTGCATATCCATGGGAGATGGTAACAGGCACCATTTCTCCCTTTTAAAGGATCCTTCTTTATGTTTCATATCACTGTAGCAGTGACAAGGATTTTTTCTTATTTGCAACAAGCCGAATTTCTCACTGATGATACATTGACAAGTATTTTTTTACCTCAAAGATGTCCTCTTCCGGGCATGGCATGTTATAGAGATAGTCTTCTAGCAGGAAAGGATCACACGGATCCTTGATGAGAAGGTTCTTCAATATATGGAGGAATCTTGGAAAGAGTATATTCCACTAGAAGTTTGTGGATGCAATATGGCATATTATGGAAGCAACCATCAAATAATTTTACTAGTTTAATTGCACCATGAAGGCATAATTGAAGTATTTTATCATCTTGATAAATGAGCCTCATCATAGACATTTACTTGAAAGTTGAAACAAAGAGGCAGTTCATGAAAGATGTTGACTAGATGACAAAATCAAGGAAAGAGGTATGTGCATATTTATGTAAGTGATCTTCTTTATAAATTAGAATTCATGTATTCAGAGATATGGTAGGAAGATTTAGCTAAATAAATATATTTGGAATCATGTGCATGGTATGTCCTCGTTAAATACTAGATGAAATAAGGACTCTTCCATATGGGTACTCGATGTATAGAAGTATGAAAGCTGTTCATAAAACTTGGTGATATTGATCAACATATGATATGGTATCTGTTAGGGTCCTATGTTCCATAGTAATCAATATTTGTTAATATTTCAAGTCAATCGAGGTAAAAAGTCAAATTTTGGTCTATACTACAAAAATTTTCCAGGTTATAAAGCAAAGCGTATGAGTCACTGTATAGGTTTCATTGATACTCCCACTCTAAAAATGAAGATAATTTCATCATGGTAGGTCATCTCGATATTTCATGAGCCTTTTCATTAATCATGGTCATCCAAACCCTATCGTTCATACTTGCACCTTCTTTCCTCAGAGATTCAGTCAAAGTTCTTCTACTAGGATTTTTGTTGTGCTTTCCCTTTTTCATGGTTTGTAACTTCATTTAGGAGTCAAAGGCCTTCATTTTAATCTTATACCTCCTTAACCATCCTTCACTAACCATTCTCCATCATTCCCCTCATCAAAATCCTTTCATTTCCTTATTTGACCAAAATCCCTAGAAATGTGTTGCACTTTTATGCTAGGTTTGTGTTTTAAACCTTCCCCCCTCCCCCGTTTTTATCACTATTTTGGATAAAATCCACTTCTATTATTTTCCTAACATCCATAGCTATTCCACATATTTTTTTCATAATTTTTCCTACCTCCCTTCCCTCTCATTCTCTTCCCCTAAGTTGCTTCTCTTTTGTGCTATGCTTTTACCTAGTCACCATGTTCTCATCATATCTCTTAAATCTCACACCAATTTTCCATTAAATTTTTACAGGATATGCATGGCGATGAAATGAAAACCCCCACTCAATCTCAGATCAAGATGATGCATGGTTTTTGATAAACGACCCATCATCATCTACAACCAGTTTGGGATTTTATCGCTATTTGTGACTCTAATTGGGCTGAATTTTTTTTGGAGGTTCATTACAATGATGTTAACTTTTGTAAAAAATTCAGCCCATTTGGATCTACCTTTTGGGAGATACTACCAAAATACAATTGCTACAGGAGAGTTGTTGTGCTTTTGACTCTATTTTCATCATCATTTTCAAAAGATATATATAACCAAATGGAGATGAAGTTTTGAAAACAAAATGAGGTTTTATTTAAGAATCGAACCAAGAACAATAACCTCCTTCAGCTTTTTCACAGGTGTTATGGTTAAATACATATGAGTTTGTATTCCTTGCTGCTCTTTTCGATGTGCTTCTAGGTGGTCATTTTTGGAATCAAGTTTGAAGAGGCTAAAATGATGTTTTTTCATGGTTTAAAGGCTCCACAGTGTAGTGGAAATCTCCAAGTTTCTTCACTGGTCTTCAAAAACACTCAAAACCTCAATCAAGTCATCAAAATTTTAGGTCAACTATTTGTTGCACTTTTGCAACGATTTGTTATGTTTTTGTGTGACCAACTTCAAGCTTAGATTCTGAACAAATGGGAAAGTATTTTTCAAAATGGGAGGAAATTTTAGTTCATAACATACCCAAAAACAAAAACCTCTCTCAGTGTTTACACAACAGTTACTGTCTTGGAGTTGCAGGTAGCATTTTCAGACCCATGTTTCACAATTTCACCAAACTAGAATTACTGACAAGGTTCGAGAACTTTTTGAAATTCGATTGGTGGACCTCCAAATTGGCATGGTTGACCACAAATATATTTGGCTAATGAATTTTGAGGTTTTTCTATCATATCCCATGATCAGATCTTCAGTTATCACATTTTTAGTTAGTCAGAAACCAAACACTAGATAGTAGGGTATGGGCAGATTTTCGAAATATTTTATCCATGCGTGCTAGAAACTGTGAGGGCCAAGTGCCCAGGAAACACGAGGGAGCATTAATTTCAAATGTAGGGAAACTAATTGTTAGCGAGTTTCGGGTGTGCTAAGGAGGGAGTGAAAAGGTATAATAACTAGTCCCAAGGCATCACAAGGTATAACTAGGTCAAAATGCTTGGAAACGAACAATAAAAGTGTTGTGTGCCAAGGAGTGTCAGTGAATTCTAGGTGTCCCAAGGACAAAGTGTGTTAGGATAAGTTCAGAATAGTACTTGAAGGAGGCAATCCTATAGTTGTGTTAAGGTGTGTACAAAGTACTTTCAACTAAAGGGAGAATTTAGGTTGGGCACAACATTGTTTTTTCAATGACTTGGTTGGGTTCCGAAGTCGCAAAAAAAGTAAGGCTATCTATGAGGGCATGACAGCTAGGGTGTTCCAAGGTGTTCGAGGGAAATCCAGGAAGTACTAACACATGCTAGAGAGTTCCAAGGCATTTTAGGTATGCCAAGACATGTCAAGGGCTAGGGCATGCCATGAAGTTCTAGGCGCTAGAGTTTGGTGCCAGCACATACTAGGGAGTGTTAGGGCCAAGTTCTAAGGAAACACAAGGGAGAAGTAGTTTCAAATGCATGTAAATGAATGAATAAGTGTGTTACAAAGAGTGTTATCTAGCAAGTATGAGGTGTGCTAAGTGTCACGTAGTGCTAGGGAGTTCCAAATCATTCCAAGAAATGCAGGGGATGCTAACATGTGTTATATAGTGCCAAGGGATTATCAAGCATGCCAAGTTATGGCATGTCAAGATGTAAAATTTGTTGCTTAGTTGTTTAATTTTATGACCACGGTTGGATGTGATCCTTGTATTTGTAACTTGTTAAGTTGGATAAGTTCAAATTATACATGAGTAGCCTAATATGAGTTATAGGAAGTTCTTAGGCGAACAAGGCATAGTCTAGTTGTAGTAATTGTAACTTGGTCGAGCTGTTGTTGTAGCTAATTTGTTGTTATAATTGAGGCAAGATTTTTGGGTTCTCATGTTATAAAAAATGTAATAGTAGTTGTGAGGGCATGATATCTAAGGAGTGTCAGGGCATGCTAAGGAATGAAAAGGTGTGCTAACACATTCCAGATAGTTTTGTGGTATGATGGTTTGATTTAATTTTATGGTGTTATTTTTATTGTTTGCTTTTCATAGCACTATTTTTCCTATTTCATGTGTTTACTCGTAGGAAAACTATGTTCTTATGACTTCAGGGAAATGATACACACTAGTTACTTCTTAACAAATTGACTGACTATAACCACTATGACCTTGGACACATAATGAAAAAGACTCCACAACAATGGTCTTAAATCATTATATTTTGAAAAAAAATATAGTAACTGGTACATAGCATCATCAAAAACTCATTGGAATGATCAATGATGATGGAAGTTTTTTTATCGTCACCAAAAGTAACCAAAAAGAGAATTGGTGAGGGTCAATAAAATATCGTCACTAGAAGTGTCACCAAAGAGAGAATTAGTAATGGGCCTTTAATGACCCTCACCAAAAGTGTCAAGAAAGAGAGAGTTAGTGATGGTCCTTTAATGAGACTCACCAAAAGTGACATTGAAAATGGCTCTGGTGACAAACCATAAAGGACCATCACTATATACACTTACAACAACATTTTTTTAAAGACTGAAACCATATGAGACATTGGTGATAGACCTTAAAGGTCTGTCACAGTCATGAAGCGTCATAAAAAATCTCATTGGAATGATCAAATATGACGAACATTTTTTGACCGTCACCAAAAGTAACCAAAAAGAGCATTGGTAGCGGTCAATAAAAGATCGTCACTAGAAGTGTCACCAAAGAGAGATTTAGTGATGGGCCTTTAACGACCCTCACCAAAAGTGTCACCAAAGAGAGAATTAGTGAAATGCCTTTAATGACCCTCACAAAAAGTGTCATTAAAAATGTCTTTGGTGACAAACCTTAAAGGACCATCACTATATACACTTAAAACAATGCTTTTTAAAGATTTTCACCATATGAAACATTGGTGACGGACCTTTAAGGTCTACCACTGGAATGACCCTCATCAATGACATTTTTTATTGTAGTGGTTCCTTACGGGAGGCTTTGACACACTTCAATTTCTTGACCTTACCAGAGTGAGGGATCGTTGGCTGGTCCTCAAGGGGGTACTATGCATTCGGGATGTCCTGCTAAGATAAAAGGTTACCAGACCAAGGGTTCATTATAAATGCATCAAAGCATCTAGATGGGGAGGTAGATAGCCTAGGCCACACTACAGTATGAGGGAGAGGGGAGGACTCTGACTGGAATGGAGAGAAGTCAGCTAGAGGAACAAACCCTACTTAGGTGGGGAGGCTAGAGAAGGATGGATGGGATGATGAAACCAATGGAAGAGAGTCAAATGAGGGGGAGGGTGGGATGCAAGTAGAAAGAAGGTAAAGCCTAGCTAGAGAAAGGGGAGTGAGGTCAAGGCCCGAAGAGGCAATAGAGAGTTCAGAGAAAAAAAAACTAGACATGGAAGGGCCGAGATTAGAATGGGCAGGCCGAAAATCAGTGTGTAAAAGATATGGCATTCCTAAGAACCGAGAAACCAATACATATGGAAAATCATTAGGGCTCAACTAGATGGGCTCGTAGGGATTAGTGTCTGTCAAATAATTGACCACGCCCTCATCCATATCTGACATGCTACAGTCAATCCCAAGGACAGCGAAAAGAGACGGACCATGGAGATAGATGACAGTGAAATTGAAGGGTGAACCCAGCCAACTGTGACGGTGATGATGACAATGCAGTAGGGAGATGGTTGTGTGTGGTTGCAGGTTATGCATTCGCAGCTGTTACAATCCCTAGTCGTGCTCCAATAGCGGTTCAGATCAGAGCTTCATCCTTCGACCTTTAACTACATAAATTATATTATATCAACTTATTGTTGTTGTTAAAAGAATTGCTTAGTTAAAAGGTGTGTTAGTGTTGTTAAAGAGTTTCATAATTAAAAGGCGAGGATTGTACCTAAGAATAGGACGGTGAATGGATTCTTGTTATGGTTATGCACCCTATGAGTACGGTTCTTCAATTTACTAGTAATGCCCTTTAAATACAAAGAAAAATCATGCATGGCACCCGAAAGAAGTAACACTATCATAATAAGAATGAATATAAAATATCTATATAGATATAGGAATAACTATGGGTACCTATGTTGATTTAGAATAATTAACAACGAGAGATTTTCTATTGCATTGTGAACCTAAAAAAAACAACTCTGCATTCTCAATAGAGAACTTGAGTCACATTTAAGCAATAGTAAGAAAAATATTGAACGTATTCACAGTATTTACCTTTTGGTCATTCCCATTAGGAGAGAAAGGAGGTGGTTCCTCGTGGTTGAAGGTGGAATCTGTGACTTTTACCTTAAATAAAGGAAACCTTGTTATCAGGGTAGCTGCTAACTATAAGTGAATTAATTCATAGCACACAAAATGATATTAGCTTCAATAATATCAAATGAGTAGAAAAAAGAAATAACCTACAACATTCATTCTCACCATTAAAAAGAGAAGAACACATATAAGTCGTGGGGAAGAATTTCTTAACTAAATGAACTCAACAGAGGTAGTTCGAATCTTATAGTCCAAGAGACTGTGACCCTCAGCAAATAAGTTACATCGATGAATCTTAACCCGTTAACCTAGCTGAAGATGCAACAATAGGTCTGCAAAAGAAAAGAAACAAATATGCAATACAGAGCAATGGATCTCAAATGGAAAGAAATAATAAATCATGTTTGGAAAGGAATGGCTAAGTGTTGAGCATCAGGAATTGTTTGGAACGGGTTCCCCCAAGAGTCGTTTTGGGGCTAAAAATCCATGCTTTCGATATTTTTGTAATAAAGTTGTAAAGTCTCTACATTCTGTGGTTGTGGAGAGCGAAGGGTTCAAGAGTCACAAAGGGTTGTCAATACTTATTTTGTAAAGTGTCAAGTTGGCTGTAAAGATCTACATATGGTCCCCAGACCATGGGATTGTATAAAAAGGAGCCAAGTAAGTAAGCTCTAAAAAAGAAGAAGAGAAGAGAGAAAAAAAAACATTGGATTCTTGGTAGAGAAGTCTAAGTGTTTCAGGTATTAGCATAGGTAGAGGCTTTGTAGCTGAGTGCACAAAGGCCAAGGGTGAAAGTCTGCAGCTGAGTGCGAAAACCCTTGTAGTAGTGTGCACAGGGTGGATATAGTTTGTATTGAACTAGAAGATATAAATAAAGAGAAGTATTCTACAAATTCTGTGTATTTATTTCTTGTTAGTGCATCTAATTATATTGTGTTTTGGGTTTAATTTACAATGTTGATGTGATGCACAAATCTATGTGATTGTATTAGTTAATTAAACACAGGTAAGGATATCAGTTTACGTGACTCTAACTGTGATAGATTAGTAAGATAAGTAACACACTTGAGATAACTTGGGAACCTATATTATGCATTGTCATAGCTGCGCGAAGGTACCTGGACCATGGGTTATGGCTACGTGAAGGTCAATCATACACCTCCATGGAGATAGTGAAGGGCAGAATAAATGGTAGAATGACAAAGCCCTAAGGCTTAACAATATGCGTGAAAGTAGGGGCAGAGGGTATAAACTGACATCACGACAATATTAGCACGCAGAAACATGGTTCTAGTATCCCTCCATACTGTTGCGGGTGAGAGTTCTGTCCGCGCTCAATGGGTTGATGCCAAAAGGGCCAGTAATGTAGGGATTTGTTTGGCTAACTAGTGTTGAACCTGGGTTAGGCCCCACAAAGCCAACAAATTTTTCCATTGTTGGGACCAGAATCTGCTTAAGGGATGTGTGATGTCATATTAGTGGAATCCAACTAAGAAAGAGGTCAAAGGTTGGTTGGATAGGAAGATCCATTAATTCATCGCACAAGAGAATATAAACCCGTGGCTGACAAAAGAACAGTGGTTGGACATCACAAATGATCACATGAGATCGTTTTTTGTTCATTCCTAGTTTAGTTATACAAGTGGATTGCGAATCTATCGGATAGCCAAGGAAGGTGGAGGCTTGACGGTTGTATTGTCTGGACCCTGAAGTTAGTATAGAGACTGGAAGCTTTTGAAGATAAGATCATTCACACTGTCGATCATTCACTCGATCATATCATAGGAGGACTTGTGACTAAATTCGTGGTTGATACCTCAATTAGTTACAGTGAGACGGAGTGATTCTTTTTCAAAGCTCCACAAGGTAAATACTTGAAGTCTTTAAATACTTGGATTAATATGTTATTGTACAAAAAATTGGTTAAGTAACTACCTCGATCTTCAGAGCTATGCAAAGTGGAAAGACTTACAAGAATGAAGGAAGAAAGGGTCCTAAATATAGCCCATTGATTTCACCTCCATTGGGTGATGAAGAGGGAGTAGTGCAAGCTTCTCTGCGAACTGCAATTCAGTTAATAAAATAAGGGTTCCTACGACTGCCACCTCCCCCTATACCACCTCCACCATAGTTCAATATGGCAAATTCAGTGAAGTTACCTTTGTTTAAGGGCTTGGGCAATGAGGACCTGGACTAGTTATGGTTCATCGTAAAAGCTATATGGGAAGCTCAGGACATCACAAATGATCACATGAAGAAGGAAACATTCGTTAGCTCTTTGCAGGACCGTGTGTTAACTTGGTACATCAAGTAATCCAATGATAACCCAAACGCTGGGTTGGCAGAAATCCATACCGCGTTGAATAAAGAGTTCAATAGGCCTAAATCTGAGGTGCAGTCGATTGTGGGGTTCAAATAAATAACAATGAAACCAGGTGAGACACCTTGGGAATTGGATTAGATATTGAAGTGTAAAACCCATGAAGTTAATATGAAATTAACACATCGATAGCACTATGAATGGTTCGTGGCTTCGGTCTTTCCTGACCCAAGGGTTGCACTGTCACAATAGAAGATTACAACTTAGGCAGAGACCTTGGAGATTGCAATAAGGCTGCATGAGACACCGATGCAAGATATGAATCTGGTGTTTCAACAGATCCATGCGTAGTTACAAAATCTTTTCCTTGAAATGCAAATTTTGAAGCAGGAAAAAACAACTCGACCCAAGGCGCGCGAAGAGATATGGTGCCTAAAATGTAAAGGTCAAGGGCATGACAAAGACCACTGCTTGGTCTTTGCAAACTATATTACACGAGGAGGATTGATGCCTTTGAGGCTGGAAGCCCAATCAGGACTGAGCGAGCGGCCTATGTTGTGGTGCGCTATATGTCAGGTAGCATGGAAACATACAACTGATAATTTTCAGTTGCTGCAGAAGTTTGTACAAGCACCACAACAGCTATTGTGAAACTTCTGTAGGTCAGTAGGGCATGATGAGCACAACTATCGAAGTCATGAATTGATGATGGACAAAACACCTACCTATAGATTTTAGACAAAAATGTGACCCCTTGACAAGAGCGCTAAGATGGCATGAACAGGCTTTTAGGGGCGCGAAAGGGGCTGACGCAGAGGAGGAATTGGCAGAGGTTAGGGACATCTGATCTATTACAATTGTGGAGGACCAAGACATTATGATCATGAATGAACTAACCCTACGCATTCATCATGAAAATATTGTACCCGATTTGATCATGAGATGAAGGATTGTCCTACACTGATAGCAAGGATATGCAACAAAGGGGTGCTAACAACGCAGCTGACTCAGAACCTGCAGATGATTAGCATTGAGCCTCGTGAAGAGAATCCAAATGTGAATATAATGCTCCAAAGTGGGATTGAAATGGGCGATGATAAGGGGAAATATCCCAAAGACAGCGCATGGGTTCTCAAAGCTTTGGCGAAGGAGGTTGAATTTTATTTGGAGCATGCACATGAAACATTGATGGAAGCAAATAAGAGCTTCACTGAGGCCTCTACTTCAAGGAGTCGAGGTAAGCCTGATCGGATATGGACCCTTTTATGCTTATGACCTTTCTAGAGACCTACATGAAGCTATTGCATGATAGCAAGGCTATGAAGGGATTACAAAAACTTATAAATAGACGCGTTGGAAACACTCTAGGTGAACCACGCGTGGTACAGAATATTGGTAAGCATAAGGCAAGGATAGGGGATGAGATGAGACTCACCGTGCAGATAGAAGAATATGAAATAGATTAGGTTATTCTAGATCTAGAGTCAAACACGAACATTTTTCCAAAATAGACTTGGGAGTGGATGGGGAGACCCATGCTACAGTGGTCTTCAATTCAGTTTAGGATGGCCAATCAACATAATATCATCCCCATGGAACGGTTGCAAGGAGTAACTGTAGATATTGAAGGCACAAGTGCATTGGCTAATTTTGAAGTAATATAAATTGTGGATGACAGCAACCCCTACCTACGCTTCTTAGCATTGATTGGGCCACTGATATGAATGGGGTAATCAACCTAAAGAAGTGAAAGATGATATTTGAAAAGAAATCACTTTGTGTAATAGTATCCTTATATCCCACTAAAGGATCACGCTATATGGAACCATTCCGCGATTACGAAAATGATGACAATTTGGACTGCACATACCAGATGATAGTGCGAGACCAACATTCAGTGAATTCAATAACGGATGGATGAATTACATGGGATCGTGAGGGTTACTACACCTCAGACTCGGATGAAGAATTAGAGTGCTGACAGAATTGGCTATATGAAGCAACCACGTTGAGATGTAACATGATGACCCAGTCGTTGCATTGTGTGTCATCAGAGGTAATAAATCTACTGACTTACAATGGCTTGAATGATGTGGATGTGTTTTTGGATGCATTTGAGAGGGAAGTACCAAAAAATCACTCCTTGCTACGCCCGCGAGATGGTGGGGTATGCACAAAAGTAGTCTTGATGATTAGCGCAAGTGCCGGAGGATGATGAGAACACGCTTTGGGAAGCCGATGGTATGAGTCACAGATAAGTATGACAGGAAAGATGATATGAACATACACTTGGCCAAATGGGCTAAGGCTTATGGAGAGAAGCCCCAACCTGAATGGGTGCACTTATTCTGTCACACCTTGAATGTCATCCCGATGAACTGGTGCTTGGAGACAGAGCTCCGCCATGGCTAAGCGAAAGGGATATTCTACACGAAGGATTCATAAGGACGTTAGCCTTTGAAGATGAGTTTGACTTTATTGACGAAGCACTACAAGAATTTTAAGTAGAAATATTTAGGATACTGCATGATCCCTTGGATCTAATTCAACCTAATTGGACTACTCAGCTAAGCCACACACTAGAATGATATAACGTGACTACTGAAGAAGAAGAATGTCTGCCAGGGATCCTACAAGAAGCTCGGGATTTCTACAGGAATTCTGCTAACTTCTACAGAATGTCCTGCAGTCAGAGTTTTGGGTGATGGAGGAGTGAAGGAGTTGTATGGGTGGATAGGTAAGATGAAAGGGAGCTTGAGATGGCTCAGGGACAGAGAGATGAGATGGGGAGAGAGTGTATAAAGCTGGTTGGTCGATAGAAGGGTGGAGGCAATGGAAGGCCGAAAATATGAGGCAACGTGGATAATAGAAGAGTTGGTGGGCAAAGGATCTAGCTGCGAGGTAAGGAGATGGCTTAGGGACGACTGAGGAGGATAAGGAAGTGTTGAAGTGGTGTTGCGCAGTGTAAATGAAACAAATCACCTCTGTCTTGCACAAAACTGAGAATTCATCATCCCATTCTATCTGTTTTATTAAAAATCAAAGAACAGTGATGGAAGTTAAGATAGAAATTGTGCATGGTGCTGAAACAAGGCGTTATTGCTCAAGATCTAAATGCATGGACACTTCTACCAATGGAAATATGACTTTAAAGCATGCATGAACATGTAAAACTGCGTTTTTTTGGTGGTTGGCATGGTCTACACTCCCAATCTCTAAACAGAGGTGGAAGTGAGTGTACGATCAACCTTTTCTTGGAACTCTGATGAATTCTAGTCCTCCTATTCTAATCTAAACTGCTGAAAGCATTTTATCCCTAAGACTAACCTACTTAATCACTTCAAGAAATTCAAATCAGCAGACTGTGTTTTCCAAATGCATGTCAAAGCAAAGAAATGAAATGCTGAAAGGAAAGACAAGTAACAATACAAAGAAAGGAGGTCTATTGCTCTCAGGTTGGGCCCTAACCTGAGAGCTATAGCTCCTCTAAGAACTCAGAATTGAATCCAAATCTGCCTGCCTTTTATTAAAAGATCATAATCATGAGTCTAACAACATGCCAAAATTGGCTTACAAAGAGCAAAAACAGAGCTACAGCTTGTGATTCAAAATCTACAACAAAGGTTCAAGAGTCTTTATCGAAGGCTACAACCTCAATATTTATACATGATGAGGGCCAAGCTGGCCTCCTCAATTAGTGGGGCTTGGCTGTCCAACTAAAAGTAAACTGCTATTCCTGTAGAATCCGTTGGCTGCCTTCTAGCTCGGTGGTGATAGCTGTTGGAGCTCGGAGTTGGGGTGGAGATCACGAGGAAGGTCATTCAAGGCTGTAGGCAACCTCCCTATAAACCCACAATGCCACCTTGGCTGTCTCCTTGTCTCCATCTGTGTGGTCTTTGCTCCATTTAATGTCAAAAAACCTGAAATCATCATGTATTAGCCACATAGGCATAATGACTGCCCTTCTTCCTACAAATAACACGAATATACTAAGAAATGATGCACAAGTGATAAAAAATGAAGGGTTGAGCAAGGTAAGTAAGCCAAATGAGCCCAAATTGTTACCAAAAATTGGGGCTCATCATCACCCCCCAGCTAAAATATTTGCTCATCCTTGAGCAACTAGCCCAACTCTTCATCCTTCATTGCCTTTACTGCTACTCTTACATCCCAAGCCTCTATAGTAGTGTCCTCCTTGCTGATATGAAACCCAGCCCTTCTGTTTACCTCTTCCCACTGTTCATTATCATCTTTCTCTGTGCTGCCTTCCATCAATCCTAGCAACAGTGGTGGGCTGAGTTTAAGGCCAATCCAGCAGGCCTGGAGGTTTTGCATGGATTTCTTATAGAGGGATACCCGTACGAGAGCTTCCCTCATCCGAGTTGGGGTATGGTACTCTCAGATTTTCAGACTGTGTGCCAATGTATTCCATCTACGTGTGCATGCTTGGACAACGTTGTCTCCTAACAGTCTCTCCATGTCCTCAAAATGAGTTATGGCTTGGGCCTGTTGATCCATATATCTTAATGAAGCTTGATGGTCAGTGGACAAATGTTGGTGTGCCGAGATTAGTGCAACTGGATCCCCTGGTTCTGGTCTAATGAGTAATGGCTCGTTCAGCTCTCGGTTCATGATTGCTTTGGCTTCTGCTGCTCTTTTGTCCTCATGGTTCAGCCATGAGGCAAATTCCATTAATTTCATATCTCCCAAGGCCTATTGGGATCCCATGAAACTACATTAGGCAGGGCCAGATTATGGAGGTAGAACTCCGCTAATTTGGCCCTATCCTCTGATGAGCTAGTACTGCAAACTTCGGTGAATTGTTGCGGGTCTTGGAGCTGAGAGATACCTCTTTACGCCAAGGTATTGATTTGGAATTGCAACCATTGGTATTTCAAGTACAAGCCATAGGATTTGGCCAGCTGCCTGCATTGGATAGCATCCATGGCCCAGCTGGCCATGCAGGCCAATTATGCTTCTTTTTGCTGCAGTTGTTCTCTGAGAGCTTGCACCTCAATTTGTGCTTGATGTTCTGCTTCCTTTAGAAGTGTGGTTGGCTCCCCAATACCAGTGTTTAGTTCCTTTTTGCCTTGCTGTTCCTCTGTGGTGTCCTTGGAGGGTGTACCTGTCCCTGCCCTCAGCTCCTGTAGCTGCAATCTCAGCTTCTGGTTTTCTTCCTGTAGGAACACGCGTTGGAAATTTGCCACGTGTTTAGCCATGGAAAATTCACTTCTGGCCTCCTTGAGCTGCTCCTGTAAGGGACCTATGTCCGCCACACCCTTTGACTTGGCTATTTTCATCCACGTGTGTGTACGGACTCTTTCTTCCTCTAATGCAAAAAACAGTGGCACTGTAAATTTCTAAGGTATAGTTTTGCCAGCCTCTAAAAAGTTGTAATATGAACTCAGACTTGGCTGAGGGCTGGGCTCTGGTATATGCTCTTTCTCCACTTCCTTTGGTGACTCTACTTCACCCTGCCATGGTGGTGATAAGGGTGCTTCTCCTTCCATTCTCTCAGTTTCTTTAAGCCTGGCTAAGGTTTCCTGTAGAGCATCTTCAGCATCCTGTAGCCGAGCTTTTTCAGTCAATTGGTCTAACTTTCCTTGCCACGTAGTTTTCTTCGGGCTCCCCCTCTCATAGGTGACTGATATCCTCGAGGGGGACCTTTCCTTGGGCGAAGTAGGGGCATCTTCAATGATGATCGGGCTGCTGGACGGAGGTTGTGGCTTGCCCGTCTTTATTCTCACACTTCTTCGAGCTTTAAAATATAGAGGGGTCTCCCTCTTTCTCTTCTCCTTTGGCTTAGGAGGTGTGCTGAGGGCGGCCAGCATAGCTGCTGCCTCCCTTGCAAGAATGTCAGCTTTCTTCTCCTTGGGTTTCACTTTTTCGGGGCTTCCTGTAGAAGACCCTGTTTTAGTCAATTTCGGGCTTCCTGTAGAAGACCCTTGTTCAGTTAATTTCGGGCTTCCTGTAGAAGCCGGTTTCAGCTTTCCTGTAGAAACAGGTGTCACCGCCTTGGTTTGCTTTGCTGCATGAGTTTTGCTTTTTGACTTGGTTGCGGTCGCTGTCGAGGCACTTTTGTTGATGTGGACCTTCTCAGCCTTGTCCACTCTGCCTTGCAACCTTTTCTCTCTTGCTGTCAAGATGGGTGTGTCATCTTTCTCTTTGGCACCCTTTGTCTCTCGTTTCTTCTCTTGCTTTTTCTTCTGCTCCGTGGTCGTGGTCTTCTGGCCTGTTTCTTTCTTTCGCACGGGCACTGACTCTTTCTCCTCATTGCTAGATGAACCAAGCTCTTCGGTCAGCATCTTTATATCCCCATCCTTTGTCAAATTTCTGAAGGCTTCCCATGAGAGAGGAACCTTGTATGTGTGGAGTGCATCCTCCACGAGGAGTTTGATCAGTCCATGGTGGGCTACCTGGTCTGGTGTGCCTTCTTTCAACTTGGTGGCACACTCAATCAGAGACTGTAATAGAAAGTAGGGGAGACTGAGCTTGTTTTCTACAGGTAGATCCATCTGGTGCCTTAATTCAGTGAGTAACCGAAAGTGATACCCATATACAATGCTAAAACGGCCTTCGCAGGTGATGTACTTCATTATCTGTAGGCTAACTTCATTCCATGGTGGCAGTAAACTGGTTCTACGAACCCCATTTTTGTCTTCTGAAAATTCCTCCTCTGGTGGAAAGAATTCTTTCTTAGCCTGTTTGCCCAATTTCCTTTCTTCTTTATCCCATGGTAATCCCATTGGGAGCTCCGTAACTCGGCTGATGAATTGTGGGGTGAGTTTTCGGCTTAAACCCCTGAAGTTAACAGTGGCCAATGTTTTAGATTTCGGCCTCAGAGCTTGCAAAAACTCTTCTGCCACTTCGTCGTCATAGCCCTGCAATTTGTCACAGAAGGATATCCATTGCGCTTGTGTGAAGAGCTCCACCACCTCAGGATTTTCTCTTAATTTCGTTGAATCAGTGGGTTCCCTTCTGATGAACCCACTCGGCATGGTGAAAAACTGTTGCATTAGTTGGAGGTGGCGAATGCGGAAGAAATTTGGCCTACTCGGACAGAGCGTAGAATTACGCTTCTGTCATGCATATAATCCACGAAGCTTATCTTCTGAGGACCTTAACACAACTTAATTACACTGACATCCTATAGGACGACAGTTCATGCATGGCAGACAACATTTGCAACAATTTTCTACGACCAGACTGTAGACGACGATTCTGCCACCCTCAAAATCCAATTGCATGGAGAGTTCAGGCTTACCTTCTTAATCTGCCACCTTTTGACGTGATCAACCCAACTTCCTGTAGAAACAGCTTTCCTGTAGGAGCAGTGCGCGATCTCTGGGGGATACTGCAGTGGGTCTGCGCTCTTGGTGTTGCTTCACAGGCGTTCTGATGGCCAAAGACTCGGAGTATCGAGCTGCAGAGGGATCTGGATGATCACTCGAGTCTCAAACGGTGAATGATAAATGCATGGGGTGGCAATCTAGCCGATTAGATTTGAATCGGCAGAATCCATGGCGCGGGGGTGAGCTGTCCCTATCGGACCGTTGGATGACGTCATCCCATCATTTGCCTGCGAGTTCCCTTACTGCCGCATCATTCCCCGCAGATCCGCCGCCGTCTCTTCTGTTAAACTCGTTTTTCCTCGACGGGATTGCTCTCACGTGTGTACTGCCCGTTTCTTTTGCCACGACCGCCACCCAAACATCCGACTAGACCATTAACTGATCGACGTGGCCAGTCGAATCGCCATACAACCGCTCAACCCATTCACTTCACACTTGCAAACATTTTCAAAGTAAAATTCATGCAATTCGACGGAAGAAAGGGTCGAGACACTTACCTGTGCGGCCGCAATGCGATTTTTCGATTCTTGGACAATGATGAGTGGATTTATTTGCTGCTGGTGGATTTGCACAGGCCCGGAGGTTCATATTCACAAGCCACTGACGATGGATTTGATGCTTCGGCTGCATGCGCCCGCGTTTTCATTGTATATGGCAAGCGCTGTGAATGGGGTGCACTCTAGTGGGCTTAACTGTTACGGGACTCCTGCAGGATGTCCTGTAACAGTTTTTCCTCCTTGGGTGCATGCTGCACGACGAAGGCAATGGCCCCACGATCATGCTCACAGAGCTCATGGATGGCTGGGATGGATATGGTATGACATCTCAGCATTTTTCCATCTCAAAAATTGATTTTCTCTTGATAACTCAATGATTTGCTTTGATGGTGCAGGTAACTTCATTGCATGTCGACAGGGATGGTAGAAAGAGGTGACAGCAGTGTATAAGGGTGACAACAGTAGCTTGCATGCGTCCAAACCGCTCCTTGGTCGTTAGATCTCCTCATAAAATGAATTCTGGGCCGTCCCGAACTTCTACAGGAAGTTTCCTGTAGAAATACAGAACTTCCTGTAGAAGGTTTGCGTTTCCTGTAGAAACTCCGCACCTTCCTGTAGAAAGTCTGCATCTTCCTGTAGAAGACTCAAGCCGTGATGAAATTGTGCACATACCTTGGAGAAAATGAGTATTCTTGGAGGAGGTGCTGGTGAGGTCTACTGGCAGCATGATAAGGATCTCTGGCTTTGCGTTAAAAGACCTCCTCTCCTTCATAGAACACCTGCGACCTGCATGCATTTTCACATTATAAACTTGCTGCCCTCGCCTTTTTTGCTTATTGTTTTTTCTTTTTTTTGCTCTTTTTTTTTTGAAAGATAACAGGGGTGCCTCAATGAGGTTTTCACCCTTTCCATCTGCCTTAAGTGCCTCAGAGAGGTTTTCACTCAAGGATCTTTTTTTAAATCTCTTTTTTTTTTTTTTGAAAGACAATAGGGGCGCCTCAATGAGGTTTTCACCCCTACCACCTGCCTTGGGAGCCTCAAAAAGGTTTTCACCCAAGGATCTTTATTATTATTTTTTTTTTTTGATCTTTCAGGGTATGCCCAAAGCAGAGGCAGAACCCTTCTCTATGACCAACACTGATTTCTCCATAGTTTTGATGAACTCTTGTCTTGAGAGACGTTTCCTGTAGATCTTCAATCGATGCCCATTGACAAGCATGGGGATGGCTTCCTCATCAATGGTTCGAATAAGAACAGATCCATTGTCATGGAATTTTTCCACTGTATATGGTCCTAGCCATCTGTTTCTTAGCTTCCCCTTGAAATCTTTGTACCTGGAGTCATACAACAAGGCCCAATCTCCTGGCTGGAATTGCTTGTCATGGAGGTGTTGGTCATGCCACACCTTTCTCTGAAGTTGAACCACTTCTGAGTGAAGGAGGGCCTGCATACGGTGCTCGTCCAGTCCATTCAGCTGCAATAACCTTTCTTGTTGTGCATGGCTGAGATCTAGGTCTAGTTGAGCTTCCATCCTCAAAGTGTTGTATTCAAATTCAATGGACAACAAAGCTTTCTTCCCATAGACCAGCTCATAAGGTGTGAAGCCGGTGGTGGTCTTCCAGATGGTGTTGTAAGCCCATGTGGCCTCAACCAGGCGATCCACCCAATCTTTCCTACTACTGCTCACCACCTTAGTCAAAATCCCTTCCAATGCTCTGTTGGTGACTTCCACTTGCCCATTTGCCTGTGGATGATAGGGGGTGGAAGTCCTATGCTTGATTTTGTGGTGAGCTAGCAGGTCTTTAATCAAGTTGGATGTGAACTGGCTCCCTTGATTGGTGACCAGCTCTCCTGGGTAGCCAAATTTGTAGAAGGTGTTCTCCCTTAAGAACTCAGCCACCTTTTCTTCTGTTGCTGCTTTGATTGCTTTAGTCTCTACCCACTTTGTCAGGTAGTCAGTACACACAATGATGTAAAACCTTTGCCTCGAGGGAGGGTTGATTGGACCCACAAAATCCATACCCCACTTCTCAAATGGCTCAAGAGTCACTTGAGGTTGGAGAGGCATCTCATCCCTTTGAGTCTGTTTCCCCATTCTTTGGCATTGGTCACATCAGATGATATATCTTCTGACATCTTGATGAAGTGTGGGCCAATAGTAGCCCGCCTGCAGGATTTTGAAGGCAGTCCTCTTTGCTGTAAAATGTCCTCCACAAGGCCCATCATGACAGGTGAGGAGGATATCAAAGACTTCCTCCTCCCTTACACAACGCCTTAAGATCTGATCAGGGCCAAGCTTGAACAGATTGCCCCCGATCCAAGTAAATGAGGCACTTTTTCTTATGATTCTACTCTTCTCTCTTGAAGATAGGTGCGGAGGGAACTGTGCTGAAACAAGGTAGTTTTCTATATCAGCAAACCATGGAGAGAGTACTAAGATAGCAAACAGATTTTCATTGGGCATCTGGTCATCCACTGTTCCATCCTCATCTGCAGACAAATCCAATATAGATAAAAAGTGAGCAACAACATTTTCTTTACCTGGTTTGCCAACAATGGTCAAATCAACCTGCTGCAACAAAAGTAACCATCTAATAATACGAGCATTCACATCTGGTTTATTCATTAAATATCTAATTGCAGCATGATCCGTATGTACAAAGGTTTGATAGCCAGTAATATAATGTCGGAACTTGTTCAGTGCATGGACCACAGCCAAGAATTCTTTCTCGGTTACAGTGTAATTCAGTTCGGCTTTGGACAAGTTTTTGCTAACAAAGTAAATGGCATATGGAAGTTTTTGTTCAACTTGTCCTAAAGCTGCCCCTATGGCTTTGTTCGAGGCATCAATGTGGATGTGGAAAGGTAGGGCCCAGTTTGGACCTCTCAAGATTGGGGCTGACACCAACTTGTCCTTTAATTCATTCAACGCCCTCTAACAATCGTCAGTCCATTTAAACTCCACATCTTTTGCCAACAGGCCAAACAATGGCGAGGCTAGCTTGCTGAAGTCTTTAATGAATCTCCTGTAATACCCTACTAATCCTGAGAAACTCCGAACATCCCTTACCTTTTGGGGAGGTGGAACCTTCTTGATGAGAGCAATTTTGTTAGGATCCACTTGTAACCCTTGGCAAGAAATGGTATGGCCTAGCACGGTCCCTTCAGTCATCAGGAATTCACATTTTTCAGGACTAAGGGACAGGTTCATCTCAATGCATTTGGTTAGGACCTTTCCCAGATTGGAAAATGCTTCCTGGAAGTTGGACCCATAAGGAGTGAAGTCATCCATATAGATTTCCACCGCATCATGGACCATCTCCGAGAAGATGCTCAAGGAAGCTCTCTGGAAGGTAGCAGGAGCATTGCGTAGCCCAAAGGGAAGAACTCGGTAGGCAAAGGTACCCCAAGGACAAGTGAAGGTGGTTTTATCTTGGTCTTCCGGGCTGATTTGGATTTGGTTGTACCCGCTAAACCCATCCAGGAAAGAGAAGAACTTCTTTCCTGCCAGTCCATCCAACACTTGATCTATGAAAGGTAGAGGGAAATGGTCTTTCTTGGTAGCTTTGTTCAGTTCTCTGTAGTCCACACAGACTCTCCATTTCCCATTTTTCTTGGGAACCAACACCAGAGGGGACACCCATTCACTATCTGAGATGGGGTAAATGAATCCGGCATCCAGCACTTTTTCCAATTCTTCCTTGACAATGTCCTTAAGGGCTGGATTCATTCTCCTCTGAGGTTGCCTAACCGGCTTACAATCCTCTTTGATGTATATGTGATGGGTACAGACTGAAGGATGGACTCCTTTCATATCCTTATAGCTCCAAGCAAAAGCATCTAGATGGCTGGCCAACAGGCTACACAGCTCCTTTTCCTGGGAAGGAGATAGGGAGGAGTTGATCGTTAACGTTCTCTCAGGGCCGAACTCCACATTCTTGACTCTGGGAGTGATAGGGTTGGTGGCACAAAGGTCCACTAAGGTGCTGGCTTTGGCGTCCTCCACCAATTTCTCTAAGGATAGTGCACTGGAAGGTGGATTCTGGATCAAAGTCTCAATCAAGTCATCCTCGGTTGGGGGGTCTCTTCTAGTGGTATCTAGGGTGCACAAAGGTATCGAGTACACCTCATCCTCTTCTCCTTCCTCCAACCACAGTGGTAAGTCATGCTCTAAGGAGGCTTGGGCAGGAGGGTATAGGACTAGCTGCTTGGACATAGGACCGTTTTTGATGGTCATGTTTCCTGCACGACAACTTATGTAAGAATCTACAGTGGCTAACCAAGGCCTTCCCAAAATAAGAGGATATCCAGTAAGCTTTGCCTTGGGTTGCTGAACCAAGCAATCTGCAGGATATTCCCAAGAGTCGACAGAGACCAAGACATCCTCCACAATCCCTTCGGGAGTCACGGTGGAGCGATCTACTAGTTGCAGGACTGTAGAGGTCTTCCTCAAGGAACCCTGAAGATTGAGTTTGAGCATGGTATCCCTGGTCATTACATTAATGGCAACCACCAAATCAATCAAGGTGTGAGGTATAATGGTACCATTGATGTGGAGATCTACTACAGGACTCCCAGGATCTAGATACTTTGGGCAGATGACTTGTCCTAACATAAGGTCAGATAGTTGTCCTAAGATATTGATGGTTGAAGCATCTCTCTTTCGCCTGCCTGGGTGTTTGAAACACCTTTCCTTAACCAGTTTGTTGTATATTGGCACATCCTTGATGGCTTGGAGAAGTGGTATTTTCACAGACGGCTGCTTGAGCTCTCCCAGAAGCTCATCCTCCTCTGGGTTGGGTTGTGTGGTGGTTGTTAGTCTCTCAGGAAAGGGTGGAATAGCCTTTGGTTCACTTTCCTGTTTGTCCTCCTCGTCCTCTGGGGGAGGAGGTTGGCGATCCGGAAGAGTCTTTCCAGATCGAAGATTGATCTCCTGGATCTCCACAGCATAGGTAGGGCATGATGTTTCCCCAGTGTATACCTGCTGGGCCTGTCTATTGTTGGGGTTCGGGTTCGGTTGAGCAGGAATTTGAGGTTGCCTTGGAGGAGCAGGAGGTAATGGTTGAGGTTGAACTGGTGGTGGAGGCAAAATGGCGGGAGGAGTGTTGTACTGGGGCCTCCACCCCGACTGAGGTGCATTCCATTGAGGTTGTGGCTGGGCATGTGAATGATATGAATGAGTAGTGGGTTGAGTAGGGTACTGAGGTGGATAAGACCATGCAGGAGGCATAGACCAGGAAGGATATGCAGGGGGACCCCAGGAAGGCATAGGAGTTGATTGGTTGGGGCTGTAATAAGCTTGAGGTGCCCCTTGCATCCCCTGTTGGTAAGGTCTAGGTCCTTGTGGCCTCCTTTGGTTGAGGAAATAGAGAGGTTCAGTGGGAGCTTCTGTCCCTTGGTACATAGCTTTAAGCCCAGGTAAGGTTGGACATTGATTTGTGGGATGGTCCTCCTCACAAACGAAGCACACTTCAACCGAATGCAATGGGCATTCGTTCTTAGGGTGTCTCCTTGTACATCTAGGGCAGAAGATAGCCAAGGCCCTCTCAGCTTCTTCCTTCTTCTGCTGGATCCTGAATGTGTCCAGTTGCATGGCGATGGTCTGTCTCACCTCACTCTTAAGATCTTATAATTGATTTGCAAACTCATGCTTGGAGAGCGGGATACCAGCTGAGAGGAGGTTTCCTCTACCTCGTTTCTGGGCTACCCTAGAGTGGTTTCTGAACACAGTCTTTATGTCCTCTTAAGGCAGTTCGTAAATATCTCCCCCAGCTAACATGTGAAGGGTATCTAAAAGGTCTTCAGGGACTCCTCGGAGCAGGACCAACTTGAGGGATTCAGGGTCAAGTGTGCACCCCGCTTATAGCTAAGTTGGAACCTCTCCTCATAATCCTCTAAGGACTCATCATTTCCCATGGTCATCCGAAAGATTTCTCCCTTGGTTTCCTTGGACCTACAGTAGTCCCGGTACTTGGTATTGAAAGCTTGCTGCATCTGAGCCCAAGTGGTGATACTATTCCCAGGTAGGCCCATGAACCAGCGTAATGCTGCATCCTTAAGAGTTGAAGGGAAGGGTTTCAGCTTCTCCTCATCTTCAGTATAGTCATAGGTTCTACAAAGGACAGAAAACTCAAACAGGAAGGTATCAGGATCTTCAGTAGTCAGCCCATGGAAGTGAGGTAGAGTGGAGGGACTAATGTTTTTCATTTTCATGTCTCCATTGGTTTCTCAGATGGGGAAGGTACCTTCTATTCTCTCATCTTCTCCTCTATTGTCAGCCATAGCTTCAGATGGGATGGTCTCTAATTCTTCTTCTGCTATAGGATCTTCGTATATCTCAGGAGGTTAACCTATAGGTTCTTCTGGATCACTGTCACCGAAGAAGAGAGAAGGGTGACTCAGTGATGTGGTGGGGGTGTTGGGTAGGAATTTTCCTGTTTTATCTCGATTCCTACGAGGCATGAAATGGAAAGACTTTTTTCTTTTTTTTTTTTGATTGCTTTTGTTTTTCTTTGGTACCTGCAAAACTGAAACAGATTGATCTACAACTAACTATCTTGCTGAAATAAAATGCAGAATTGAAATGAAAGCAGGAAAGAACTATTCTACTTTGCTCAAACGGAATTGCAGGAATGGAAATGCTAGTCTACGCTTGCAGAATTGAAAGGCTAATCTATGCTTGCAAAATTGAAATTGTGGAATTGAAATTCTAGTCTATGAAAGCAGGAAATGTCTATGCTACTTTTGCAAAATGGAAATGAAATAAACTACTTGGCAGAAGGCGAGAGTAAGAAAACAGAAGAAAAGCAACAATTACTAATACTCTGACACTTCCCCGACAACGGCGCCAAAAAGATGGTGGGCTCCAGTATTGTAGCAATAATGCTACAACTCTTGGAGCTTCCTTCTCTAATTTTATCAACCCGGTAGTTTGTAACAAACTTGGAAGTGACGGTGCTGTATGCACAAGTACTAGCTCTTGTCGCATCTGTCACTTGGTCAGCTAGCACAAGTCCGCTAGGGCTCAAGCCAACTTCTATATATTCTCAGAAGAAGCTTTCTAAATGATAAACGAAGGCTATCTCAAAGGAAATTAACCTACTTTGCAAGAATGAACTGAAAGCCAACCAAACATGGAAACCCTAGTAAACCCTAATCTGACCAGCTTAATCCTTACAATGCAATGATGGGAATGCAACTCCTAACAATGATGCCATTACTTCTAGTGAGATGGGATGCATGAATTTAAACTACTTCGATTGAAGAGAACAAGTTTTTTGTATTTTTGCTCAAGTGGTTGGAGTTATTATGATTGTGCTTCTTACTGGGTCTTGACTGTGCAGGGGTAGTTCAAAGGGGAGGAAGGCTTGGGAGAGGTCAGGAGGACTCTGAGAGGTTCCAGGGGATCCCTAACATCATTCCACAGAATTTCACAACGTTCAGGTGCTTGGCAACCGTGTTTGCAGGCTTCTACAGGATGTCTGCCGGGGATCCTACAGGAAGCTGGGGATTTCTACAGGAAGTCTGCTAACTTCTACAGGATGTCCTGCAGTCGGAGTTTTGGGTGATGGAGGAGTGAAGGAGCTGTATGGGTGGATAGGTAAGATGAAAGGGGAGCTTGAGATGGCTCAGGGACAGAGAGATGAGACGGGGAGAGAGTGTATAAAGTTGGTTGGTCGATAGAAGGGTGGAGGCAATGGAAGGCCGAAAAGATGAGGCAACGTGGATAATAGAAGAGTTGGTGGGCAAAGGATCTAGCTGCGAGGTAAGGAGATGGCTTAGGGATGACTGAGGAGGATAAGGAAGTGTTGAAGTGGTGTTGCGCAGTGTAAATGAAACAAATCACCTCTGTCTTGCACAAAACCGAGAATTCATCATCCTATTCTATCTGTTTTATTAAAAATCAAAGAACAACGATGGAAGTTAAGATAGAAATCGTGCATGGTGCTGAAACAAGGCGTTATTGCTCAAGATCTAAATGCATGGACACTTCTTCCAATGGAAAAATGACTTTAAAGCATGCATGAACATGTAAAACTGCGTTTTTTTGGTGGTTGGCACGGTCTACACTCCCAATCTCTAAACAGAGGTGGAAGTGAGTGTACGATCAACCTTTTCTTGGAACTCTGATGAATTCTAGTCCTCCTATTCTAATCTAAACTGCTAAAAGCATTTTATCCATAAGACTAACCTACTTAATCACTTCAAGAAATTCAAATTAGCAGACTGTGTTTTCCAAATGCATGTGAAAGCAAAGAAACGAAATGCTGAAAGGAAAGACAAGTAACAATACAAAGAAAGGAGGTCTATTGCTCTCAGGTTGGGCCCTAACCTGAGAGCTATAGCTCCTCTAAGAACTCAGAACTGAATCCAAATCTGCCTGCCTTTTATTAAAATATCATAATCATGAGTCTAACAACATGCCAAAATTGGCTTACAAAGAGCAAAAACAGAGCTACAGCTCGTGATTCAAAATCTACAACAAAGGTTCAAGGGTATTTATCGAAGGCTATAGCCTCAATATTTATACATGATGAGGGCCAAGCTGGCCTCCTCAATTAGTGGGGCTTGGCTGTCCAACTAAAAGTAAATTGTTGTTCCTGTAGAATCCGTCGGTTGCCTTCTAGCTCGGTGGTGATAGCTGTTGGAGCTCGGAGTTGGGGTGGAGATCATGAGGAAGGTCATTCAAGGCTGTAGACAACCTCCCTATAAACCCGCAATGCCACCTTGGCTGTCTCCTTGTCTCCATTTGCGTGGTATTTGCTCCATTTAATGTCAAAAAACCTGAAATCATCATGTATTAGCCACATAGGCATAATGACTGCCCTTCTTCCTACAAATAACACGAATATACTAAGAAATGATTCATAAGTGATAAAAAATGAAGGGTTGAGCAAGGTAAGTAGGCCAAATGAGCCCAAATTGTTACCAAAAATTGGGGCTCATCAATACCTAACATGGAGGCATCAAGGAGTGTAAGACCATTGCACACAACCTTGGGACATACTGGGTACTATAGGAAGTTTATCAAGGGCTATGCCCAGATCACCGCACCTATGGAGAATTTGTTGAAAATGGATGTCACATTCTGTTGGGATGAGGACTGCCAGAAGAGATTGGATGTATTGAAAGGAAAAATGGTCACCGCACTGATTTTAGTCTTCCCAGATTGGAAGAAGTAGTTTCATGTACATGTTGACATGTCATGTATAGCACTAGGAGCAGTACTGACACAGGCTAGCAAAGGCGAATTGGACCATCCTATAGTGCTCACAAGCAAGAGGTTATTCAAGGCTGAGAAGAACTATTCAACCACCAAGCGCGAAGGATTAGCCATGGTATACACGCTCCAAAATTTTAGACACTATCTGTTGGGTGGACACTTTAAGATGTATACAGATCACTCTATGTTGGAATACCTAGTCAATAAGTCTATGTTGCGGGGAAGAATATTTAGATGGTTGTTATTGTTCCAAGAGTATGATTTTGAAGTTATTGTGAAGCCTGAATGATTGAACGTGGGACTAGACCATCTATCACACATCAAAACTAGGGAAGAGCCCACTAATTTGGACGAGGGATTGCCTAACACACAACTATTGTAGTGCATGTTGCCGATGGTCACTTTGAAGACATCATACACTTCCTAACAATAGGAACTACCTGAGAAGGCTACATTGTCCAATAGAAAAACGACTTAGTGGTGTGCACGGAAAACTTTTCTGTCATTACCTAACATTTTTACAAAATGGGATCTGATGAAGTATTACAATCATATGTACCAGAGCAGTATCCTCGCGTATGTTCATGGGGGTGCAGTGGGAGGCCATTATGCAGGAAGAGTGACTGCGCAAAAGATTCTACGCATAGGGTTGTGTTGGCAAACCCTCCATTAGGATTCCAAAACCTACTACAGGGCATGTGATGTGTGTTAGAGGAATGGTAGGCCATCTCAAAGAGATGAGCTGCCTTTGAACCCACATATTACATTACAACCTTTCGAGAAATGGGCGATATATTTTGTGCGACCCATTTAGCCCCAAGGAAAGAAGACAGGAGTGTGGTACATTATCACCGTGACTGAGTATTTGACTTGATGGGAGGAGGCACAGCCTGTGAAGGACTGCATAGGTGCAACCACCACGAAGTTTCTGTTTGAGTATGTATTGACGCGATTTTGGTGTCCGAATATTTTGATGAGTGATCGTGGTACGCACTTTCTAAATGAGACGATCAGCACACTGACAGAAAAATTTGAGGTATATCAACAGAAAGGCATGCCTTATCACCCACATGCTAATGAGATGGTGGAATAATTCAATAAGGTGTTGGATAACACACTGAACAAGGTTTGCAATGCTCAGTGAAGTGATTGGGACCTACGCATACCCACCATACTATGGGCCTATCGAACGACGTGAAAAACTTGACTGGATAGACACCCTTTAGGCTTGTATATGGTGCTGAAGTACTAATTCCCATGGAATAAATTGTGCCTAGTTTGTGCATAGTGACACTCATGGGTATGATGGATTGCGGAGCCCTAGAAGAGAGGCATGCATAGCTTGCTGAGCTTGAGGAAGAAATATTTCTGGCTACAATAGGTCCAAAAGAAACGGGAAAAAGCATGACATGATCGACACATTGAGCTGTGCACATTTTAGGTAAATGATTTCGTTTTGTTATATGATAGTAAGTATGATAAATTTCCAAGGAACTTCAGAATGCACTAGCTAGGGCCCTATGTCATTAAGGAGATTACCAATGGTGGAGTAGTTCAGTTTGTTAAATTAAATGGAGACCCCTTCCCAGGAAAGCTGAATGGCAGCTGATTGAAGCCATACATCAAGGATCCGGCTAGGTGACTATATGAAGGTAGCATAGTCTTACTACTCCAGGCAGCTGAAAGGAGGCGCAAGACTATAAACTACACTATCTGTGTTGGGGAACTACATGATTTGAGGATTGTGTGGAACGAGGAGATGTCACAGGTTCACGACAGCATGAAGAGAGTTGCGCTACCCAGGGAAAAAGTGCATAGGTCGACTAGAAAGTGACCATTAAAGTCACTATTCATGATTTGACGATAATAATGCGACCAAATGCAATGGGTGGATGGCATTTAAGACAAACCTATGGGTAATATCCTTGGAAATATGCCGTCAATCCGACATTAATGAACCGAATGTGGGGGGAACAGTCGGAGTTGAATTCAAAATGGCCTATAAATTATAGGTGGAGGCCCAATGAAAAACACTTGGCATTTTGAACATTGCGTTGGTGAGATCTCAGATGTGCATGATCCATGCATTCCTCGAAGAATTTCTCAACTGATAAGTGTTTGATCGATTCCCAAAATTCAACCGCAATTTCATTTGTGATTTTCTCCCAAGATCTGAAGTTATGGACGTCGAAGCAGTGACAACTGAGGGGGCTATGTCGGAGTTTGTTAAGGAGGCAGAGGCAGCTGCTCCAGAGGTTGCAGAGGTATTAGCTAAAGTCCCTAGATCACCATAGATGCCTAGACTAAAGATGACCTCAACCAAGGAGAGTGCGAAGGACAAAAATGGCAAGCAGGTTGTGATAATGGTGTGCGCATCACCTAGAAGAAACCCACAGAAGGAAAAACCCACTGCACAAGGAAAGGGAAAAACCATTGACTTGGAGTCGGAGGAGGAAGAAATTGAGGACATCCTGATGGATGATGAGGATTTTGGGGTGGAAGTGGAGGAATTTGAAATCGAGGGTTCTGATGCTATCACTAAGTTTCTCGAGTACGTCCGTCCACGCAAGGGAAAGACCAAGGTGCTAAAGGATATTGACGAAAGCAAGGTTGCCCTGCACACACCTCTATTGCTGGATGAGATTGTCTTTGAATGACCGCACATGGGGTCGGTTCCTCTGTTGAAACTAGAATATTGGGACTTAGATGACCATGAGAAGTTCCCACACTTGGCGACATAAGAGCTCATCTGCTGCATTGTTAACACAACCACCAGCATGACTGCATTGGAACTGCGAAGGTGGCTCAGGGAAGTAGACAAGGCAGGTCTACTCAACTTGCTATGGGTACGAAACTACAATCGTACCCCCATTGCGGTATTGATCATCAAGCAGCTACTATGCTTTGTGGATGATGGGTTTCTGTGACTGGAGGAGCTGATACCCATCACCGACAAGTTGATCCATAGGATCATGCGGCTGCCCTATAAAGCGGAAAATCCGGCCATGATGTTTGGCGGAAAAGGTGGCGAGCAGGCCCTCGCGGGGGCCATGAAGGAGAAATTCAAGGTTCTTATTTATGTACACTGACCGACAAACTAGATAGGTCAAGACATGACTTACATAACAAACAAACAACAAGAAAAACAAAAGAAGGAGAAACAAAACAAGTATAAGGGAACTACAGCTTGTAGCTTCTATCAAAAGTGATTCTTTAAATGTCAACTATTTACAGGAAGGGGTTTAATATTCTCATCTAATTATTTCAGCTTGATATAATTTTGGCTGAACTTTTCATCAACAACAACTGGTCCAATCCACAAAGGCTGCAACTTGGTGTCTTTTCCCTTTTCTTCATGGGGTTTAACCCACTTAAGGACTAGGTCACTCACATCAAACCTCTTTTCCCCTACGGAGTTCTTATCAAACCAATCCTTTACATAGTTACGATGTACAAAAAATCAGTCTTTGGACTTGTGCCTTTATTCCTTAAGTTTAAGTAGGTTTTTTATTATGCTTTGAACTGGGAGGTCGGGTTTACCTTGTGACTCTTGAGAGGGTTGCAAGGCTAAAAGACATAAGGTCAGAGTCAAGTTAGATTCTTTACTATAAATGAGGAATCATGGCAAGGTTCTTAGTGAAGGATTTGGAGTAAGAGTGTTAGCCCAAAGAGGGTCAATTATTTATGCTAGTTCCTTCAGTCGAAGAAAATGGTCTTCTTCATTATACGGATAAGATTCTTTTTCATGGATTCAGCCAAACCATTTCCCTCTAGAGAATGATTAGATGCATGTTTAAGTACAATTAAATTTTTTAATGTGAATTCATAAATATTTAAGAATGAAAAATGTGTCGCATTATCAAAGACAAGTGAAGTAAGAAGGACAAACCTAGTCATAATATTTTGTTGCAAGAAGTGTATGAATTCCTAGTCATTTACTTGTTTGAGAGGAACTGCTTCTAACCACTAAGGGAAGTAATCTATCACTATTAATATATATCAGTGTTTCTCTGATGAATGAGGAAAAAAATCACCAATAACATCAAGTCCCGATAGTTGGAATGGTTCTTCAATTACTTTTATAGCAGTGGGGTGGCTGACTTCTAATCGCAACCAGTGCATCTCTTACATTCTTAGCACTTGCGGAAAAAATCATGAGCATCCTTGAAAATAGTGGGCCAATAACACCCAAGACACATAACCTGATGTGTTGTAGTTTCACCAACATAATGGCCACCTGTTAGTCCATTATCTAAATATTTCATGACCTTGTATGTATTGTGTGCCTCAAGGCACCTTAGCAAGAAACCATTATGGTGCATACAAAAAAGCACTCCATGGAATAATTGGTAAGGGAGATATCTTAGTCATATTTCCTTTTTCTTCTTGTTCAATAATTGTGAGGAAAATCTGCCATGCTCGAGAAATTTCCATAGACATGCATACCGTGGTGTTGTAGATGTGGATTGACGAACACATTCAATATTATACATTTTGATCTCCTACTCCCATCCTGAGAGATATTGTTTAAGAGTATATCTTACTTTGGTAGCCAACTTATGTAGGTCATGACCCTCTATGGTATGAATCAGTTTGAATGGCATATGATACTCTTGAAGATAGGTCATCCAATCAACCCTCTTCTCACCTAGGTCTTGTTGCACAAACAATGTTCATACTACTCGATGAGGTACAACGATGAATGTGTGAGCTTTCAATATGTAGGGCATGGTGTACTTAATTGCCTTGTATAATTCATATTATTGCTTTTCGATGTTAGGATAATTTGACTCGGGCTTTTCAAGGCTAGTGCTCATAAAGGATAATGGTCATTTGTTTTCTTCCATATATTTCTGAGTCAACAAGGCCACAATTGACAAGTTCAAAGAAACAACATAGAGCAAGAAATGTTTGCCATAATCTGGCCTTAAAAGTTCAGGTGCATCAATAATGGATTTCTTAATCTACGAAAAACCTTCCTTTTCCCATTTATTTCATTTGTATATTGCATGTTTCTTGATCATCTCCTATTTGGGCTTGACTATCTAAGCATAATGAGAGATGTATTTTCTCAAGAAATTATTTTTTCCTACGAAATATTGCATGGCTTTCATATTCACAGCGAATGAGATCTACGTGATGGATTTGACCCTCTCAGGATCAATATTAATTATGAACTTTTCCACGATGTGTCCCAGTAGGATTTCTT
Source organism: Pinus tabuliformis (assembly GCA_031772625.1). Lineage (NCBI taxonomy): Eukaryota > Viridiplantae > Streptophyta > Pinopsida > Pinales > Pinaceae > Pinus > Pinus tabuliformis. Next base: position 968,407,336 of record CM062812.1, read on the forward strand.
AGGACACACCAAAGATGCTCTTATTGGGCTTAAGGGAAATCCCTTATTTTTGAAACAACTCAAAAAGATATTTTATATGAAGTATATGATCTAATATTGCTGAGCGCCAATATTGCAGAAATAATGCTACAACTCCTGGGCTTCCTTCTTTACTTTTATCAATCTGGTAGTTCGTAACAAACTTGGAAGCGACGGTGTTGTATGCACAATTACTAGTTCTTACTGTAGGCTATCACTTGGTCAGCTGGTGCAAGATCACTAGGAGCTCAAGCCAACTTCTATATATTCCAGAAGAAGCTTTATATGTGATGAAAGAAAGGAAAGCTTACTCTACAGAGGCTACTCTACTCGCAGAAATGAAAAGAAGACTGAAATGTGAAGTAAACCTAGCAAACCCTAATTAACCAACTAATCCTACTTTTGCAGAAAGAGAGATGAAAAAGCATAAAATGAATGCCATTACCCGCTTAGGAAGTAAACAACATCTACTCAAGCTATTCCTAGAAGGGAATGAGAAAAAAACATCTTTTTGGATTTTTTTGTATTTTTAGGTGAAATTGTCATGTATGTAATTTATTTTTTTTTGAATGTGGCAGTGATTAGGTGGTGATGGAGGGCGACTTTGGAGTTTACAGAGATGTAGGAAGGTGTGGATGGATCCTAGGAGGTCCCAGGTGGCCTTCTTGAGGCTTTTCCTACAATCGGACTTCAAAAAGACACCTACAGGAAAACTACAATAGGCCGCAGGGGATCTATAGTAGGTCTACAGGAAGTCTACAAGAGGATGCCGAGAGCAGTTTTGGAGGTTTTGAAGGTGGGAAAGCGGGTGGAAAGGGTAGCTGAAGGCTAGGGCGATGTGTTAAGGTGTCTATGGTTCGTCAAGAAGGATCAGGAAAGAGAAATATGGTTGGACTTGTTGAAGGAAAGAGAGGAAAGTTCATGAGAAAAGTGCGGAAAACTAGGGCATATTTGTGAGGGACTTCGGTGACCTACGGAACATAGATCAAAGAGGAATGGTGATGGCTGATTGGCTGACTTACTATGAGAAGAGGATTGCCACAAGAGAACTACAAATCACATCATGAGATTAAGCAACCAAGGAAACTAGCTACATAAGAAAAAACAGAAATTTGCATCAAGCTAGTCTAAATTATGATCTAGGAAATTAAATGCTGAAAAATGCTACATGGAAGGAAAGAATGGAAGGAAATTTATTGCAGGGATAGAAATTAGCATGGTGGAATAGATCTACAACAAATTAATAACCTTCTAACAAATTGCAACACCATAAATCCTATGGAAAAGGAAAATTTGTGTTTCTTTGCGGCAGCAAGAGGGTTTTGGCCTCAATTCATGGTCCCAGAGGGAGGAAAGGAGGCCAAGGCTCTGTTGATGGAATTTTTGTATCTTTTTCCTATCACTTTTCAACCAGCTACAACAAACTGAAACGACAACAACCTGTTAAATTACCAAAAGCAACCTACTCTTAACTAAGAAAGAAATCTATGTAGTAGCAACTAATTCATCAACTCAGAAACAAAGCATATAAATACAAAACAAGAGGAGCTTGGCTACTTGGATTGGGCCCTTACCCAAGAGCTCTGCCCTTTGAGGTAACTTAGTGCTAGCTTGAACAATATCTCATCTTCATTATCAATATAATAATAAGATTACATGAAACTGTTAACAAAAGTAAGCTCGAAGTTGAGCAGAGAAAAGCTGCAACAAAAATTCAAAAATTTGACTAACTTCCAACAACCTAATGAGGCCCTAGGCCTATGTACTTATACAACTGAACCTCCCAACAACTTCTTTAAAATCAGAGAGGCTTGGCTCCCAAAACTTGAAATAAACAGGAGTTATCCTCCACTTGCTCGACTGCCTCTTTGGTGCATTGATGTGGTTGCTTGTGCTCCGAGCTTCCTGAAGGAGAATTCTAAATAGGGAGTCATAAATGAGGGGGTCACCCTCCTATAAGTGCTCTCCCTTTTCTTCTTCGAATATTTTCTGCCAAATGTCCATTAAATCTTGGACTTTATCTCCAAAATTGACCAAAGATCTGCATTAAACACACATTAGACTCCATGGCATAATGACCAACCCAACTCACTCTATTAGGATAAATATAACAAAAAACATGAAATAAACTAATGAGAATGGTGGATTAGGATAATTTAGGAGGAAAAATGAGCCAATATAATTAACCATTTATGGAGCTCATCATCACTCCCCTACTGCAGGTGTTAGTCATCCTCTGAGAAACTCAATCCATATCCTCATCTTTGATGCCCCTGATGGCCTCCCTAACATCACATGCTTGTGATGTTAGGTCCTATTCTTTTTCATGGAATCCTACCTTTCTGTCCACCTCTTCCCACTATTGTTGTTCTTATTTCTCTTTTCTACCTTCCAGCAAGCCTAGCAGGAGTGGGGGACTCAACTTGAGGCCAATCCAATTGGCCTCCAAATTCTGCATAGAGCTCTTGTAAAGTGGCACTCCCCTTAATGCTTCTTTCATCCTTGTTGGGGAGTGATACTCCCTAAATTTTCAGACTGTGTGGGAGAGTGTTCCATCTCCTCATACGAGCATGAATACAGTCTTCCCCAAGTAATCTTTCCATATCATCAAAATGTGCAATGGTTGAGCCTGATCATTGATATACTTAGGGGTACTTTGAGGATTATTTACAAGCATTTGTTGTGTGCTGATCAGATTCATGAGGTTTAAAATGCTTATCTCTAATAATTAAGGGTTCATTTTTCTCTTTTTCCATCAACATTTTGATTTATGTCGCCCTTTTCTCCTCATGACTCATCAATGAGGCCATGGCCATCAGTTGCAAGTCCCCTACCCTAACATTGGGGTCCCATATGTTCATATCGGTGAGGGCCATGTTATGCAAATAGAATTCTGCTATCTTTTCCTTGTCTTCTACTTAACTTTGGTCACATTCGTCCATGAACTATCTGTAATCCTCAAAAGGCATTGTGCCTCTTTGTGCTAAAGTCTTGATCTAAAATTGTAGCCATTAGTCTTTCAGGTATACTCCATATGATTTTGCTGGTGTTCTGCACTGGAGTTCCTCCATAGACCAGCTTGCCATGCATGCCAATTGTGTCTCCTTTTCTTGTAGTTGTCTTCTTAGCAATTCATTTTCTGTTTCCAAGTGAGTTCTTGTGATCGCCTCTCTATGTCTTACAACACTTAATTCCCTACCATTTCTCTAAGCTTCTTCTCCATATGGCCAATATCCTCTACCCCCTTGGATTTGGAAATTTGCATCCATATATGGCTCCTTATTCTTTCTTTTCCCAGCTCAAAGAAAAGTGGGATTGCAAATTTCCGTGGAATGATTTTCCCCCCTCAAGAAGATTGTAGTAAGATCCAAAACTAGGTTGGGGGTCAGGTTCATGAATCTTTGTTGTTTCCTCCTTCCCCTCTTGCTATTCCTTTACCGTTTGCTCAAGTTTTTCAGTCTCCCGTAGCTTAGTTAGGGTCTCTTGTAGAATAGTTTTTGCCTATTGTAGAGCTCTTTTTGAGTCCTATAGTTGCACTCTTTCCTTCCAGGTGGAAAATCTGTGACTTCCTCTTTCATATGTGATGGGGGTTTGTTACACTAAAATTTGTCACCATGACTATCTGCAGTTAGTATGGCTCCATCCACTGTCATACTATCTTCCCTGGCAAGCCTCATACCTCTGCTCTCCATGTCAAACTCCAAGAAAGAGAGAAAGTCATTAAAAATCTATATATCTCTGGGTACGCAGTTTCTCTTAGCCTTACCTGCGTGTACGCACCCCAAGTTCACAATACCCGCATACTTGTACACTCTGTATGTAAATGGGAGGGTGCGTACTCTTGTAAAGGTCAAAAGGCGCAAGTTTCACTCCAAAAAAGTTACTTGTAGTCATTTCTAGAGCATTCTAGAAGCTTGTTTGACGTGTATGGAGCGCCTCCAGATGGTTCATGTATCCCTATCAAAGAGGAACTTAACCCATCAAGAGGGGAGCTATCCCATCCAAAGAGGGCCTTATCCCATTGATGATGGACCTGAATAACTTCCTCTAGAGCACTATAAATACAGGCATTGGGCCAGAGGGAGGGGAGGTTGAAAGCTGAACATTCCTAAGGGTAGATGCTGCTGGAATTAGGACTCCCTTGTAAAGCTTGAGAGGAGAGATTCCCATCCTTTCCTAGCCTTATTGGAGAGTGGGTGAGCTGATCAAAGTAAAGGAAAACTCTTGTTGTACCCTAGGAGGGACCTGCACAACACCAAGAATCAGGTTGTAATGGTTTCTTTTGTTTCCACTTAATACAAATGAACTCATTTTTCTCAACAGATTGTAATTCATGATTTGTTTCATATACTCCTTGGTCTGTATGATGGATATGTATTGTTTTATGAGTTTATCAGGTGCTATTTAATCTTTTGGCTTGTTAGTGAATGCAGGTTTCGGAGAGAAGGAGGAGCTCATCCAGATCGGCGAGGCTGGACTACTACAAAGCGTTGGACTAAAGGTATGTTAAAATCAACCGATTACTTGTATTTTCAATGCATGTTTAGAGAAAGGTAGTGTTTATTTGTCTTGTTTGTCACTAGAAAGCCTTTGCTTCTAGGGAGGTCAGTTGTGTCTGCACTATCGACTCTTTCCGCATGAAAAAATGGAGACCATACTGGGGACTCCATTGATGTGAATGTTTTTTCCTTTGTATGAAATTTTGATCTGAGAAAAGTTGTTTGTTTTCTGGTTTTTGGCTATCTGACTGTGTTTTTGGGTGGGCTAGCTTAGGGTTAAATTAGATTTTAGTTTTTTTTGTTTTGCTAGAAGTACGCAGCCTCTGCGTTGAGCACAGTGTGTACCTGTACGCACTGTTTCTTTGTGCACAGAGCGTACCCGCACCTGTGCAAACAAGTCGCCTGCGTACCCTGTCAAAATTAAGAAAATTTCAATTTTCTTCTTTTTGCCTTTTAGATTTTGGTTTTAATTTGTTTTTTCTGCCCAGATCCACTGGTTTTCTGCCATCAATCTTCACCTAAGATTGTTTCGTCAGTGTCGAGAGTTTTAGTGAAATTCATAGAGACTTTGCCTTAGGGTTTGATTTTTTGATTGGTCCTGTAGTGACTTTGGCGTTAGAGGTTGTCAAACTTTGGATCTCCCTGGTTTTCTTCAGTCCTCTTAGGAGTCGGGCCTTTCATAGAATCCACCCTTGTGAGAAACCTACCTTTGTGTTTTCTCTTTGCGAATCTCGAAAAAGTTTTTTGATTGAACTTTGAATTTTACTCTTGAGAAAAAGAACAAAAGATTTTGATTTTTTTTTTTGACTGGTTTTTGGTTCTGCATTAACTAGTCCTTAGTTACATTTTGACTGAGTAAAACATCCAGGAATCATCTTTAGTAGGCTTTTGCCTCGTTAGATTTACTTTTAGGTGCATTTCTCTTAGATTTGCTTTTGAGTTGATTTGATTGCCATAGCTTTTTTAACTTTGATTTTTGTTAAAGTAAGTTTTACATGCTTTATTAATTAGGGCAAAATACAAAAATATCTTTTGAAGGAAAGTTTGCTTTGGTAGCATTTGAGTCTTTGAAAGAAAAATGAATTTTCGTGAAGTGATTAGTGGTCATGTGTTGTATGTTTTGAAAAGATAAAGAGTTTGTTTCTTTGATTTTCGTTGCCAAGAAAGTTGTCTTTATATCAATTTTGCATTCTCCAACTCTCTTAGCTAGGAAATTCATTGAAAAAGAAAAATAGTATAAATCATCCTAAGTGCATCTTTTTAGTGGATTTCGGTCGAGTCTACACACCATCAGTTTCATCTCCACTACCTTTTGTCTTAAAATGAAAGCCATAAAATTAACGCTTAAAGTAAAATCAACATAGTAACTTTTTATTTACTAGGGCTCTGAAACACCAATATAGATCAGGCTAGTGTCTTGGAGTAGGAGAGTAATTAACTCTCCAAGACAGCAAAACCAAACAATTAGCTCATCTTGTGGTAGGATAAATCCAACTGTTTCATTTTTACTCTGGGAAAGCTCCTCTTAAAGGAGAAGCACGAGACCGTGTCCGAACCAGTGAGGGGATCAATCCTCCTTCATTGGGAAAGACGCCAGATACGCACGTACTACAAACGGTAAACCTCAGATTATTGTCGAGGAGCTTGGGGTCACTTGTCGGTAAACCTTGGATTATTGTCAAGGAGCCAGCAAGGGGATTGAGCTTGTTACTCTGCCCTTGCGTGCTATCGGGTCGTAGACTATTCCCCCAGGTGCATTTGTTGCTGTTGGTAACCTTAGTGACCATTATCTTCAGGATTCTACCGAGGTGACGGTGCAGGGAAGATCCCACTGTACCTGGAGCAGACGTCGGCTAGACTCACTTGGATTTTCCGGGGGGTTCACTTCACTCGAGATGGTTAAAGTGGAGGAACTTGTGCCGGTCTATTCATTAAGTAGGTTGCCGGGGTAACTCTTCCACCCACCACTTCTGTACTGAATTCGGCGATGTTGGGTTTCATCTCCAAGTAGTGTTTTCGGTCCGGAAGGCTACTGTTTGTGTATGGTTTGACGCCCTAGATTCTTTAGGCGTGTGTTTCAAATTTGTTTGGTTCTTTAGAGACTTTAGGTGGTTTGCTTTGAGATTTTACTTTGTTTGCGTCTGCAGTAGTTAAAAGTTTTTAATTGTGGCTGAATTACCTAGACAGTCCCGTAGACTTCGGGGCAAGTCTCCTGAGATTGTTACCGTGGCCGATTTGTTGAGGAAGTCTCGTAGACTTCGGGGCGAACCTCCTGAAGAGGTTCCGGGTCATTACGAAGGTTTGAAAGTCCTTGTAACTCCTAGTGGCAGTAAAGTAGGTTCACCTGAAGAAGGAGAATCGTCGTTGGTAGTCCATCCAGATTACCAAGGTCTAGGAACAGGTTATAATCCCGAAGCTGTTGCAGTTTCCGAGCTTGCTGGTAGCTTTTCATCTACTAGTGATATAGGCGAAGAACCTGAAATATATGAACCTGTTACTCCAACTTCTAGTGCACCTGATTCACCTAGGGTAGAAAGAGTCATCACCAAAAATCTTCCTGCTGGTTTGATAGCTATTGAAGAACTTGCTCCAGAGGAAGAATTTGGTGTATCTATCCTTGAAGATCAACCTACCATTGATCTAAGGGAGCGTGAATCTATCTTTTACAGTCCTCCTAGAAGTACTACTTGGTACCTTTTGTTAACCAATTATTTAGACAAATCAGGGATAAGTTTTTCTCCACCTCGTACTCCTTTTCCACCTGGAGGTATTTATACTCCTATAAATATGTCTGGTCAGTCATCCGTGTTTACTCAAACTCCTAAATCTTTCTTGTACGGCGGTCCTTCTGTTCCCTCCGGGTATCAGTCACTTTCTGGTACTTTTGCGGGAGCATCTCCTCAACCCATTGAACATGGGTTATTAGCTGGAAACAATGGTAACAAACCATTGGGTGTAGGGGACATTTACATGATGTCAGGTTCAGTTCCCGGTTCTCAACCTCAAGGTGGCCAATTACCGCCTAGGGGGCAGCCTCAACTAACACCTGGGGGGCAACCTCAAGGTACACAAGTTGCGTTTGGGGGGAAACCTCAAGGACAGTATGTACCCATAGTACAATACATTCCTCAAGGTCAACCCCAGCCTCAATATGTACCCCAGGGTCAACCTCAGTATCAGTATTTACCTCAAGGGTATCAACCTCAAGGTCAAGGTCAACCCCAGTATCAGTATTTACCTCAAGGGTATCAACCCCAAGGTCAATACTCGAGTCAAGGTTATCAACCACCTCAAGGTCAATCATATGTTCAAGGTACGGGAACTGTACCTTTCATTTATGAATCCTACCCTCAATCCGGTTATGGATCTCAATATCCTCAACCTGTCTTGGGTCAATACCCCGGAATGAACATAGTGTGGGATCCATCGCAAGTTCATCAGGTATTGCAGCCAAGCATACAGTTGTCATCTCAAGCTGGACAACCCTTAGTTGCTGGTCCATCCCAGCAACCAGTCCAGTCTAATGTTCAAACTTCTGTACCTTCGGTAGTTACTCAGTCGCCAATTGCACCTAGTACTCCATCTCAAACAACTGCTGCAACTACCGCAACATCTACTCCTTCCACCACACTTGCTTCTAGAGTATCGACAACTCCGGTTTCTACTGTCTCTGCAACCACTCCTCAGACATCTTTACCATTGTCTCGATCTACGATTCAAACTACGGTTCAGATGCCTGTAGGACAACCTGGTTTAAGTACGGTTGTCACTAGCCAACCACAATTCGCTTATCAACCATACCAGGGACAGTACCAATACGGGCCTGCTGTCCAACAGCCGGTTTACCAGTATCAACTGTATCCTGGGTACACTTATCAACAATCTCAACAACCCCAGTATGGTCCGGTTAATCCTGTTTTTCTAGGAGGATACAATATCCCGAATGCGATACCTATTCCAAGTTATCCTCGATATCCTCCTCCTGGGACTGGTCTTGTGACCCAGAGTTTTAGGGATCCTAATCGGTAATTACCGTTTATCACAACTTTGGATTTACCAGACTTGTCGCGCCTAACGAACGACCCAATAGATTATCTTCCGTTCTGGCCGCCAATGCCAAATAAGTTGCCCAGCGATATACCCAAGTTCGAAGGTAAGTCTGGAGAGGATCCGTCCAATCATGTGATGACTTACCACCTCTGGTGTGCTTCAAATTCCATCTCGGATGATTCGATCCGCTTACATCTTTTTCAGCGTACGCTCATTGGTCTCGTGGCCAAGTGGTACATTGAGTTACCACGGGCCTCTTTTTACAATTTTAGTCAGTTAGCTACCTCGTTCCTAACTCATTTTCAGTTGCCGGTCAGATATGATAATGGTACGAAGCTACTAACTTCACTAAAATAGTCGACATCCACTTATATTTCCGATCATATACATGAATGGAGATGTCGACGGCGATTAGTGAAAGTTTTTATCCCGGACCAAATCTTAGCTGAATGGTTTGTTAAATCATTATTACCGAAGATTACTGAAGACGTAGCTAAGGCCGGAGTAGTTACTGAGGAGCAAGTAATTGCTCAAGCGCAGTACCTTGACTTGGTTTACACTCAGTTAGGTACATTACATGAAAAGATCCCAGATCTTCCAAAGTCAAATCAAATCGCTGCTGCTCCTTCGGGATCTCATGCTGCTGATGGGATGATTGGTACGGTAAATACTAAAAGCAAGAAGAAGTCTTCAAAGAATTCTTTGCCCATTATAACCTTACCAGATTCCCCGACAGGAGAATCTTCTCCTGGAATTTCCGCTGATATTCACGTTGTAGAGTCATCTACGGCTAAATCAGAGAACGGTGGGAAGAAGAAGGGTAAGAAGAAAGGTAAAGCAGACAAGACTCCAAAGGAGAAAACAGAAAAGTTGGAAACCAATGATGAAAAGCGCAAACCTCGACATCCTTGTCTTATTTGTGAAGAAGATAATTTTACAAGAGATTGCCCCCATCGGGCCGAGGTTGTGAAAATCGTCAAAGGTTCCTCAACTCCTGTTGTTTTGAAAGATCCATTTCCAAAGCAGGAGAGTAAGATGATAGGTTCTTCCTCGGGTGCCACTAAAGAACCCATATTGATGATGTCTCATGTAAGGATTGCGACTCGATCGCAAGATTATGGTAGTAAAAGTCTTGTTGATGGATCGAAAGAAGCAGAATCTTCTCATTCAAATCCATCAACCTCAGCTCCCGGTTCCGATCCACTACAGATCTAGAAACCTAACCCTGACTTAGTAATAAAACCGCACGCCAAGGGTGTACTTCGAAGGTCTGCTTTCAATCCACATGCGAGAGCGGCCCAAAATTACAACATTGTTGAGGATTTAGCTGTTTCGCCCTCAGCAATGTCGGCTTTAGAAGTGCTGCAATCATGCCCAACACAACGAAAATTACCTTTGTCGACTATAGGAGCTGTTGACGTTCAGGACCCGAACCTCATAATCTTTGATCTAGAAAATAGTACAGCGCGTTTACCTCATCAGATGGCTTTCCAGATCCCAGTGATAGTAAAAAACGGGCCTATTCATCGGACTGTAATTGATGAGGGAGCTTCCACGTGTATTATGTCGATACAGTGTTGGAGATTGCTTGGTTATCCTTCACTAAACCAATCCCCGACAATTCTTAAGGCCTTTGATGGCTGTGGGTTCCATTCGTTTGGAATTCTATAGGATTTGCCTATAGGGGTTGAAGGAGAAACCATTAGTCTAGATGTGGAGGTGGTTGATGCCCCTCTAGACTACAACCTTCTTTTGGGTTGAAGTTGGTCCTACGCTATGACAGCGGTCGTTTCATCGATCTTTAGAGTAATAAAGTTTCCACACAATGGCAAGATCGTAACCATAGACCAGCTGGCTTATTTTTCATCTAACCCAGCCTCTTCAGAGAGTATCCAGCATGTCGGTAAAACGACTATCCCTTATAAGGATGTTGGCGTAGGATTAGTTAAAGATGCCAGTTTACTGGGAACTTTTCCTTTTCCTCCAATCAACGCTGTGACTTCATTTGCATCTATTCATATGATTACTTCAGACACTATTATTTATGACGATCCCTGGATCATTCCTTCTGAATCTGAGATAGACTCATTCGGTGATGCAATGCCTTTGAGTCCATATGAAATTGCTTATGAAGCCGTGCAGTGTTTTTCCTACCCAAGTTCAACCAAAGTCGACCAAATGAATGTGGTCTGTGAGGAATCTCTTTTCGCGTCAACCTCTGAGTTAATAACGTTTCCTGAAGTTGTGTCATCTGACGAACAGCATTGTGAAGTCCTGTGTGTAGACGATTTACCATGGGAAGATCTCCATCATAGATCTTCGTTTTTACCTGAGGATGATCGTTTCGAAAACGATTTCTCGTCAATCTTTACAGCTGAATATGTCAAAGACGCTCAAAGTCCAATGCAACATCCTGATTCAGAGCTGAATTTGGGAAACATTTCTCGCACTATTCCCATTGAAATTTCAGTAAAGCCCGGAATTGTTGAACACATTCATATAGGTGCCTCGTGTTCAGATGACGAAATTCAAATATGCAAGGCCCTATTTCAAGAATTCTGTGACGTGTTTGCCTGGTCTTATGAACAAATGCCAGGAATTGATCCCGCCATTGTTGTCCATGAAATCAAGACTTACCCAGACGCTAAACCCGTCTGGCAACGTTTGCATCAGATTCACCCACGAAAAGCGGCTACGATTAAAGCAGAAGTTGAAAAGCTGTTGAAAGCAGGTTTCATTTATTCGATCCCGTTAACGGATTGGGTATCGAATATTGTTCCGGTTAACAAAAAACAGGGAACAATAAGAATATGTATCGACTATAGGGATATCAATCGTGCTTGTCCCAAGGAAAACTATCCAACACCCTATATCGATCAAATAATTGATGATTGTGCCGGCAGTGAAATATTTTCCTTTATGGACGGTTTTTCCGGTTACAACCAAATCAATATTCTACCTGCCGATCAACCAAAAATGGCTTTCATTTGTCCATGGGGTACATTTGCTTATTGCAAATTACCTTTTGGGATTAAGAATGCCGGAGCCACTTTTCAAAGGGCGATGTCTTATGCATTTCATGACATCAAGCACATTGTGCAACCGTATCTCGATGATTTGCCCGCTCACTCCCTACATCGAGCTGATCACCTTGTCCATTTACGAGCGATTTTCATGAGGTGTAGGCATTATCGTATACAGTTGAACCCACACAAATGTTTCTTCTGCATAGAAGTGGGACGATTGTTGGGATTTGTAGTTTCAAAAGCCGGCATTCGCGTCGATCCCTCAAAGGTAGAGGCTATCATCAAATTTCCTCCTCCTTCGAGCTTGCGTCAACTCCAGAGTTTGCAAGGGAAAGCAAACTTTTTACACCGATTCATTCCGAACTACGCCGAAATTACCAAGGGTTTTACCCGATTTTGAAACAAAATGCTCAATTCTCTTGGGATGAGATAGCTCAGAAATCTTTTGATGCGCTAAAGCACGCGTTGACCCATGCACCGTTGCTGCATCCTCCCAACTACAACCAGGATTACTTTTTGTACCTCGCCGCCGCTCATTCCACCATTGGAATGGTCTTAGTCCAGGAAGATGAATTCGAAATGGAACATGTGATCTATTATCTTAGTAGGACGTTAAATCCCACTGAGCTCAAATATTCACATGTGGAGAAATTGGCCTTGGCAGCTGTTCAAGCTGTCCAGCCTTTTCGTCACTACATTCTTCTCCGTAAAACTACAGTCATTTCGGATTGCAACCCTATGATCTACATTTTGACTAAACAATTGCTAGGGGGCAAGTACTCTAAATGGATCGTTATCCTGCAGGAGTTCGACTTGGAATTTGAAAAGTCTAAGTCTAAGAAATCTTTAGTTCTTGCGGAGTTGATGTGTGATTTCCCGCGTGCTGACACGGAAACTGTGGCAAAGGAACCCCTTGCGGACGAATCTCTATTTCTCATCAGCACTTTAGATCCCTGGTATGGGCATATAATTGTCTATCTCCAAACCCAATCCTTTCGGCCCGAACTTTCAAAATCGGAACGTCGAAAAATTCGATTCCAGTCCCAACAATACAAAATTATTGGAGATACTCTTTATCGTCGTGGGGCGGACTTGGTTTTTCATCGTTGCTTAACTCATGAAGAAGCTGAAAGGGTTTTGAATGACTGTCATTCTGGAGCGTGTGGCGGTCATATGTCTGGGTATGCCACAACTCAGAAGGTGTTGCGTGCTGGCTACTTCTGGCCGTCCATGTTTAAAGATTGTATCATTGCGGTCCGAAAATGCCACAACTGTCAAGTGTTTGATCGCAAGATGCGCGCACCACCAGCTCCTCTCCACCCTATAATTGCCATTGGTCCTTTTTCTAAATGGGGTATCGATTTTATTACATGTAACCCTCACTCGGCTGGGGGGCATGCGTATATCATCCTTGCGGTTGACTATTTTACTAAGTGGGCCGAGGCGATGCCTACATTCGAAGCAGACGGCAAGACAGCTGCGATTTTCGTATTCAATCATATTATTGCTAGGTTTGGTGTCCCACAAGAGATAATCACTAACCATGGGCGCCATTTTCGAAACATTATTATGACAGAACTTACAAGCCAGCTTGGTTTGCGTCACGATAGCTCAACTCCTTATAATCCACAAGCCAATGGCCTGGTTGAGTCTATCAACAAATTTTTAGTTATCATGATCCGACAAATCATTGGTATTCATCGTTCGAATTGGCACAACATGTTATTTTCCACGCTTTGGGCGTACCGAACGTCAGTGAAAACATCAACAGGGTTCACTCCTTTCCAACTAGTTTATGGTTTGGAAGTAGTGCTGCCCATTGAATGCGAAATCCCGTCACTTCAAATGGCTGTCGAATTACTTCTAGCTACTTTCGAAGAGGAGAAGCATCTATTATACTTAGCTCAATTAGATGAGACTCGACGTGATGTTGCCTTAGCAATCGAGACTCACGCAAAACGGATGAAAGCTCAGTATGATCGTAACGTGACCCCTCGAAAATTTGCGGAAGGAGACCTAGTGCTATTATATGATCAAGCTAACGATAAATTAGGTTCTGGAAAATTCGTTCCTATGTGGCATGGGCCCTACATTGTCAAGCGAAAGCTAGCAAAAGGGGCCTATGAGCTGGTAGATTTTGATGGGGACTCTTTGGGTAAGCCCAGAAATGGACTTTACCTAAAGAGGTGTTATGCTTAAATGATGGGTATGGAGATTCAGTTAGGTTAGTTTTTTCTTTCTAGCTGGTGTGTTTGTTAGTATAGACAATGTGCTTAGCTTAGAGAGTGTGTTTTTCGTCGTTATTCTGGATTATCTTGGTTTTACTCTTGATATTGCAGATGTCGACGCCTCTCCAAACGTACATTGGATTCGCTGATGGTGCTTGTCGTAGTACACGGAATATCTCTTCCGCAACTTGGGTTATCTATTCGCCCTCTGACGAGTTAGTTTCTATGCATGGGGTGAGCCTCGGTCAAACAACAAACAACATTGCAGAATACAGTGCAGTGATTGAGTTATTATCTGAATCTATTTCGTTTGGGATTCGGAGTTTGATAGTGAGGTTAGATTCTGAACTCGTTGTATTACAGCTTAATAGAGTATATGCCATTAGAAATCCAGTGTTATTAAGGTTATTTTTGAGAGTGCACCTCTTGGAACGTGAATTTGATTACATTGAATATCAACATATTCCAAGGTCATTAAATACATTAGCAGATGCAATTGCTTCTCGAATGTTAGACACACATTTGCGATAATCATACATGTAAATTTAAAAACATTTCATCACACATGTTTAACAAAATAATTCGGTAATAATGATATATATAGATAGGAGTGTGTCAAAATATACATCGTCTTCGATCATAGGTTGAAAAACACCTTATGATCGGCAAAAATGATAAGTACAAAAAAAACCAAAATGTCACATGTGTCTACAAAAAGTGACTAGCCAATCACTGGTGGTGCTCTCTATACGACACCACTGCCCGTGCTACCCTACACAAGAACCTCCTGAAAGGTCCTGGGACTGCGACCACATAGCGCTGAAGTCGAATAGGAATATCGTCTATAGTCGTCTCTGGTATGTCCGCCGTAAGACGCTCTAGGTCCTGTTCCAACTCGGCTAAGGTCTCTGCGGCCGCATCCTGTGGGGCCGGTGCTCGTGCAACTAGTACTCTTTTCTCGAATGGCCGGAGATTGGCCGAACGCTGTGGATCTACATCTGCATTTTGAAAATTGTCACTGTCAGTTTTGAGACGATATAAAAAACAAAAAAAGGTAAATAATTTAAAAAACTTGTGAAAAATGAAGTACCTCTGTCGTCCCATTGTTCTCCCTGTGGAAGAACCATGTCCGGATCACCATGAAAATCCACTCCGGCATAAGGAAAATCCTGGATCGCAAAGACCTGGTCCTCCAACTAGTGAAAGTAACCCGCAGGAAATAAGAGAACTCCCACTCCCTCATCAGGATGTCGGGCCATCACCGCAACCCATCGCATCAACTTTGGCTCCCGAGGAGGCCCAACTGCAACAGTGAGATGCTGAGGGATCAGCATCGGAACCCTCTCTAGGGCAAAGATCACAACTAAAGGCCCATACCCAAAGGTCTTTAATTGCCCGTTCTTTGCCCTAGTCAGTTGGCCCTTCATATTGGCCAACACAGCGTCGCACCAGTTGAAAATGGTGCCTTGGAAGCAATCAATTGCCATCCGCATTTAGGACCCGGTGGCAATGTGGAAAGTGGCTGCGCCGCAGAGTCTGGTAACTGTAAAGGCAATTACCATAAGTTCAGGTCGGGATATGTATTTGATTTCTATCCCCTTATCCTGGTTCTGATTGTTGCACCACTCTAGCCGGAGACTAGCAAGGGATTGGCCACCCGGCCTAGTCCCGAACAGAGATAGTTGCTCGCCCCTATTAAGCAAACCAATGAGAAAGTATATGTCTGAGGGCTCTATCTCGAGCTGGTGCCCTCCGATGTAAAAGTATTGATCCTGAATGTTCCACCTTTCAACCAGCCACTCTAAGAATCGCACCTGGGCCCTCATGCCAGGTATGGCCCAGTATTTGTAGAGACCGCATGCCTTCAAAGCATCATTGGAAGGTTTATGATCTATTGCGGCCAAATCGACACCTTCGTGTTCTCTTTCGCGCCAATCAAGCATGGTGGACAATCTACACACCAGAAAACATCCATTAGAATTCACTAAATCAAAAATTAATGGTTCAAATTTGAGATTTGGGGGTTTAAAATTGCTTTGCGCAGAGTATGCACCCCGCCTTCAGAAACAGAGCGTGGGTACGCAATTTCTCTGAGGGTAGGCTGTGTACACCTGCCATTTTCCCAATGAAGAAAATGTCGGGGCACGCAGGTCACCCATGGGGGACCTGCGTACCCCGAAAAGTGGATCTTTAAACCCTAAAGCCCCCAAAAAATCAAAATAGGGCCTAAAATGAAATTCTAAATGGACAAAAACAAAGAGGAGGATGTTGTGAAGTACCTGAAAGAGACGGCGTTCGATTTCGATGGTCGGATTCTCCGCAAAGTCCACGAGAAGTTTCTTGCCAAAAGCCCTTTTCTCTCCCTCAACAGTAAAATGGTAAAAATGACATGGTAAAAAGTCTTTTTATAGGTTTTTTGGATAAATGAATGCTAAGTTTGTTTATTTTTCACCATGGAAGGATATTTTTCAATGTATTTTTGCCTATCTTAAACAGGTATGAGTAATGTGTCGTTTTTGTGCAGGACAAAAGGACTTTCAGGGAAAATTATCATTTTTCACGAACCAAAACATCAGAGTCATCTTTTAAGATCTTTTCTGACTCCTAAAACATGAAAAGATTGTCGAGCGTTTCTTTTACACTCGTTAAAACGAAATTAAAAGACGGTTCTCTTACAACTCTTTTCTGACTGTAAAAACAAGAAAAGATTGCCGGGTTTTTGTCGTTTCAAACTCGATACTGGAAATAAAACGACGTGTCCTTGATCGCTTTTTACTTTTCAGGTCAGAGGCACTAATCATGAAAGTACTCCTTGGTCGCAAGATCAAGCGGTTCTCTCAAGTATTATTTTATACTTTTTCGGGCTTGGGAGACACAACTTTATGAAAAAGTTCAACCTGGAGTCTTCTTAAGTTTTTTTAGACTCTCTAAAAACGAAAAATGCCGAGTTTCTCCTATACTGGACTCGTTAAAATTTCACACTAAAGGACCTATTCGATTACAAACAGGAACGGACCACTCCTTCTTAGGGTTCGAATCGAAACTAAGTTGGACTCATCCCAAGGATGAGCTTATAATCAAGCATATGTTATCCTCCTCAAGCTTGTAAAAAATAAAGAGGTACTTGCCAGAAATGGTGGGGGAAAAGAGAGAAAAATGAGCCTATTTGTCATCCTTTGTCTCAAAAGAAGCCTTATTACCACTCTTGAACACGACACTCTGCATTCACCTGGGTTGGGAAATCCTTTGCCTCACAGTTGATCAAACCACAGTGAAAGTCTTCAGCCGGGTATTAACTTTGGGTCAAATGTCACCAAGCCATCTCTCATGTCGTTATGTGTTCAAGAGGTCTCTGCATATAAACCATTCATCCACAAAATACCAGTCATCCATCTTGACCATCCCTGAGTCGGTCCTTACAGCTACATTTCTTCAACTTGATCTATGATTTCGTGTTGTGGGCTTGCCTGCAACGGGTCGCTTTCTATCGACATCAACACATTATCTAGAAAGATGACCTAGGAATCGTCAGTACCTTGAAGTCTGCATGCATCAATGGCAGGTTTCTCGCCTTTGACGATGGTTTACATCATTGAATTTCGATCGAAGGATTCCGTGAAATGTTCAACATCAACTCATTCATTCACATCTCATGGATTGTACTGGGTACTTTGAGAACCATTGACATCACTAGTGGTCTCTCTCACGCTTGTTAACAGTTCACATCATTGACTGGTAATCAAGTGGTTTCTACCATGTTCGACATCAACTCATTTATTCGCATGGATAGAATCGTACCTGTTCGGGAAGTAGAAATGAAGACCTTGGATCTAGTTTCAACCATCCAGGCTGCGAGGAGTTTTGTATTCATTATATAGTAGACCAACTATAAACAGATGGCTGCATCCATACTGTGTCTACAAAAAGTCTATGATTATGATGTACTGAAAAATCATTCCTGTATCAGATCTGAGTATGGGAATTCCTACCTCAGCAATGATATGATCTTATATATGTATTTTGTGTTGAATACTTGCAGGTTCCAACTGGGCTCTCCATAAGATAATCCTTGAAATGATAAAGTACTTCACCCTTCCTAGATAATATGAAACCCTTATCTACTACAGGCTTCGCACTTTAGGGGGCAATCTGTTACACTAAAATTTGTCACCATAACTATTTGCAGTTAGTATGGCTCCATCAACTGTCATACTATCCTCCCTGGCAAGCCTCATACCTCTGCTCTCCATGTCAAACTCCAAGAAAGAGAGAAAGTCATTAAAAATCTATATATCTCTGGGTACGCAGTTTATCTTAGCCTTACCTGCGTGTACGCACACCAAGTTCACAATACCCGCGTACTTGTACGCTCTGTATGTAAAGGGGAGGGTGCATACTCCTGTAAAGGTCAAAAGGCACAAGTTTCACTCCAAAAAAGTTACTTGTAGTCATTTCTAGAGCATTCTAGAAGCTTGTTTGACGTGTATGGAGTGCCTCCAGATGGTTCATGTATCCCTATCAAAGAGGAACTTAACCCATCAAGAGGGGAGCTATCCCATCCAAAGAGGGGCTTATCCCATTGATGGTGGACCTGAATAACTTCCTCTAGAGCACTATAAATACAGGCATTGGGCCAGAGGGAGGGGAGGTTGAAAGCTGAACATTCCTAAGGGTAGATGCTGCTGGAATTAGGACTCCCTTGTAAAGCTTGAGAGGAGAGATTCCCATCCTTTTCTAGCCTTATTGGAGAGTGGGTGATCTGATCAAAGTAAAGGAAAACTCTTGTTGGACCCTAGGAGGGACCTGCACAACACCAAGGCTCAGGTTGTAATGGTTTCTTTTGTTTCCACTTAATACAAATGAACTCATTTTTCTCAACAGATTGTAATTCATGATTTGTTTCATATACTCCTTGGTCTGTATGATGGATATGTATTGTTTTATGAGTTTATCAGGTGCTATTTAATATTTTGGCTTGTTAGTGAATGCAGGTTTCGAAGAGAAGGAGGAGCTCGTCTGGATCGGCAAGGCTGGACTACTACAAAGCGTTGGACTAAAGGTATGTTAAAATCACCTGATTACTTGTATTTTTAATGCATGTTTAGAGAAAGGTAGTGTTTATTTGTCTTGTTTGTCACCAGAAAGCCTTTGCTTCTAGGGAGGTCGGTTGTGTCCGCACTATCAAATCTTTCACATGACAGGGTTTTAGAGGGATATTCTTCCCCTTTGATGGTGGGTGAACCTTCAATTATAATAGGCACTACTGAAGATGGTTGTGGTTTTCCTGTTTTTATCCTTGTGCTTTTCCGAGCCCTGAAATACATTGATGTCTGCCTCTTTCTCTCTTTTTTTTGGTTTAACTGGGGTGGTGAGGGTAGCAAGAGTAGTTGTTGCCTCCCTTTCTAGGGTCTCAAGAGAGACTTCGGTCTTTTCTGCCCCTTTTTCCTCTCCTTTTGTCTTCTCTGCCTTTGCTGGTTTTGTTTCCTCTTTCTCTATTTTGATGTCTTCCTCCTCTATTTTTTCCTCAGTTTCAACCTCTTCTTCCCCTTGCTACTCTTCCCCCTCACTAGGAGAAGGACTTTGATCATATTTGAAAGCCTTTATATCATCTTCTTCTGTCATGTTTCTAAAGATTTCCCATGCTATGGGGATTATGAAGGTGTGGAGGGATTCTTCCAGTAATATTTTAATCAACCCATGGTGAGACAACTGATCTGGACCTCCTACCTTCAACTTAATGCTAGAATCTATGAGGGACTGTAGGAGAAAATAGGGGATGCTGACTTTCTGTGGTGCTGGAGTGTCTATGCCATATCTTAGCTCATGGAGGAGTCTGAAATGGTAGCCATAAACTATGCTATACATCCCTTCATAGGAAATATATTTGATAATATAGTAACTAACCTCATCACAAGGGTAAGGTATGCTTGTCCTCCTAATGCCATTTTTTTCTTCTACAGGATGTTCATTGTTTCGGAAGAAGTTTTTCTTGGCATACTATCCCATTGGATTTTCATCTTTGCTCCAAGGTAATACAAGAGGGAGGGTGGCAACCCTACTGATAAATTCTAGGGTGATTTCTATGGAGAGACCCCACAAGGTAATAGTGGCATGGGTCCTTGAGTGAGGGACTAAAGAAAGGGAAAACTCCCGAGCCACTTCATCATCAAACCCTCAGAATTTTTCAAAGAATGAAATCCATTTTTCTCTAGCAAAAATGGCTACTACTTCTAGATGTTCATGGATCCTAGCTGAATTTTTGGGCTCCTTCCTCATGAATCCCCCTGTCATCTTGTTTATAACCCCTTTGAACGCCCAAAATAGAAATGGAAACAATAATTTTGAAGGAACGGGAAAACAGATACAAATTGTGTTTTTCTTTTTAAAAGCAAGCATAGATTTTTTATGGAATTCCTTTTCTTCCATAGGCTTAATTCCTCCTTAAATATGTATCATTCGTTGCACATATTAATAATCAAGGTGGGTATTGATAGAACCTACCTCTTCAAACCAGAATTAGAGCAAAAACCCCATGTTTTCTCCTTTAAAATTGCTTACTATCGCTCCTATAGAACTGGTTGTAGGTGCTCCTGTAGAACCTGTCACTACTCCTATAGAACAACGATAGAAAAGGGATGGCTGAAAACAATAGAGAAAGATTTTTTTGAGGCTATGGAGGTGGTATAGAGCTTCTTTCAGCTAAGTGGATGAGGATGAAAGGGAAGAAAAGTTGGTGAAGGAGTTTCGAGGAGGAATACTTATGTCTTCTTTGAGATATTTCCAGTGATGGGGTGAGGTGGAAAAACTGTACGTTGTCAGATTTGGACCGTTGGTCCCCACTGCCCTATCATCATGCCTCTTCATGACTCTCTCCTGTAATCACTTCCCATGATTACATCGGAGTTTGTATACCCTCCACTACCTATCCTTTGGATTTTTCTGTGAGTTGACTAGGAACATGTGTGGTGGCATCTTGGGATGAGCGCAGTCAAATGGATGAGGGTGGCTAGTTAAATGGCAACCTTTTCTCGTTCAACCCTAACCATCTCATTTTTTTATGCATATTTTCCAATTACACAGATGCAACAGAGGAGAGGGTTAGACACTTACCTGCAAGTTGAATATTCGTGTTGTGGTGCCTTTTGGTTCATTTGCTGCTACATGCTCGTATTTTAGTTCTTGCATGCCTATATTTCAGTTATTTCTTGATTTCTACTCCCTGATGTGTGGCTTGCTTGTTTTGTGTAGGCATCCTATGGCTGCATCTGGCTTCAACTATCCTCTTCAATCCCCTGGACGCACTTCTTTTGCTGTTGTGGCTTGATTTTAAGGGGATTAGCTCCTACAGGAGCTCCTATAGCTGCTTCTCCCTTTAAATTTTTTCGCTGATTATTATGTTGGGAGCTATGAGGATGATACTGGAGATGATGATGAAGACAAAGAGGTATTTTGTAAGCTACAAGTGAGTTTTGGAGGTGTTGTTCCTTTTATTTTATTTTAGTTGTTTTTTCTAAAAAAATTGGTTTCTTTGTTTTTTTATAGGAAGGAAATAAATCGATGATGATGAGGTTGTGCAGGTGTGGGATGGATGGCCAGGAGGGTGGATAGATGTAGGAAGGCCTACATGCTCTTTATGAAACTCCTCAGCCCCTCAAACTGTTTTTAAAATCCATTTCTGGCTCTGTATGATTTCTACAGGAGCCTCCTCTAGAACACATAGGACCTCCTGTAGGATACACATTCTTCGGAAAAAAACACAGTGAGGTGGAAGGAAGGTTAGAAATGATGGAGAAGAGTGTGGAGGAGGTGAAAGAGATTTAGTGGCATCTTCTCTTGCTCCCTGTGGTCCATCTGTGACCTACAATACACATTAAAAGTCAATTCTCTTTCCCTTCTTTTCTCTATTATTTTTCTCTTATTATTTTTTTTTTTTTTGAAAGACAACCAAGGCACCTCAAGGAGGTTTTCACCCTAATTGCCTACACTAGGTGTTGGGTTGTGTTATATTATTTCCTTGTAGTTAACAAGGGGTTTGAAGGGCACCTGTAACCCCACTTTATGGGGTCCGGGGCAGCGCCCTGGAAAATTTTGTTTCTGGACCCTATGTTAGGTTGGGCAGACCCACCTATGGTTTTGTGCATGATTTTTGCATATTTTTTTTGGACGCGATGGTTTTTTAGTCCATGGTATTGGACGCAATGGTTTTCGGTCCATAGTATTGGACGCAATGGTTTTCGGTCCATGGTATTGGATGCTTCAGCATGTATAAATATGTATTGTAACATTGAAAGGAACATAATGAAAAATCAAGCTGGTAGTCCCGGTTTTGGGATCCAAGGGAAAATCTATATGTATATGTGTTTTATGTGTTATGATCTCATGTGGTTTATGTGTTTTAGAATTCATATGCAGGTAATTTCCGTACAGGGTTAAAACCTACATTTGGTATCAGAGTTGTTTTGGCTTCAAGGGGATGCCTTTGTTGTTGAGGGGTTTCACTTGAGCTTGTGGTAGACCCTGTTTAGTGGGAGATCTGCGAGATCGATTCTAGTGGTTCGGCGAGCAGTGGAAAGATGGAGGTCGAGAAATTTAATGGTCAGAGTTTTGAGTTGTGGAAACTCAATATGGAGGATCTGTTGGTGGACAAAGACCAGTGGATTGCAGTAGATCTGGGTACTAAACCAACGGGAGTGTCTAATGAAGAATGGAAGAAGTTGGATCGGAAGGCAAAGAGCACAATACGATTATGTATCTCAGATTTAGTATTGCTGAATGTCTCATGGGAAGCAACGACGAAGGATTTGTGGGACAAGTTAGGGACTTTGTACCAATCTAAGTTTTTAGTGAATAAACTGTTCCTGTGAAAAAGCTGTGCAACCTGAGGATGAAAGGTGGAGACTCAGTGACAGAGCATCTGAATGAATTTAATACTATGGTAAGTTAGTTAGCATCTATTGGTATTGAAATTTCATATGAAGATAAGTGCATCAGTTTGTTGTGTTCTCTAGCAGATTCGTGGGATATTCTGGTTATTGCAATAGGTAGCAATGCAACTGCCTTGCATTTTGATGAAATAGTCTCATCCTTGCTGACGGAGGAGATGAGATGGAAAAATATGGAGAGCCAAAATGGTGATGCCTTGTCTGTATGAGGATGGACCTAGAACAAAAACAAAAATAAGTTATCGAGTGGGAGATCTAAATCTCCAGGAAAACCTATAAAGGTGGTGTGCTCGCAAAGGATGGGCACTACAAAAGGGACTATAAATCTAAAGCTACTAATAAAGGAAAGGGATTTGATGATGCTCCTTCTGTAGAGGTGAAAACCACCTCAGATGAAGGTGGGGCTGTGTACTTGGCTTCTTCAAGTACACATGTACATCATGAGGCATGGTTGATTAACTCAGGTGCATCCTTTCACTTCACGCCCCATAGAGAGTGGTTCTATGAGTATGAGAAATACGATGGTGGTGATGTCTTCTTAGGGGATGATAGGAAGGCTAGAATCATTGGTTGCAAAAAAGTAAAGTTTAAGTTGCGAGGTGGAAGGGTTAGAACACTTCCGGGTGTTCTGAATATTCTTACATTGGCCAGAAATTTGATTTTTATAAGAAAGCTAGATGATGCAGGTGTAAAAAAAGTGTTCGAGAAGGATACCTGGAAAATGGTTCAGGGAGCACTGGTATTGATGCAGGGAGTTCGAATTGGAACTCTGTACAAGCTCCAAGGTAGCACTATTATTGATGTGTGCAACCGTTCTATGGTTCCTCAAAAGTGGAATAGAAAATCTAGTGGTCTCTGGAGAGAAGACGATGTTGTGGCATCAAAGGCTTGGACATATTGGAGAGAAGGGCCTTCGAATACTTCATGGTAAAGGTATGGTAGAAGGTATGAGTAATATCTCTCTGGATTTTGATTTCTTGGAAAATTGTGTATATGGGAAGTAGAATCGGGTGAGTTTCCCCTTTGGTAGTAAGAGGGCAAAATAGATATTAGAACTTGTGCACAGTGATGTGTTTGGACCTGTGAAGGTTCCATCACTTCGTAAGTCTGTGTACTATGTATCATTTATAGATGAATTCTCAAGGAATACATGGATATATTTCCTTAAGAAGAAATCTGAAGACTTTGACAGGTTTAAAGAATTTAAGGCTCTCATGGAAAACCAGACAAAGAAGAAGATAAAGGTGTTAAGGATAGATAACGATGGAGATTTTTGCAGTAAGGAATTTGAAGAATTCTGCAAGAAGTGTGGTATAGCACGGCAGAATACTACTCCATATACACCTCAGTAAAATGGAATTGCAGAAAGAATGAACAAGACGTTGATGGAAAAGGCAAGAAGCATGCTCAATGCTACTTGGTTAGGACAGGAATTCTGGGCAGAGGCAATGGATACTGCATGTTACCTAGTCAACAGGTCACCTTCATCAGCATTGGAGGATAAGACTCCACAAGAGGTATGGACTAGTAAGAAACCCTCTCTTTCACATATGAGGGTATTTGGATGTGATACATATTTACATGTTCCAAAGGAGAAAAGAACAAAGTTGGATAGTAAATCTAAAAAGTGCATCTTTATTGGGGTATAAGGATGGTTTAAAAGGCTATAAGCTTTGGAACCCAGTAACAAGGAAGGTTATGTACAACCAAGATGTGGTGTTTAGAGAGGTGAAAGATGTTATTAAACATGAAGTCCAATGAAAGGAACTTGAGAAGATAGAGTTTGAGCTAAAGGAGGAAGAATCAGACTCTACAGCAGAGGAGGAATCAGAAGATGACGAGCCACAAACACCGGTTGTGAGAAGATCAGTTCGAGAAAGAAGGCAGCTTGAAAGGTATAGTCCATCTACTTTTTGTTCAAATTTTGCTTTATCTATTACTGATGATGATCCCAGAGCTATGAAGGAAGCAGTAGATTCAGAGGATGGAAAACTCTAAAAAGAGGCATGGTTGATGAAATGGCATATTTGCACAAAAATGAGGCTTGGGATCTAGTGGAGTTGCCAGCTGGAAGGAAACCCATTGGTAGTAAATGGGTGTTCAAAAATAAGACAAATGCAAAAGGAAAAGTGGAGAAATACAAAGCTTGGTTGGTAGCAAAAGGTTATTCCCGGGTGCCGGGAATTGATTTTGGTGATATTTTTTCTCTTGTTGCCAAGGTAACTTCTATTAGATTACTTTTATTTGTTGTTGTTGCTTTTGATTTTGAGGTAGAACAGATGGATGTGAAGACAACATTTCTTCACGGGGATCAGGAAGAGGAAATCTACATGACTCAACCTGAGGGCCTTGCAACGAAGGGTAAGAAAGAACTGGTATGCAAGTTAAAGAAGTCTCTGTATGGGTTAAAACAGTCACCAAGGATGTGGTATCAGAATTTTGATACGTTTATACGGGGACTTGGCTTCACCAGAAGCAAAGCAGATCACTCTGTGTATTTTAAATTAATTGGCGACCATGTTATTTATCTAGTCTTGTATGTAGATGATATGTTGTTGGTTGGAAATGACAAAGAAATTATCCGGAATTTGAAGACCCAATTGTCCTCCAAATTCGACATGAAATATCTTGGTGCTGCAAACTATATTTTGGGCATGGAAATTAAAAGAGATCGGGCAAAGAGGAAGCTCTGGTTAAACTAGAGAAAGTATGTTGAGACAATACTGTAGAGGTTTGATATGAAGGATAGTAAACTGGTGAAGGTTCCTATTCCTATAGGTGTGAGGTTATCTGTTGAACAGGGTCCCAAGACACAAGAAGAGGAAGAGGACATGTCCCGTGTTCCTTATGCAAGAGCAGTCGGTAGCCTGATATACGCAATGGTCTGTACTAGACCAAACATTGCACATATAGTGGCAGTATTGAGCAGGTTTATGTCAAAACCAGGAAAGGAGCATTGGATAGTAGTGAAGTGGGTTTTTAGGTATTTACATGGCACTAGTGATTATGGTCTGTGCTACAAAGGAAGACAAGGATTAGACAGAGTGTTGGATATGCGCGGCTTTGTTGATGCAGACTGGGTTGGAGATCTAGATCAAAGAAGATCTACAAGTGGGTATGTGTTTAACCTATTTGGAGGTAAGGTCAATTGGATGAGTAAGAAACAATCTATAGTGGCACTATCAATTACAGAGGCAGAATACATGGCAGCCATTCATGCAAGAAAGGAAGCATTTTGGTTGCAGAGATTGTGTTCAAGTATGGGGTTAGTACAGGAAGCTATAAGGATAGACTGTGACAGCTAAAGTGCAATTTTCTTGGCAAAGAACCCCACATATCATTCAAAGACAAAGCACATTGATGTTCAGTATCACTTTCTAAGGGATATGATAGAAGACAAAAAGGTGTTGCTGGTAAAGGTGGACACTTTGAAGAATACTGTAGATGCATTGACAAAATCTGTGAGCTCTGAGAAGTTCTCTTAGTGTAGAGAGACAATGGGCATTTCAGGGTTGGGAAAATGACTAAACTTTCTTGTGGCCCCCTGTGGAAAGAAAAAAACAAGTGGGAGAATGTTGGGTTGTGTTATATTCTTTCCACGTAGTTAATAGGGGGTTTGAAGGGCACCCATGACCCTACTTTATGGGGTCCGGCCCCGGAAAATTTTGGTTTTGGACCCTATGTTAGGTTGGGTGGACCCACCTATGGTTTTATGCATGATTTTCACACATGTTTTATTGGAAGCGGTGGTTTTTTGGTCCATGGTATTCAACGCGATGGTTTTCAATCCATAGTATTGAATGCGATGGTTTTTGGTCCATGCTATTGGATGCTTTGTCATGTATAAATATGTATTGTAACATTGAAAGGAACATAATGAAAAATCAAGCTGGTAGTCCCGGTTTTGGGATCCAGGGGAAAATCTTTGTGTATATGTGCTTTATGTGTTATGAGCTCACATTTTTTATTTTCTATGTTTTAGAATTCGTATGCAGGTAATTTTTGTACAGGGTTAAAACCTACACTGGGCACCTCCAAGGGAGGTTTTCACCCAGGGATTTTATTCTTTCTCTTTTCTTGTTTTTGTCATCACTGGGTCACCTCAAAAGAGGTTTTCAACCCAATGATGGGACTCAAGCACCTCATGGAGGTTTTCACATGAGTACTTATTTTTTTCTTTTTTGTGATTCTTCAGCGAGTGGGTGGAGTGGAGGCTAAGACCTGCTCCACTACCAACACTGTCTTATTTATATCTTCAGTGCACTCTCACTTGGAGAGGGGCTTCTTGTAAATTTTCAACCTATGTCCATTGACAAGCATGGCGATGTCTTCCTCATCAATGGTTTTGATCAGAATGGAACCATTGTCATTACATTTTTCCACAGTGTAGGGTCCCAGCCATCTTGTCTTCAGCTTGCCTTTGAAGTCTTAAAACCTTGATTCATAGAGCAATGCCCAATCTCCCTCTTGGAATTGCTTCTCCTTGATATTTTTGTCATGCCATATTTTCCTTTGAAGCCGAACTACCTTTGTGTGGAGAAGGGCCTGCAATATTTGTTCATCCAAACCATTGAGCTCGAGTAGTCTTTCCCTCTATACATGGCTGAGGTCTAGGTCCAGCTGAGCTGCCATTGTTAGTGTATTGTATTCAAATTCCATTGAAAACAAAGCCTTCTTCCCATACACCAGTTCATAGGGTGTGAACCTTGTGGTGGTCTTCCATGTTGTGTTGTAGGCCCAGGTGGCCTCAACTATTCTATCCGCCCAATATTTTATGTTGCTGCTCACTACCTTGGTCAGAATTCCTTCCAAAGCTCTCTTAGTGACTTCCACCTACCCATTGGCTTGTGGATGGTAAGGGGTGGAAGTCCTACGCTTGATTTTATTATGTGTGAACAGGTCTTCAATAAAATTGGAAGTGAACTGATTGCCTTGATCTATGACTAGTTCTCTTGGATATCCGAACTTATACAATATGTTTTCTCCCTAAAACTTAGCTACTTTTTCCTCTGTTGCTACCTTGAATTATTTTGTCTCTGCCCATTTTGTCAGATAATCAGTGCACACAATGATGTATTGCTTCTGTTTTGAAGGAGGGTTGATAGGACGTACGAATTCCATGCCCCACTTCTCAAATGGCTCAAAGATCACTTGAGGTTGCATGGGAATTTGATGCTTTGGAGTAGGTTTCCCCATCCTTTGACACCGATCACATTCGCTAGTATATCTCCTCACATATTGATGAAGAGTGGGCTAATAGTAGCCTGCTTGAAATATTTTGAAGGTGGACCTCTTTGCTGCAAAATGGCCTCCACAAGACTCGTCATGACCGGTCAGGAGAAGTCAAAAACTTCCTCCTCCTTGACACATCTTCTCAAGATCTGATCTGGGCCAAGTTTGAAGAGATTCCCCCAATGTAGGTGAAAGGGGCACTTTTCCTCACGATCTTGCTCTTCTCTTTTGAGGACAGGTGTGGTGGGAACTGTGCTGAAACCAAGTAATTTGTTATATCAGCAAACCATGGAGAGATTACTGAGATAACAAATAGGTTATCATTTTTCATTTGATCATCCACCATTTCTTCTTCACTTGTAGGCAAATTTTCTCTAGACAAAAAGTCAACAAAAACATTTTCTTTACCGGGCTTATTAATAATGGTTAAATCAAATTGCTGCAGTAAAAGCAACCATCTAATAATGCTAGCATTTACATCTGGCTTATTCATTAAATACCTAATTGCAGCATGACCAGTGTGTATAAAGGTTTGATAGCCTGTGATGTAATTTCTGAATTTATTTAAGGAATGCACTACAGCTAGGAGTTCCTTTTTGGTCATTGTGTAGTTTAACTCTGCCTTTGACAAATTTTTACTTATAAAGTATATGGCATAAGGTAACTTTTCATCATTTTGTCCTAAGGCTACTCCTATTGCTTTGTTTGAGGCATCTGTGTGAATGTGCAAAGGTAGATCCCAGTTTGGGTCTCTCAAAATTGGGGCAATCACAAGTTTTCTTTTCAAGGTATCTAGGGCTCCTTAACAATTTTCAGTCCATATGAACTTGACATCTTTTCCCAAAAGACCAAACAACACAGAGGCTAACTTACTAAAATCTTTAATGAATCTTCTGTAATATCCAGCTAAGCATAGGAAACTTTAGACATCTCTCATCTTTTAAGGAGGTGGGACCCTTTGGACGATGGAAACTTTGTTGGGGTCCACCTGCAATCCTTGTTGAGATATTGCATGACCTAGTACAGTCCCTGCAGTCATCAAAAATTCACATTTTTCTAGACTAAGGGACAGGTTCATTTCAATACACTTCTCCAAGACTTTTCCTAGTTTAGATAATGCTTCTTGAAATTTAGAACCATAACGAGTAAAATCATCCATATATATTTCCACTGCATCATGAACTAGTTTAGAACATATACTCAATACTACTCTTTGGAAAGTGGCTGTAGCATTACACAAATGAAAAATAAGGACCCAATATGCAAAGGTACCCCAAGGACAAATGAAAGTCGTCTTATCTTAGTCTTCTGGGATGATTTGAATCTTATTGTACCCGCTAAACCCATCTAGGAAGGAGAAAATATTTTTCCCCACTAGACCATCTAACACATGATCTATGAAAGGCAAAGGAAAATGGTCCTTTTAGTGGCCTTGTTCAGTTCCTGATAATTGACAAAGATTCTCCACTTACCATTTTTCTTTGGCACTAGCACAACAGGAGAGACCCATTCACCGACAGAGATGGGGTAGATGAATCCCGCATCAAGTAATATTTGTAATTCTTCCTTGACAATGTCTTTAAGGGTTGGATTCATCCTCCTTTGAGGCTTCCTAACTATTTTTCAATCTTCCTTAATGTATATATGATGAGTACATATTGAAGGGTGCACTCCCTTCATCTCCTTATAACTTCAAGTGAAGGCATCTAAATGTTTTGTCAATAAGCTGCACAATTCCTTCTCTTGGGAAGTGGATAGGGATGAGTTTATTTTCAAGGTTCTTTCTAGGCTGAACTCTATATTCTTACCATAGAGAGAGGTCAGGTCGGCCACACAAAGGTCAGTTAAGGGCTTTTCTTGGGTTTCTTTCCCTAGATATTCTAATGTAAAAATATTGGGGGGTGGATTCTAAATTAAAATTTCAATGATATCATCCTCATTTTGTGGTTCCCCCCCCATGATAGTTTCTATTGGACACAGTGGTACATAATAGACTTCATCCTCTTCCTCCTCCTCCAACCAGAGAGGTAGATCATGTTATAGCAAGGGTTGGGCAGGAGGGTATAGGACTAGCTTCTTGGACATATGCTCGTTCTTGACAGTCATGTTCCCAGCCTGACAAGTGATGTAAGCATCGGAAGTGGCCAACCAAGGTCTTCCTAGGATGAGAGGACACCCAGTGAGCTTTGCCTTCAGCTGGAGAACTAGAAAATCGGCAGGGTCCTCCCAAGAATCAATGGATACCATCACATCATCCACAATCCCTTCAGGGGTCATAGTGGAGTGGTCTGCTAGCTGCAATACTGTCTCGGTCTTCGTCAAGGAGCCCTCGAGGTTGAGTTTGAGCATGGTGTCCTTTGTCATCACATTAATGGCAGCTCCCAGATCGATCAAGGTATGTGGGATCATGGTGCCATTGATGTGGATATCAACTATTGGGCTTCCAGGTCTAGATATTTCAGATAGATTACCTGCCCCAACATTAGGTCAGATAGTTGTCCTATGACATTGATGGTTGGGGATCTCTCTTGCGCCTACCTGGAAGCCTAAAGCACTTCTCTTTGATAATATTATTGTAAATATGCACATCATTTATGGCTTGGAGAAGTGGTATCTTTACACATAAATGTTTCAATTCTCCCATAAGTTCAGTTTCTTCTAGGGTGGGCTGTGTTGTCCCAGATAGTCTCTCAGGAAAGGGTGGAACTGCTTTCCGTTCACTTTCCTCCTTATCTTCCTCAACCTCCTAAGTGGGAGGCTGGCTATTTGGGAGAACCTTCCCAGATCGTAGGTTAATCTCCTGAATCTCCACAAGATAAGTTGATCATGATGGTTCCCCACTATATGCTTGATGGGCCTGTCTGTTGTTCAGGTTTGGGTTCGGCTGGGAAGGAACTTGGGGTTGCCTTGGTGGAGCAGAAGACAATGGTTGTGGTTGATCAGGTGGTGGAGGCAAAAGAGTGGGAGGAGAGTTGTACTGGGGCCTCCACCCCTGATGAGATGCATTCCACTGAGGTTGTGGCTGAGCATAGGATTGAAATGTATGAGCAACTGATTGGGCATGATATTGAGATGGATATGACCAAGGAGGAGGTGTGGACCAGGAAGGATGAGCAGGAGGGCCCCAAGAAGAGAGGTATGGAAATGGCTTTGTTGGGGTTGTAGTATGCCTGAGATGTCCCTTGCATCCCCTGCTGGTATGTTCTAGGTCCATGTGGTCTCATTTGGTTCATGAAATATAGTGGTTCAGTGGCTCCTTTAGCCCCCTGGTATACAGCTTTAAGTTCGAGCAAGTTAGGGCACTTATCTATAGAATGATATTCTTCACAGACTGAACAAACCTCTATAGAGTTCAATGGACATTCGTTCCTAGGATGGCTTTTGGTGCACCTAGGATAGAAAATGGCAAAAGCCCTCTCTGCTTCCTCTGATTTCTTTTTGATATGCAAGGTATCCATTTGCATGGAAAGAGTCTACAACATCCCACTCTTGAAATCTTCCAGCATGTTCCCAAGTTCACCTTTGACGGATGAACTGGATGAGGAGGTATTGGCTATGGGTTGAATCCCCCTACCTCACTTTCTGGCTGCCCTAGTATGGTTTCTAAAAACAGTATTTATGTCTTCATAAGGTAGTTGGTAGATGTCTCACCCCGGTAGGAGATGGAGGGTGTCTAGAAGGTCTTTCGTAATTCCCCTGAGCAAGACAAACTTCATAGATTCGGGGTCAAGTGTGCACCTGACACTTTTATAACTGAGCTGGAACTTCTCCACATAATCTTGCAAAGATTCATCACTTCCCATGGTCATTTGGAAGATTTATTCCTTGGTGTCTTTTGACCTATAGTAGTCTCGATATTTGTTATTAAAGGCCTGCTACATCTGAGCCCAAGTTATGATACTATTGCTAGGTAACCCCATGAACCAGTGCAATGCTACACCCTTGAGAGTAGAAGGAAATAGTTTCAACTTTTGCTCGTCTTCTGCATAGTCATAGGTTCAAGAAATAAGAACAAACTTAAATAAAAAGGTGTCAAGATCTTCTGTAGTCAATCCATGGAAGTGACATAGGGCTAAAGGGCTTATGTTCTTCATTTTAGTGTCCCCATTGGTCTCTCGGATGGGAAGGGTACCCTATACTCTTTCTCCATTCCCCCTAGCATTTCTATTTTCAGCCATTGTCTCAGGAGGGATGTTTTCTTCTTCTTCCTCCCCTATAGGTTCTTCATATATCTCTGGTTATTCACCTAAAGGTTCTTCCTGATCACTGCCACTGAAGAAGATAGAAGAGTGGCTATGTGAGGTGGTGGGGATGTTGGGTAAGAATTTTCCTGAATTATCTCTATTCCTACAAGGCATGAAAAGAATTTTTTTGGGCGATTTTTGTTTTTTTTTTTGCTTGTACTTGCAAAACTGAAATTGGTTGAACAAACAAATTGCAACTAATTGAAATGAACTTTCTAAAGTTAAATTGAAAAACTGAAAGGGAAATCAAATGAGATGCAGAAATGAAATCAAGGAAATGACTAATCTACTTTTGCTTAAAAAAACTACTTAGCAGAATGTTGTAGTAGAAAATAGAAGAAAAGAAGTAATCACAAAATACTCTGGCGCTTCCCCGACAACGGTGCCAAAAAGTGGTGGGCACTAGTATTGCAGCAATAATGATGCAACTCCTGGGCTTCCTTCTTTACTTTTATCAACATGGTAGTTCGTAACAAACTTGGAAGCAATGATGTTGTATGCACAAGTACTAGTTCTTACTGCAGGCTGTCACTCGGTTAGCTGGCACAAGATCACTAGGAGCTCAAGCCAACTTCTATGAATTCCAGAAGAGGCTTTATATGTGATGAAAGAAAGGAAATCTTACTCTACAGAGGCTACTGTACTTGCATAAATGAAAAGAAGACTGAAATGTGAAATAAACCTACCAAACCCTAATTAACCAACTAATCCTACTTTTGTAGAAAGAGAGATGAAAAGCCATAAAATGAATGCCATTACCTACTTAGGAAGTAAAAAACGTCTACTCAAGATATTTCTAGAAGGGAATGAGAAAAAAACATCTTTTTAGATTTTTATGTATTTTTACGTGAAATTGTCATGTATGTAATTTATTTGTTTGTGAATGTGGCAACAATTAGGTGGTGATGGAGTGCGACTTTGGAGTTTTCAGAGGTGTAGGAAGGTTTGGATGGGTCCTAGGAAGTCCTAGGTGGCCTTCTCGAGGTTTTTCCTGCAATTAGACTTCAAAAAGACACGTACCTGAAAATCTAGAGGAGGTTGCACGGGATCTACAGGAGGTCTACATGAGGATGCCGAGAGCCGTTTTGGAGGTTTTGAAGGTGAGAAAGTGGGTGGAAAGGGTAGCTAAAGGCTAGGGTGATGTGTTAAGGTGTCTAGGGTTCATCAAGAAGGATGAAGAAAGAGAAATATGGTTGGACTTGTTCATGGAAAGAGAGGAAAGTTCATGAGAAAAATGCAGAAAACTAGGGCAGATTTGTGAGGGACTTGGGTGACCTGTGAAACATAGATCAAAGAGGAATGGTAATTGTTGATTGGCTAACTTATTATGAGAAGAGGATTTCTGCAAGAGAACTAAGATTCACATCATGAGATTAAGCAAGCAAGGAAGCTAGCTACATAAAAAAAATAGAACTTTGCATCAAGCTACTCTAAATTATGATCTAGGAAAGTAAATGCTGAAAAATGCTACATGGAAAGAAATCATGGAAGGAAATTTATTGCAATGACAGAAATGAGCATGGTGGAATAGATCTACAGCAAAGCATTGACCTTCTAATGAACTGTAACACCAGAAATCCAATGGAAAAGGCAAATCTGTGTTTTTTTGTGGTAGTAAGAGGGTCTTCGCCTCAGTTCATGATCCCAAAGGGAGGAAAGGAGGCCAAGGTTATGTTGATGGACTTTCTGTATCTTTTTCTTATCACTTTTCAACCTGCTACATCAAACTAAAATGGAAACAACCTTTTAAATTACCAAAAGCAACCTATTCTTAACTAAGAAAAAAATCTATCTAACAACGACTAATTCATAAACTGAAACAAAGCATATAAATAAAAAACAAGAGGAGCTTGACTACTTAGATTGGGCCCTAACCCAAGAGCTTCAGCCCTCTGAGGTAACTCAGTGCTAGCTTGAACAAGATCTCATCTTCATTATCAATATAATAATAAGATTACATGAAATTGTCAACAAAAGTAAGCTCGAAGTTGAGCAGAGTAAAGTTGCAAAAAAAATTCAAAATTTTGACCAACTTCCAACAAACTAATGAGGCCCTAGGCTTCTCTACTTATAAAATTGAAGCTCCCAATAGCTTCCTTAAAATCAAGGAGGCTTGGCTCCCAAAACTTGAGATAAACAGGAGTTATCCTCCACTTGCTCGGCTACCTCTTTGGTGCATAGATGTGGCTACTTGTGCTCCGAGCTTCTTGAAGGAGAATTTGAAGTAGGGAGTCATAAATGAGGGGGGAACCCTTCTATAAATCCTCTCCCTTTTCTTCTTCGAATATTTTTTGCCAAATGTCCATTAAATTTTGGACTTTATCTCAAAAATTGACGAAAAACTTGCGTTAAACACACATTAGACTCCATGGCAGAATGACTATCCCAACTCACTCTATTAGCATAAATATAATTAAAAACATGCAATAAACTAATGAGAATGGTGGATTAAGCTACGTTAGGAGGCAAAATGAGCCCATATAATTACGCATTTATGGGGCTCATCAAATATTTTCTTGGAGAACACAATAACATCATCCAAATAAACAAAAATGCTCTAACCTATTAGGCTTTGAAATAAGTTGAAATGGCATTCTTTTGAAAGTGAATGTTCCCTATTTGATCTAGAATGTAGTTTTGAATCTATCTGGTTCCACTACTAGCACTTGATTATAACCTAAGAACCCATATAGTAGTGAAAGAGTTTTAGACCCATATACTATCTGGAGTATCTGCTCCATGTATGGCACTCGATAGTTATCCTTATCAGAAGCCTGATTAAGATTGTGAAAATCTACACATAATCTTAAGTTTCCATACTTCTTTCTAACTGGGACCAGATTGGAAACCCATATGGAATGTAAAAATTTAAATATGATCTGAGCGTTCAATATATTTCTCAATTCCTTCTATAAAATGGGTTATAGTATTAGATGAAATTTCCATAGTTTTTTTTGCAATAGTTTCAACCCTTATTTTATAGAGATGTCGGGTTAGTTAATACGAGTGTCATAAGTCTTTAAATTGTCATATGTCTATGCAAACACATCACAATACCTTTTGAATAAGTGGATCAACACTCATCTTTCTTGTGGAGAACAACAAGTACCGAGGTTCACATACTTCATATCTTCTGGAGTTCCCAAATTGAATTATTCTTATGATAACTTTGAACTATGAGTCTTTATGTTGGTTGGGCCTCTGAATTGGTTCTATAGGTCACATAGTTTCTCTAAGGACATCACAACCTTGGCCATAATTTTTCGCTTCATTACATTGCATCCATCCTTAAAATCTAAATCATTCTCATCTTCATCTATGGAAGCATATGTCAATATGTCAACATTAGCCATAAAATGCAAAATATTGTGGTCATCATTGAAGACATGTAAGTTAGTGACATTTTTTGGCTCATGTGGTTTATATATAATTTCAATAGAAAAATCAATTTTCAATGGAAACATCCCAGCGAATTTATTTTCTAATTCATTTGTTTCAACATTTCTAACTCTAGGAACAAAAATGATATTGAAAGCTTTGAAATAATTGATTAAACACCATACCCCCCGCTAGTAGTTCTTAAGATGCAATGAAACACAATGTATAGTATCTTGTACCTAAAAAGTAACAACTTCTGAATCACCAATTACCTTGATAATTTCTACCTTTAGGTCAATATCTTTCTTTAATCTAATTATGAGTGCTTTGTATTCAACAGTGTTATTGGTGCACACGAACTCTAGATGAAATGAAAGGATATGATTTTAATTACGGGGATCTATAAGAACACAACCTATTGTAGAACCGTCTTGTGTCTTTGAACTATAAAAATATAATGTCCAAGCATTATAAGCTACTAAGATGCTTCTTATACTAATATTAGGTGCACCAATTAGACAAAAATGAAGGAGTTCTAGCTATGTATTAGGTGGAATGCATGATGGTTGTCCCTGATAGCACCCGAGGTTAGTTTCAGGAAAACAATTCCCAAAAATCAAATCAACAAAAACAAGAGGCTCGGTGTGGCCCTAAAATTGTGTCACGGTGTGTTTTGTGTATGGTTCACTATTCACTCAAATCTGATTATTCCTTCCCTTATATGGAAGCCACAAATTTGGCTAGTATTTTGCAAAATATCCTTGTAATTTTCTAGACCAAACTCTGCTAAGTAGTACACCATAGGCTTCTATATGTCCACAATTACAATATTTATACACTGGTGAACTCGGTCATATTTTTTGATAGTTTGATAAGCTCATTCTTAAGCTAATTAATAGCTTGGAAAAGAGACCTATCTAGATGAATTATCTATGCATCAATTTTCTCCCATTTTTCATTTATTTTATTTGCTATGGATATGGCCATGACATTCACAGATGCACCACAGTTGACTAAACAATTATGGAAATTTTAATTAAATATTTCAAACATTAATAAAAATGGTGGGCAAAGAGTGATAGCTTCTAATGTTAAAGCATTTACTATAGATTCAAGAGGAGAAGAAGAGTTACCTGATGCCTTTTAAGAGGAGGAATATTTATCACCTGCTGAAGGTTACAAAAAAGTTTGAACAATGAGTTCACGCTAGACTATGATCATTGCAAGCTCATAGATGGAAATTTTGGCTTCCATCTTCTTCATATCTTCGACAATGTTATAATCAAGTGTTCCACCTATAGCAGGAAATGTTGAAGTGTCTAGACAAGTGGCTTTATTCAATGCTTTGAAAGTGCTAGACTTACTCTTGTTACTCGAGGAATTTCTCCTGGACTTCACCTCCCGTCTAGGCTTACTTTGTGCATTCTATGTAGGATTGGTAGGTGGTGAGCTTCTTCGCAACAATTTCTCCTTAAATTTGTGTCTAATAAATTCCTTTTCATATATAGGCCCTTTACTCCTTAAAATGTATCAACCATTTTTATTCTAAGGAGGGGGATCATTCTGTGTTGGTTCATCAATATCCTTCATATTAGCATTGTAGATATATTGATATGCATTCACTGGGTGTCCAATACTTTTTCATTCTTTAGCCACCATAGCTTCTTCTATTTCCTCAGTTTGTTTTTTCTACTCGTCTTCCAATTGAGTATCCACGATGTGCATAGAAAAGGTGTTAGTGTCGTGGTTCCATTGATGACATGTATTTTCTGAGTGATATTCCTGATGGAAACAAAATTAATTGTGCATGGGCATGCCTTTTATGTTCATCACAACATTTGAGCTTCATTCAGAATTTCCATGTTGATAGTTATTGTTACTGTTTCTCCTTCAAAATGGGAAAGACTTGGGTGGTTTTCTTCTAGTGGAAGTCTCATTTAACCTTTTACTTAGTTCTAAAATCTCATTGGTCATCGTCTTCACCATCTTGGTCAAGCTTCCGATGTCTCATGAATCATTCTCTTTGGCCTTACTAGAAGAAGGTTATGAATTCCTACTAGTGTCTCTAGAATATTTGGATTATTCATCATTCATAATGATCCCAATCACATGCAAGTTCTTCTCAATGGCGATCACTTCTACAAAGTTTAGTGCCAATGTTGTTGTTGTAGCTTCCTTTATGAAATGGGAAATAATGTTGGGCAAGGAAATTGTGTACTAATCGATGGTAACTAAAACATGTGGTTGAGTGCCTAGGGGGAATTTGGAATCCATTTTATGAGAGAAATCATTGAGAAATAATAACTGCATCCATATCAACCAATACAAGGATACACATCATGAGAAGCAAACACATGAGACACAAATGTTTAACATGGAAATTGTTTCAGGAAAATCCACCAAATATTGTTTTTTATTTTTTATGTAAAATAAGAGCACCCCCTCTATTACATTAACATGTTTTTAAGCCACCACTCATAGGAAGAACCAACTCCCTTTGATTGTTTTCTATCAAGCACTAGTAGGAAGCACCAACTCCCTCCTTTTGCAGATACTTGATCAACTTACTAGAAGAACCACGTGAAGCACCAATTTCATGGATTTGTTGTAGGAACCAAATTGCAGGAGGCAGCAACCCCCAAGATTTCTTGATACAATCACTAGAGATGGAAGCACGGACATCATATATGTAGGCTCCAACCCACACTCAAAATATAACCTTCTGTTCACTATAAATGGTAGCCACTTTGCCTTATATCATCTCTATTATTCTCTACCCTTGGCCCACACAGCCCACTTTCCTCTACTCACTTTGCAGTAGCTCATTGTCAACTTAGAGCCCATGCAACACTCTGTCTTCTATTCTCGACCCTCTTCTCTCAATACATATAGTCTGCACTCCAACTCTTTTGTTCCATAGGCTCTTCTCAACCTCTTCTGTTCATAGGCTCTTCTCAACCACTCACAAAACAAAAAAGGCACTCAAGGTCACTATCCAGTACTTAGGCACTCTTAGCATGTTCTACGCAAGAAAGGATCACTCATTCTTTCCTCAACAGTGCACTCACACACATAGAGCTCCCGAGATAGCTCACTGGAAACTAGACTTCTTTCCCCCCAGTTTCTCAACTAAAATCTTGGATTTTTTCCCACTATTCACGCTACTCAAGTGTACCTATGGATTTAACTCCTTCTTTTTGTTGAGTCTAACACTGAATTATGCTACTGCATTAAACCAAAGAATGGGCCCTAGAGTGTCCCCATGATAATAATTAAATCTTAGTCATCTAGAAAAATCAAACGAGGCTATCCAATCTTATTCATGGATCATAGAGCATGAAAGGTACTTGGACATGGCTTGTTCATTCTTCTTTTATTCCCTTGTATATTGTAAGAAAGATCAGGTATGGCATGTATTAGCTCACTGATAGACTCCATTTAAATAATCCTGCAGAATTATGGTCCATGCTCCCTTGACCCAACAATCTTTGTCTTAGCCTCCTGCCTGTGATAGTCACCATTGAATCCATCGACTAACCTTACTATGAACATTTACTCTTAACGCCTACATATCGTAACTTTTAGTAAATAGATGTTATGAAATCCTAAGATTCCTATCTTGTCCTTTAGCCCCTTCTACTTAGTTGTTGGCATTATGATGCATGTGTTGTACTTGATGGCAAACAACTCATAGAAGATCAACTCACTTATATATATATATAGATGAATCTACGGAAGAGATATCAGATGACAATTCTCAGTATGACAAGTCCAAAGGGGGAGATTGTTGGCATTATGAGACAAGTGTTGTCCTTGATGGCAAATCACACAAATGATAAATTATAGTGCAGCAAATTTATTTGATAAATTATAGTGCAACAAAGTTTCCTTCATGTAGAGAAAATTTCACGCACTTTTATGCAGAGAAAAGTTTATTCCATGTAGAGAAAAGTTCACGCACTTTTATGCAGAGAAAAGTTTATTCCATGTAAAGAAAAGTTCACGCACTTTTATGCAGAGAAAAGTTTATTCCATGTAGAGAAACGTTCACGCACTTCGATACAGAGAAAAGTTTATTTCATGTATAGAAAAGTTCACGCACTTTTATGCAGAGAAGAGTTTATTTCATGTAGAGAAATGTTCACGCAATTTTATGAAGAGAAAAGTTTATTTCATGTAGAGAAACGTTTACACACTTTCATGCAAGAGAAAAGTTCACACACTTTCATGGTTGGTTCATGGTATTAGTCCGACAGTTTTTGATCCTATGGTTTTGGTCTGTGGTATTGCATCCAAAAGTGTTGATCTCAGGCACTTTCATGGTTGGTTCATGGTATTATTCCGACAGTTTTTGATCCTATGCTTTTGGCCCGTGGTATTGCATCCAAAAGTGTTGATCTCACGCACTTTCATGGTTGGTTCATGGTATTAGTCCAACAGTTTTTTGATCCTACGGTTTTGGACCGTGGTATTGAGAAAGGACTAAGGCTATAAAAGAGGAAGGAGATCATTTGGCAAGGCATCTTTAGATTAATTGAATATTTGATAAAGTGCTAGATCTGGAATACAGTGATTGGGTTATGGTGTAGATCTAGATCTGAATAAAGAAGGAACCTGAGCGCAAGGAGAAGGATAAGTTCTATTGATGGGTCAAAATCTTAAGGCTGGAATAGTGGTATCTCTATATGATTTTGATCTGCGATATGTGGTGCATGCTTGATCTATAAATCTGATAAGCTGGGTTAACTAATATCTGAATTTTTGAAAGAATGAATTTATAGATCTATACGCAGGTTTCTATTGGTGAAGTCGCAGACTTTACTTGAAATATGTTTTAGCTGTTTTTATCTATTACTGTGGTGTTCAAGGTTCTGATTTGATATCTGGTTGTTGTGTACTGAGAAAGTATTAATTCAGCTTATGCACAAGGAACTTGGTTGATTGCAGATCTATTTGATACTTGATGGATCGAGATCTTAAGGATTGGAATGTTTATCATCATCTGGTTTGATAGACTAGATCTGAATTATTGACGTATGTTTTATGAATGGTATGATCTGGGTATGTCTGATGTATGGAACAGCTGCAAAGTTATAAGGAAATATTTGTAGATCTGTATGCGGGTTGGCTTTGGTGAAAGCATTGATTCAGTATTGTGTAATTCAGAGATTGATGATGCTAGTATTGATTGATTATGAGCTTCAATGATATTAATGGGTCTAGTATGAAAATTGGATGAAACGTGGCCTTTCAGATTATGATGTTGAGCTTCAGTGTATCCAGTCTAAAAATTGACGAAACGTGGTACCTGGAGGAAGAAAGAGAAGGTTGTAGCCTTTGGTAGGTCTGCACCTACGTACTAGTACATCAGCTAGTACAAGAGCCAAGGGGGTGGTAGCTCCCTTCCAGTAGCAGCTGGAAAACAAATAAAGGTTGGAGCATCTCAGTAGGTAGCAGCCTGCGCAAAGGGGGTTGTAGCTCCCTTCCAGGAGAGTCTGCAGAATGAGAGAAGGTTGTAGCCTTCTGCAGGTAGAAGCCTATGTACTGGTATAAGTCTACACCAATACAGAACTATTGTAAAAGGTATTTCTTATTAAAGAAGTTTGAGACGACTTGCAGCAGGTGGTTTTCACCCACATTGGGTTTCCACCTTACATCATGGTGTTCATGTGTGCTTCTTGTGTGTGATGATCTATTCTATTTTACTGCTCTGGTTTACTTCTCATATGGTTAATAATGTTCTGATGCACTCATTAGAGATCAACTAACTGAATCATATGTTTAATGGATATATACTTGTTGCATCACATATGAATCTTAATATGGAAAGAGAAAAAGTTATATTGATCTGATAATACTGATTCACCCCCCCTCTCAGTATTATGTCCAACATTAGCCTCCTATTGATTTACCACCATGGGACTAGTGTTGTCACTGAAAAACTTCATACACCTTCGTATTACAGTTTCAGAGCTTTAAAATATCATAAATGTTTATTAATGTGGGTTACAAAATCACAAGTTACCGATTGGCCTTTAGCTCCCATTTCTTAGACCCTTCCGTGTTTCATCATATGGGGATGTGTTTTGACTGGCAACATAACACTTAGGTGCTAATAGCTTCGGTGTCCCACTAGGGGTCTATCTCCTTGTGTATTTTCTCTCCATCCCTAGTTCTTTGGGCTTCCATAATCGAGCACCATTCAATATCGGAATCTCCCTAGTAATGGGACCTTCTAAAAAATCAATTATAGAGGAGTTACGAAATCCCCACATCCAATATTCCGACCTTCGATATGACATCATGCTATTGTCATCATATCCACATGGCGTCCCTTTAGCGGTGACACACGTCACCTAGATTTTCCCCATTAGGCCACCCCATAGTGTTGAAGTTTTGTACCACATGTCCTTCATACTGCCATGTCATGTTGACATCATCTGCAACCATCAACTACTGAGGAACAATCACCTGTTGCCATTTGTCCTATCAAAGCAGAGAGAAAGGATCCCTAGTTCTTTGGTTTTGTGAATGAATTCCTTTATAATTCTTATTCCTTGCAACCCATGGTTCTTTTAAGGAATTAAATTAACAAGAAGTTACAAGGTTTCGACCTCCAACATTCCAACCTCCCGAAGTTCTGAAGTTTCAAGAATCAGCCCCCTGGCATCATAACCTTCACATAAAGAAATTACGATGGGGTTAAAAAATCCCCGACCTGTGATGTTTTGAAGTGCTAAGCCTACGAGGGTCTGATGTTATACTTACTCCAATAGTTAGCCCTGCTATGATATTCTGAGGCTCTGACCTCCAAAATTTATCCTTCTGATATTTCATCCTTCCGAGATTTAGCCCTTTTGACATCCCGAAATTCGGCCTCCTCCTAAGGACTTCTAGGTCCTTACTTCAGTTTTCAATAACTTTGATCTCGAGACCCATTCATAGACATTCACAGACTAACCAACTATGCTAACTCTAAGATTATCTGAGATTATCTCTTCAGGTAGAATCTCTTCCAAATTCTGGGACTCCCAACCATCATAGCCATCATTTTATGACTTCTACAATAAACCTGCTTCTATGATAATTATGTACATAGAACTGCAGTAACCATGGGACTCCCCCACAACCATATTCATCATTTTACATCTTCTCCAATAAGAATTCTACTATGGTGATTCTCTACTAGAGACTACAAAAACCATGCGACTCCCTCTGAGCTTGAAACATCAAGTACGCCAATGCTAGCAACTTCTACCATCACAACTAGCCTAGTGGACATCAATATTGTCTTACCTAACATCATGCTAGCACATACATACGTGTTGATGTGGTTCACGTCAATTCCAACACACTTCCTAATTGTGAGGAAATGCCAACTTCCCAACTTCATCTCTCATCATGATTGTTGACATCAATGCCAACACACTTACTGCAGCTAGCTAGATAGACCATGTCAACTGTCCAACAATCAACCCCTCTGGAATTAATGGAAATTCCTCTTCTATTATCCACATTGATGTCGAATCCTCATACTTCTTCACATCTCCTCGAATGAGCCACAAATGGAATTCTCTCCTCTGCATGGTCCATCACAATTTCTACAATAAGCTTCTCTCTCCATTTAACATCAATGGAAAGGGGCTTACATGATGCTTCTTCTTCCCTATTTAATCACTAATTTTCAATGGCCAAGCATCTAGATGTTGATGTGCATTCTTCTCAACAAAATTTCCTTCAAGGGCTAATAATTTCTATACTACAAATTGGACATATTTGATATTCTCTCCCAGAACATATACTTCCTGTACTTTGAATGCCTCCATTTTTTGACACCTAATGGATTTCGACTGAATACTCTCTTTACCAATGTATATTTTGTACCAATTAAAAAGAAATTCATACCAATTAAAATTTGTCATGGTATTTCTACTGCTACAAATATAACCCATTAGTGATTAATTGACCTTTCTCTTCAATGTTGTTGTTGCTTCATCCAATTTTGGTTACTTTTCTAGATCATCTTAAACACTTCTCCCCTTGAGATCATACTTCTACAATAGGGACTTTTGCTTAAATAATAAAAATTTCACTAAGAAATTGATACAAATTGGATATTATACCAGGAAACATATATGGCTCTTTCTAAAAATGAAATGTACACTTACAAAAAAAGGCTAGTCCATATGAACCCAAACCATCAATTGACATAGTGATACCAACTGAAGACTAAGGGACATTGAATGTTTATACCTATTTTGTTTCTTGAATGCAACATTTCTCAGCAAAATTCACAGCTTGAATGAAATAAGGTTATTTCACCAAATATGCAAACCTTTCATTCTCTGTGCAATCTTTCTTCTTGAGGCTGATAATTGCTTCCTTCTACTACTGTCAAAGTAGCTCCCCTTGAACCAATGCTCTCTGACCTACTACCTCTTCTTCCTTGTTTTCGCATGATGATTGGTCTTATGGACCTTACTTAACTATGGGGCTCGTGTCATTCCACACTTCTACTTCAACTCATCCTCTTATTCCCAAAACATAAGATTTTTTTGTGTACTCCCCCCAAAACCCTAATCTCTTCACCCGTTTCTTCATTTGTAATGGTGATACATTCAAAATAAACAAATTTATCACTATAATCAGCAAGGGGACTCAACTACACCTCCAATGTTAAAATGCACCTCTCTAGCTATTCTTTATGATTTCCAGCATCTGACCTATTTGACTTCCCTTGAGGTCACTCTTTTCCTATAGTGAAGTGAAAAAAATGATCTACTCCCACCGAGCAGATTGTCATCTTTCTTCATCCAAACCTTTTTGGTTGAGCCTTGATAGAGGCATTACATTCCAAATTATTATTTTCCTATGTTTGGGCTTCCTCTTGGTTGCACGTGGGTAGAGTAATCTTCTACTTCACCTCCTATTTCTTCACCCAAATCTTTTTGCTTCCTTTCTTCCTTACAGAGGGGTCTGCTACAAGAGTAGGAGGATCATTCCTCATGGTTGTCTTCAGATTTCTTCCTCCTCTTTTCATCTTGATATTTTGACACTGAGCACTGAAGGCAAATATCTATTCTTCTACTCCACTCTTTCTTCTTGTCTTCACATCCCGAGCTGCTACATTTTCATACATATACTAAGAAGCATGTTTTTTCTCCAGATATCTGTAAATTACTCTCTTGTGCCCAAGATTGCCATAGGTCTAGCATTAAATATTTCTTAAGAATGGGGTAAAGAAGTTGCGACGTATTCCAACAATGTTGTCAAATCCTTTACTATTGTCAACATAACTACTCTTCGCCATTTTTTTCATTATTGGGTAG
The DNA here is from genome assembly GCA_031772625.1 of Pinus tabuliformis. Taxonomy (NCBI): domain Eukaryota; kingdom Viridiplantae; phylum Streptophyta; class Pinopsida; order Pinales; family Pinaceae; genus Pinus; species Pinus tabuliformis. The sequence goes on from CM062812.1 coordinate 968,452,282, forward strand.
TTTATACCTAACATATCATGTTTTCTTGCATGTCATCTACAATATATGAATTATATCCAAAATTATGGCGAGAAAACGAATACCCATAAACAAGATTTTGATGAACTAAGTTACCTATTCTTTGAAGGATTTATCCTTGAGGGGAGTGGACTTCCATTGGTTTTTTATGTGCCTTCCATGGAAGTTTGCATTACTACCTTGCACTCTTTATTTATGATACCTAACTCTCTTTTGCAGTCAACCTTGTTGTTGGTGCTATCCAACCATGTATTTTCCCTTGCTTTTGTCGGAACCTCCAACTTCCCTTATTTGGATAGCATACCCTTCAACCTTTTCCTTCTTGGAGCTTGTTTCTTCTTTGAAACCCAAACCAACCTTGATGAGAGGGGATATTTTCTTAGCAATCATTTCATCTAAGGCCTTCTTACTCTACTCAATCTTCTAACATTGAGACACTTCTTTATTTTTATTTTCTATATCATGTCTCAATGACACTACTTCAGCTTGTAGTCTCTCACCGTAATATTCTCTATCATTTACCTTATTGGTCAATATGTCATTCAGCCTTCTAGCCTCTTCTTATTGACAATTAAGATAAGTTATTGTTTTGATCAAATTCTCATTCTCAAGATCATACTCGTGCAAATGCTACTTTTGCTTGAGATTTTCTTCTGATAGTTCCTTGATTTCTTTTAGAGAACATATCAACTTCTTTCCCAAATATATCCTTTCATCTAGATCATTTTCTTTTCTATTAGAAGTATTCAATAAGCCATCACAAAGGTCTAAATCCATCATTTTATCCATGGAATCCTCCACTGGTCTTAGGATTATTCCATCTTCATCACTTCGAGTGATATCCCTATTCCCTTTATGGGATATACTCTCTTCTCCTTAATAAGATACCTCATTTTCTATTGCTACTAAACTGGGTATATCTTCATTAATGCTACTAGATGCATGGCTATTCACATCATTAACTAAATAATGAATGACCTATTTCTTTACATTTAAAAGAAAGAAATAGCTTAACTTCTGAGAAACATGGCCTCTCATCAAGGTCTTCTTCTTCACCATCCTTGGACTGAAGATCAATAGTTTTCTCATAGTAATAGATATCTTCAATATTTCGATCATCTTTCCTTTTAGATGCCTTCTCCATTTTCTTTATTTTATTCTTATCACCATCAACCTTCACAGATTCAAGCCCACTTCTTGGGAAGTAAGGTTCTTCGACCTCCTCTTGAGCTATCTAGCTTCCTCCTCCATATAGACATTGCAATTTATCCAACATTTCCTTTCCTAGATCACAACACCGTACTTTATCATCATATTTGTTATACAACCCTTTCATGATTATTTACTCGGCTTCTATATTGAACTCATTCCCCTCTCGACATATGTAATTTAAACAAATGTATTCATTTACTACCATCAAGTAGGCTTCCATTTTGATATTCTAGAGCTCGTAGTCTGATCTAATTAAAAATGGAACTCCTTCTACTGTTAGCCAAATTTGAATAGCCATTATTTTCCTCTGATCTACTTATAGCAGTTAGCTTATTCCCGAAGAACTCTTGGTTCTAATACTAATTGTTGGAAACAATTTTAATATTGAGAGGGAGGGTGAATCAGTAATAAGGTCAATTTTCACTTCTATGGAAATTCCTCTTTAATCATTCAAATTTGGCATAGATTATATGAGCGAAATCACTGGTAAATAATAACTGTATCCATAGCAACCAATAAAATCATACACGTGATGAGCAGAAAACACATGAGACACAAATGTTCAATGTTGAAACCCTTTTGGGAAAAAACCACTAAGCTTGTTGTTTTTATTGATGTAAAATAACAAAACCTACTCTATTTAATCAATTTGTTTGTGATCCACCACTCATAGGAAGCATCAACTCCCTTGTATTGTTTTCTAGCACCCACTAGTGGGAAGCACCAACTCCCTCCCTTTGTAGACACCTGATCAACTTATGAAAAGCACCATGTGAAGAACTAACTTCATAGATTTGTTGCAAGCACCAACTTGCAACATCTTGGTTTTATCCAAGAACCAACTTGTAGAAGGCACCTACCACCAAGATTTCTTCAAACACCCACTAGATATGGAAGCACCAAATTCCTGTATGTAGGCTCCAATCCACACTCAAAACATACCCTTCTTCTAATTATAATTGGAAACCATTTTTCTTGATATACTCTTTATTATTCTCTGCCCTTGGTCCATGAAACATAATGTCCTCTACTCACTCTACAACATCTCATTTTTAACTCAAAACCCATGTAACACTTTGTCTTATGTTCTAGACCCTCTACTCTCAAGACATACAGTCAGCGCTTGGCCCATTTTATTCCATAGTCTCTTCTCAACCTCTTTTCTTGGTAGGCTCTTCTCAGTTATTCACACAACAACATAGACTCTCGAGGTTTCTTTCCACTACATAGGAACTATCATCCTCTTTTATACAACACAGGCTTACCCAACCTTTCCTCAACAATGCACTCAAACCCACAACACTCTCCACACATCTAACTGGAAACTATGCGAATTTCCCAAAGTTTCTCAACTACAATCTTGGGTTTTGTTCCTCTCCTACAATAGGAATGATGCTCTCTCTATTGACCACTATCTTAACATTCACGATTCCCATGTGTACCTCTGCATGGCACTCCTTCCTGCTATTACATTTGATACTTGAATTCTTCCATTGCATTAAACCAAATAATGAGCACGAGAGTCTCTCCATAGTGATAATTAAAAATTAGTCAACCTACACACTCCAATGAGGCTCTCCATGCTTATTCGTGGCTAACATGGCTTGACAAGTACTTCAGCATGGTTTCTTTATTCTTCATTTATTACCTTGTAGCATGCATGCAAGATCAGGGATGACATGCCCCATTTCACTGATACACACCATTTAAATTATCTTGCACAATCGTGGGCATTTGTCCCTTAGTGCAACAACCTCTGTCTCTATCTCCTGCCTGTCAAAGTTTCCATTGACTCCATCAACCCACCTTACTATGAAAACATAATCTTTATTTGTCAACTCGTTCCTTTTCCACACACCTATGTGTTGTTATATCAGATACCCTACATATCGTAACTTTTTTTAAATTGGTATTACCAAATTATGATATTTTGATCCTGACCTTTAGCCTCTTCTAGTTAGCCTGATTTTACACCATGGGATGAGGTGTTTTGACTGGAAACTTTCTACTCCTCTATATTGTAGTTTCGGAGCTCCAACATATCGTAACCTTTTATTAATGTGGCCTATGAAGTCGCGAGTACCTGATTGGCCTTTAACACCTTTTTATTAGCCCCTTTCACTTTTCACCATATGATCAGGTGCTATGACAGACGACATAGAACATAGGTGCTAAGGCACTCAAGGTCCCGCAAGGAACCTATATCCTTGTGTATTTTCTCTCTGCTCTTGGTTACATGAGATTCCACAACCAAGCACCATTCAACATCAAAAGGTCCCTAGCATTGAGAATTTATTCAAAAATAATTATAGAGGACTTACGAAATTCCAACCTCTGATATTTAGACCTCCAATATGATTTCATGCTCTCATCATAATCTCCACATGGTGTTTCCTTAATGGTGATGCATGTCACTTGGATTATCCCAATTATGCCACTCAGTCGTGTTGAATCTTCTTGACATGTGTCCTCCATACTACCACATCATGCTGACATCATCTGCCATCGTCAACTCCCAAGGGCCAATCACCTGCTGCCATGTGTCCTGTTAGATGAGAGAGAAAGGTTACCAGGCTCTTTGGTTTTTCAAATGAATTCCTTTATAATTTTTGTTCCTTGCCACCCTCGATGCTTTTAAAGAATTCAATTAACAAAAAGTTATTAGTTTCCAACCTTTGATGTTCTAACCTCATGAAGTTTTGAATTTCCGAGAAACGACCCCTTGGAATTGGAACTTTCACAAAAATTAATTACGATGGCATGATGAAATCCCCGACCTCCGATGTTCCTAGGTTCCAAAACTCCGAGGGTTTTATGTTCTGCCTACTCATATATGTATCCCTACTTCAATATTATGAGGCTTCGACCTTTCATATTATTCATTTCAATATTTTGGCCTTCCAAGATTCATCCCTTTTGACGTCCTGAAATTTTGGGTCCAAAACTTGGCCTCCTCCCAAGGACTTCAAAGTCCTTACTTCGGTTGTCAATAAATTTTGATCATACGACCCATTCATGGACTTACACATACAATTGAAAATATATTTATGATCACTAACCAACTGTGCTAACTCTCAGAGTATCTAATCTAATATCCTGAGGAAATGTCCTCCAAAGTATTTGACTCAAAACCATCATAACCATTATTTTATGGCTTCTCCAATAAGCCTTCTATTATGATGATTCTCTATATAGAACTACAACAACCACGGGACCCCCCCACAACCATATTCATCATTTTACGACTTCACCAATTAGCCTACTACTATGGTGACTCTCTACCAGAGATTCGAACAACCATGGGAATCTCCCTCAACTTGACACGACAAGCACATCAATGCTAATATCTACTACCTTCACAACTAGCCCAGTAGACATCAATGTTGTATTGCCTAACATCATGCTAGCACATACATCCATGTTCATCTGGTTGACATCAATGCCAACACACTTGATAACTGTCAGGAAATTCCCACTACCCAACTTTATCTCTCATTATGCCTATTGACGTCAACGCCAACACACTTACGTCCACTAGCTAAACAAACAATGCCAATTGCCCAAGAGTCTTCTTATCAATATCATAATTTGAGAGAAATTTTTCCTGATGTGTTGGCAGCTTATGCAAATTGTCTAAAAGAGAAAGAGGCCATTGGGGTCATCCAATCCAAATACACATTCTTTTCTCTGCATTCTTCGTCGTCATAATCTAATGAATATTCACTACCTAATCTGTCGATGAGGTTGTTAGAAATAATAACTGTATCCTCCTCATACCCCTCATTAAGTGGTGGAATATGATGTTCATGTTATGTATCGTGTACGGATTCTTCCAACTCTTCAAGGGTGGAAAATACTAAAGCTTCCATTATAGAAACTAATACACTAGTACTCTTTGTTTATTTCTTCTTCAAAAAGTGTGGAATATTCTACACTCTAGGGATTAATCTGATGGACTTTCCATATTGATAAGTTATGCATTGAATTGACTAGATTTTCTCATAGGTGACCTCACAGGTTGATTCTAGACATGACTCAGAATATCCTCCTCCTTCAGGAATAGGATTCAAAGTGTTTCTCAAAACATTTCTACCTCATCTCGAAGAAGAATTATTTGGGTGTGGGGAGTTATTAGTCATAAAAAATTGGCCACCCTCCTTCTAGTGTCGTAATGTTGATGATGTTGGAAACCATTAGCTTACAGGGTATCTCCCTGATATAAATTCCCCACTATACCTCAAATATTTTGGTGTAGGAGTGCCATCTAAAATACAACCTGACTATATTTTTACTTAAATCTGTACCTGGGCTTTAGATGTCAGCATGGGAGAGAAGCGTAAGTGTCCTTTTGAAATCGCAAGCTAGTGTGCCTTGTGAATGTTCAGTTTTCAATGTATCAAGGTTCTTATAATGGAAAGGGAATATTAAGTGAGATGTTAGGAGAGAAGTAATAGTATTATCCTAATGGAGACACCCACAAATAAGTAAGACATGTTTAACATCAAGTGAAATAGTTCACAAGGATGTGATGATCATTATAGCATAACAACACATTCCCAAAAAGGAGCACCGAAGTAACTAAAATAGTTCAATTAATCTAGTACCAATGGAAGAAAACAAGAACCATAAACATTTAAAGAATAATCTTAGAAACATTCACAATCCATGTGTTAAAATGTGTTTCCCTAGAAGGATTCAACATTAAGCAAAAGTCCCAAGATACATAAATGCAATGAACACCACTAGCTCCGTGAATCTTTAGTTCATACATGACTCTTGGACTTCCACTTACTTTTATTTACAATGATTACAAAAATACATCATGATTTCCACATCATCACGTGATGAAACTTGACATGTCACTATCTTTGATGACTTAGACTAATATTGACTAATGACATGAACACTCTCTAGTGGTGACATGGATTCTAGTTGTATTTTTGTTCTTTGACCAGATTCGATAATTGATGTCCTTACCCTCTAAATGGTCTTTAATTTAATGGAGTCTCTAGCGTTTCTCTTATCATCAAGATTCAATTGTATTCTTCGTTATTTCCAATCTTCCTTTATTTGGTATCCTTGGCAAATATTCCTCATGGGTGCTTTCCATAGTGTTTCTGGGATACCCGTGTTTGCAATCACTTATGTCGAGTAACTATCAACCAGAAAATATCCTATTTTACCATGATTCATGCATATTTTCTATTTAAACAATTCCGATGTGCTCAAGAGGAACAAAATTGGTTCAAGGGCACATGGGCGCACTTTGAAAGGTTTAAGGGCTAAAGAGGAGAGGCTTGGAAGCTTCGACATGTGCTAATGCACTCAAAGGAAGAAGACACTCAAGACAGGGTGAATGGCGCAAGTCTGAAGGATAAAGGGTGGATCTTTGGGCCTCCAAAGTGTGTTATGCAATGAAGGGGCTGATGGAGGGTTGATGGTGCACTCTTGAAGTCTAAAGGAGGAAGGATTCAGACCTTCGAGGTGTGCTCATGGACCAAGGAATAAATTAAGGATGGAAGTTTATCTTAAAGTTTAGAATCTCTAGTGAATCTTACTACTCCCTAATATGAAAACTGTAAAATGTTTGACAATATTTGTATAAAAATATTTATATTTATAATTATTTTATATTTTTCAATATACAATTTTGGCGATTTTTAAGGTAATAAAATTTTTTAATACAATTTTTGGGTGAATTGTTTTAGAAAGAAATGGCAACTGGAAATTTTATTTTTGGAAAAATCATTGGAAATTAGCCCACCTACAAATATTAACTCATAAATTTTCCCATGATTTGCTCAAGAGACCCAAGAGGACACAAGGCTCAACCTTGAAGGCTAAAGGCTATGGAATTATTCCTTGAGAGTGTTTTCATGTGATGAAGGAATCAAAGAGGGCATATGGTACATCAGGAAAGGTTGAAGGGTGAAGCATAAGGCCTTCAGACTGCACCAATATGCTCAAGTAGGGTGTGCTTATTTGAGTCGAAGGAGTGCGCTCAAGGAAGCCTTGGTCTTTTGAAGGGTGCAATTCAGAGTAAGGAAAGAGAAACAGGGTTGAGGAGTGTGCCTAGTTCCCTTGGAGGGAACACCGGGCAGTTCAAAACAATGAAGGATTCCTTGTCAAATCTTTAGAGTCAAATCATGCACTCTTAGCCTTAATGAGTTCACTTCAAACCAGAAATTTGTCCAAGTATCGGATATGGGGCATGAGGTGAATAAGATGATTTTATAAATAGAACCAACTGTGACGTACACTAACTCATCAAGAAAACTTGGGAAAACTTGAAAAATGGCAAATATTCATTGAAATGCCACTTTGTAGACATTCCCAAAGTATAACAAGTGATGTGTGTGCAACTGCGACCCAAGTGTCGTTTTACGATAACAAAGATGTTATGACCACAAACTGCACTAAAAGATGTTTTAATCAATGTGACAACACTTGACACAATCCAAAGACACTTGAGACACATAGTATAATAGGAAACAACACTTGATAATCAAAACGACTCTAGATACAACAATGATGGTAAGATCCAAAATTTAGCTCCGAAAAAATTTTGGATGGTGTCATAACAATGAAAAAAGGACCTAATAGGGCCATTGAAGAATACAAAGAGGATTTGTTCTACTACATATAGATTTGCATTACCAACATCAACGAACTCTTATGATGAATTCCATCTATATTTTCTCAAAAGGTATATTTCTAGTATTGATTAGGTGATTGATTGACATCTTATACAAGTGGAACTTGAACGATATTTATAGGTATAACCAGTACATATTTTGGATAGGATGATCAAGGTCTTCCAGGATAAGGAATTCGACATGGTAAAGGTATAATGGACCCTTCTCAATAGACATGAGGCTAATTGGGAGCAATAAGATGTCATGAGGGGGAAGTACCCTCAACTTTTTAAATCATGAGTTGTGTATGTATATATATATATATATATATATATATATATATATATATATATTTCACTAAGGATGTTACATAAAATAAGAGCTGGAGGAAAGTAATACCCCTTCTCGTTTATGATGTAAATATATATACTTGCATATTGTTGAACTTCCATGACCCTGTTGTTTGGGATAGAGTCTTAAATCTTTGACGCTACCAAACCATGAATCACAATGAAACTACTTTGCACAATGGAATATAAACAATATTAAATCTAGTAGTGCACAAAATATAGACAACTTTTTATAATTTTCTACAATAACCCAAATTCATTATATTAATCTAACTTAATAATATAAGATACTTTGACCATGTGGCTGATGTAGCCTGCACTAATAGCTCCTCTCAGTTGTACTGTATACCATCCCAGTCCTTTGGCTCCCGATATGCAGCTCATGCCTTTATCAATGCTCTAACCCCATATAACCACTGAATCTCGGTTATCCAATCTGCTCGCTAGTTGATCATTCATTCATCAATGCATGAACACATCAAGAATATGATTGAGTTACTCACAATTCCGTTTGTGAACAACTTCGAACATCCCATTATTTCTCCTCAACTACTTAGGGACTTCAACCCACTATGGTATTCTTGTGTTGCTCCAATGAAGACCAAAATAAGGCTTAGAGTGTTGCCACCTATCACTTCAAGATGTCCATCACCGACAATGAACATGGGCTAGGAGGACTACCCATCATCCACTATAGAATTCCTTCTCCACACATAAGTCTATGATTGCTCAGATACCCCTTTGGCTTATCAAAACCTTCAGCTCAACTTATTACACTCAAGAAACCACCTAATTCCATCAAGACAGTCAACACTAGGCTCCAACTTGGTCACTACCATGTTGTCCTCCAACAAACCATAAATGCCCAATCCACATCCACGCTTGGTCCACTCTAACACTACCCTCCAATACACAATAGGTGACCAGTATTGTTGTAGCATATCCTCCTAGTTAGGGAACCCAACACCTATGGAGACCCTTCCACATGGCTATTAAGAAAATCCTCAAATATGCCTTTCAAAGGACACCAATGACCTACAAGTCACATCAACTCAAGAGGACTAACATTTATTCGGTAAACTCATTCTTCTCCCCTTAACACATGTACTACCATTGATGAATTTCTCATCATGGTGTCCACAACTATCCTAATCTAGCACTATCATCCACCTAACATCCAACTATTACCAAGGAGTCATCTACAACCTCAACCTCTTGTTGCATCCTTGCCTTGGGATCTATACATTCATACGACTACTTAGGGCACACCATACAACCTTAACCCTTGCTCCAAACCTACGTGTCCTCCTCTAACTAGGTTTTCACCTTTCTTTTCCTTCTAAGCCGTCAAAACATTTTATTAGGGCACAAGGCTCCTCCTCAACGCACACTAGAGCCACCTTCTCACAAAAACAGGTTGAATCTCCCCCAAACTCAAGGAGAATTCCTTTGTTTAGGTTGTCACTTCCCTTCAGTTGTTGTGGCTCAGTGAGGGAAAGCTCACAAAGCTTCATGACCCTACAAATAAC